>CAOKZL010002441.1:0-308070 GCA_948472985.1 Iguana delicatissima
GCTGATCTATGTAATTCTGAAAAGGGAACATGGAAGGCATGTAACTGTACTGAGCATTGCATTATTATACCACATAAAGTAGTGTAATTAGGTAAATTGTGCTTTCTAATTTTAACAGTTTTACCTGCTTTTATGAGCAGCCTTCTTTATCATACAGAACTCTTCTTCAGATGTTTGGGTATCTTGAATACTTCATTCTGAACAGACAGTTTACAATTAAGTTAACTTTGTTCTACTTAGACCATTCTGTACTTTTCTGTGGGTTGGAAGAGCATGCAACTTCTGTCTAAGTCTTCCATCACCAGATATAGTTCCTGCACAGATAATTAGAATATGTTAGAATATTGACATACAGTAAATTATGGGGAGGCACTCAGTTTTAGAAGTCTTTAAGCAAAGACAGTTTTGCCACAACAAAATCCCATATAAATGCTCAAGAAGAGAGGTAGAATCAGTTTTTCCAGCTAGCAAGCTTCACTGGACCTGTGCTTTTGGATCTAGTAGGAAAGGTTGTATTTTTTAAACTGAGTTCATTTTTGAGACCAGCTTCGTTATAGTGTGAGATACATATTTCAAGATAATTTTTAATATGAAATGTCATGCCATATCAAATATATGAAGTTTCTTTTTTTTATTAAAATAGTTTTATTTATTTTGAATAAAAAACAAGATGACAAACACAATAACCACAACTTTACATTGGAAACAACTAGACATTCAAAGAAAACAAACAAAACAAAATAGAACAAAAACACAGCAACATAAATAACATGAAAAGAAAAACGGAAAACAAAAAAAAAATGAAAAAAAAAAAAATTAACATATATACATACATTCATACCTTCTAAATTATCACAATTACAATTACTATTTTTATATTACAGACTTAATATTTTATAAACTATTAGCATGTATACCAGCAACCACTTACACCTTCTCATTTCACATCCTGTGATCTTTTCTGTCTGTAAATTAATTACTTACGCATTCTTATCCGTACATTCACTCTTATAAATACCATTACAGTAAAATATACATTGTATTGTGATTTTACTAATTTTTCTAATTTATATTCCTTTACATACCTATTTTACCTTATTCCTGTTTCGTCTTTATTCCTTCTTTCTTCTTCTCTTCACTGCCTTACGCTATTCACATTTACACAATGACTTCTTCCTTTATCACCACAGGGTTATTACGAATAGTTCTTACTCGTACTGCTCCATTAAATACTATCACTTACACTTTACAGCAATACATTATACTCTAATCTATTCAACTCCATTTTTTAACATTCACATCTATTGTACATCTTTCTCTTAATTGTAATCACTTCCCATTCCATTGTACTCTTTCTTCATAATTATTTACTTCCAAACATAACAGTTATATTTGTTAATAAATATTACCGTTACTCTTATTCATATAATCCAATCGTTGTGTAATCTCCGCAGTATTTTTCCCATGAAGGGTTTAAGATCTCCCATTCACTTTTAAAGAAATTTTTATTTTTATTTTTTAATTTTAATTTTAATGTCAATTTATCCATCTCTGCCAGCTCATATAATTTAGTTGCCCATTCTTCTGCCGTTGGTATATGTTCGTCCTTCCACTTTCTAGCGAACACTATTCTTGCAGCATATATCATATAACTCAGGATTCTTTGGTACTTTTCTCTTACAGTCTTTTCTATATTCTCAAACATATTTAGCAGAAATATTTCTGGTTGCATTGAAATCCTAATTTTCAGGTATTGTATTATTAAACCATGAACTAATGACCAATATTTCTTTGCTTTCTTACACCCCCACCAGCAATGGAAGAAGGAACCTATCTCCGAACACTTCCAACAATTAGCCTTTGCTTTATTCTTTTGCATTTTTGCAATTTGGACTGGAGTCAGATACCATCTATAATATAGTTTAAAAAATGTTTCTTTCAAATTATTACTTTTGGTGAATTCTTGATTTAATTTCTACACTTCTTCCCAATGTTGTAAGGGAATCGGTTCACCCAAATCTCGCGACCATCTTATCATATTATCTTTTATTATTTCATTCTCCATATTCCTATTTAAAAGTAATTTGTGAATTTTACTTAATGGTCGTATCACCCCAGTTTTCATTAATGTATCTGATTCTGTCTCTTCTAATGAAATTTCCCATCTACCTTATATTTCTCCGCCAATTGTGCATGAAGGAGCCAGTGTGAATTATATCCATCTTCTATTAATTCTTCCCTATTCTTAAGCTTTGTGGTAGTCCCTTCTTTTTTAATATATTCTTGTAAGTTATCCATCCCTTCGTTTTGATTTTTTCTAATCAATAAAAAGCTTCATGTGGGGACACCCAACAGGGTATTTTTAAGTAAAATTTATTTCTCACTTCTAACCAAATTTTTAAAATCGCTTTCCTAATATAATGGTCCATGAAGTCTTTATTTACTTTATGTTTGTCGTACCAGAGATATGCGTGCCATCCATTATAGTTATTAAATCCCTCCAGATTTAATAATTTTGTATTCTTTAATTCTATCCAATCTCTAATCCAACAAAGTACCGATGCATCATAATATAATTTTAAGTCTGGTAATCCCAGCCCTCCTTTCTCTTTTCTATCCTTTAAATGCTTCATTTTAATCCTGGGTTTCCTCCCGTTCCAAATAAATTTACTTAATTCCCTTTCCCAATTTTTAAAAGGTTTTTCATTATAAATTATAGGAAGATTTTGAAATAAAAAGATCATTTTTGGTAGTATATTCATTTTGATAGCTGCAATTTTACCAAGTATGGAAAGCTGCAACTTTCTCCATCTTTCCATTTCTCTAGTTATCTCTCCCAAATCTTTTTGTAGTTATTATCAAATAGTTCTGAAATATTTTTGGCTATTATTATCCCTAAATACCTAACTTTTTTAGTTGCTTTGTAGCCCGACGTTTCCACTAATTCCTTCTCCTGCTCTAATGATAAATTTTTTGTCAACATCAATGATTTTTCTTTATTAACCTTGAACCCTGCAAATTCACCAAATTGTTTCAGTATATCCATTACTCTAATAATACTATTAATGAGTTCTTCTAAAATTATTACCAAATCATCTGCATATGCTTGTAATTTAATTTCTTGATCTCTTATTCTAATTCCTCTTATTGTACTTTCTTTCCTTATATTGTTATTCAGGACTTCCAAACAAATTATAAATAATAAGGACGAAGTGGGCACCCTTTCGGGTACCTCTATATATTGTAAATTGTTTTGTAGCTTCTCCGTTTATAATTAAACTTGCTTTTTGCTCCTTATAAATTACTTTTACCCATTCTATATATCTTTTTCCCAGTCCCATCTTTTCCAAAGTAGCAAAAATGAAAGTCCAATTTACGTTTCGAATGCCTTTTCGGCATCTGAAAATATTAAAGCTAATTTTTTCTGGTTATGTTTCTGGTAAAATTCAATCGTATCAAGAACTATTCCTTATATTATTCTTCAAATATCTTCCGGGCAGAAATCCATTTTGGTCGTCATGTATCCAATTTACTAATTTTTTTTTAATCGCTCTGCTAGAATTTGTGCATAGATTTTATAATCAATGTTTAATAATGAAATAGGTCTATAATTCTTTTTATCCAATAAATCTTTCCCTTCTTTTGGAATCAAAACTATATTTGATTCCTTCCATGTATTTGGGAATGTTTGCCGATCAATTAAATTTAGTACTTGAACTAATACAGGGGTTATTTCTTCTTGAAAGGTTTTATAATATAATGCCGTGAATCCATCTATTTCTTATCTATTGAGGATGAAAATGATTGACCAAATTTTGGGTTTTTAATATATTTTAGATCTTTTTCTTTAATATGTGTTTCTTGCAATGCAATAATGTCTAAATTTAATTTTTCTAATTGGTGAAATATATGTTTCCTTTTAATTGGGGAATTTAAGCTGCGAACGTTCCATGGTAATAATTTTAATTTCATTTTATAACCTGTTTTTTTAAAATTCCTTCTTTTCTTTTCTCCCCCTTCCCTTACTCCCTCTATTAATTGCTTATTCTTTGATTTCTTCTGTTTCTTCCTCTAACTCTGGATCTATGAAATTTGATTCTTCTCTTCCTCCTTCCTCTTCCTCCTCAGTCTCTTCTTCTTGTCTTTCCTTTTCTTCTTCTCCTCCCTTCTTATCCGTAAACTTCTCTTTATCCCTTAACTTTCTTTGAGGTTTCCCAGTCGTTTGTCTTAATTGGTCAGTATCTTTCACGATTTCTTCTTCTTCTTCAACACTTCTTCCTTCCTCTGTTCTATTTAAATCCTCTTTGTATTTTTTCCAAAATTCCCTTGTTTTAATAACCGTGTTCAATATAAATTTTCTCTGTTTCCATACAAAGGAGATACCTTCAGTTCTTTCCCAAGTGAATCGTATTCCTTTACTTCGTAACAACTGTGTGAGGAAGCTGTACTCTCTTCTTCGTTTTAGGGTGGTGGGGTGTATGTCCTTAAAATTTTTTAATTCATCTCCGTCTACAATCAATTTTTTTGCGTAGCTCTGTTGTATGACCAAATTTTTCACCCTTTCTCTTAGGAAGTAGACCACTATGTTGCGTGGTATATTTCTCTTCCTAGCTATTGTTGAGTTCACCCGAAAAATCCTGTCTAATTCAAGGTCCAACTGTTCTGCGACCCAATCAATAAGTTGAGCCAATGGTCGAGTTAGTCTTTCATACAGGGCCTCCTGAGAAGCTTCCTGTAATCCTCTTATTTTTATTGATTTATTTCTGTTCTTTATGTCTATTGACAATGTCGTCTTCTCTAAAAGTTCTGTCCTTTCTTCCATCTTCTTCATCTGTGTTTCCATTCTCAGAGATTTTTCCTCTATTTCTGTAACCTTATCATTTACGCATCTTAGTTCCTTTGTGATATTATCCAATTTATTGTTAAAGACCTCTAATTCCTTCTTAATCTCTGTTTTAATCTCCGACCTCATTTGCTTCATTTCTGTTCTTGTCTCTCTCATTTCATTTTTAAATGCCATGGTCAGCATCCTTATCTCTTCTATTATGTCTGGTCCTCCACTTTGTATCAAACTCTGAGTCTCTGGCAATAAGATCTTGGTTTCTGGGTTGGACAACTTTAGTTCTGTAGAGGCTCTTCTTTGTATTTAATGTCTGTATTTGTGTTTGACCTCCCATAGCCGCCTTCCTTTTCCCCACTGCCATCATTTTCTCTCTCTCTCTCTCTTTCTCTCTCTCTCTTCTTTAATTATATTCAGTCTAGATTTTTCCTTCAGGATCTTCCAAGTCTTGATCTTCTGTGATCTTCTGAGGTTTACCTATCTATCTATTTATTTACTATTTATTACTTATTTATTTATATTACGAAATTATCCAATTACTCGTAAGTATCTTTATTTACTCTGCTTTTTCCTTATTTAACCTATGTTATTTTATTTCTCCTTTGGAAATTTGATTTTTTTGTTATTATTTTAATTTAATTCCTTACTCCTCTTTTTATTATTATTGTTATTATTATTGTTTTATTTCAAGAATAATCACTTTCCTTACCTATATAGTCACTTTCCTTACTTATATCAAATATTGAGAATATATCAAAATATATCAAAATATATCAAAATTCAATTATTACTGGTGGGGCTCAAATCAGGATTCCAATGCTATATTCTCTCTTTTACCTTGTTTACTTCTCTGAGGAGAGACCTCTATTCACCTTAATTAATTGTTAGATTATAGCTATTTAAATATATATAAATATTATGAAGATAGAATATTATGTAAATTAGAAGTAATCTACAGAAGTTTGATTTACTTAGACAATCTGAACCCTCTTAAGCGTCCACCCCCCAAAGCAATATCCAACTGAACACACCACGATAATAAACTTCTCCTTACTTCCCCCTCCCCACTGCTTCAAACCTCGTCTTTTGTCTCTCTCGTCTGCCAGTCCTTCGTTGTACGTCTCACCCCTACTACCACTTAACCTTTGGCCTCTCTCTTTTTCCGATCTTCTCTCCCCCGTCTCTTCCCTTTCGTCAGCCGGCCCTTCCGCTCGTCTCACCCCCTACCGTCACTTGTCCTTCGGTCTCTTCTTTCTCTTTCCTCCAAATCTTCCGTCCCCCGTTCTCTCTCGCCCTTCTCTCTCGTCCGCTGGCCCTTCGTCGCTTGGCTCACCACCTACCATCGCTCATCCTTCGGCCCCAGCCTCTCTCTTCTCCCAGTCTTCCGACCCTTTTCTCTCTCGTCCGCCAACCCTTTGTCAGTCCTTCGGCCCCGGCCTCTCTCTTCTCCCAATCTTCCAACCCTCGTCTCTCTCATCCACCAACCCTTCGCCAGTCGTCTCACCACCTACCTTCACTCGTTTTTCGGCCTCCCTCTTCTTTCAGTCTTACCTCCTCCTCTTCCTCGTCTGCCGATCCTTCAGTGTTCGTCTCACTACCTTCCGTTGCTCGTCTTACGGCCTCTCTTCTCCCAGTCTCCGTCTCAGTCTTCGTCCCTCGTCCACCTAGTGGCCCTTCCGCTCGTCTCACTGCTCACCGTCACACATCTTTCGGCCTCTCCCTTCTTCCAATCTTTCGTCCTCTGTCTCTCTCATCCATCTCTCTCATCCGCCGGATGAGTTTCAAGGAAGTTTAAAATCCAGAGTTTCAGTCACAGCATAATGTAAATATGCAGAGATATAAACGTAACAAGAATATATTTTCATGTAAATCCAGCAGCCCCGCTTGCCACATCTAATTATACAGGCTAGTGGAGATTTTTGGCTAGAAAAATTCTGATTCTTTCTTTCTCCCTCCTTGAGCCTTTTATGTAAGATTTTGTTATCATAGAAATATGCTCCCTTCAAAGACTTCTGATGTTGAGTGACCTTCACTTCTTGACAGTGCTTAAAAATTAGTGATACTAAGTAAAATTTAATCTCATAATTAATTTGCTCCCTTCTTTATGTATGAACCAGTTTAAATATTTGCAGTGCAAATGCTTTCCTGAATCCTAGATAGGTTTGTTCCACACATAGTAAGTCTGAGGAACATTTCTGGATAAGTTACTTCTAGCTGTGGTATCAATTGCCAACATCCTGGTTGAGCATTTGTTTTGGCTTTAACTATTGGACTGTTATCTCAGGGTTTCCCTGACGTCTTTATAAGATATGTTTAGCTATTTAATTCCAGAGATGGCCATGAAATGATTGATGACATTTCTTTCATGTTATTGCTGTTTCGCCTGCTATCTTGTCAACTTCTTAATGGTAAATCATTAAGCTTTTTAAGCTGACTTCTCACATAAAACTTTGCCTGGTTAAAATAAGAGCACTAAAAATCTTTTGACTTTTCTTCCTGCCAATGACACTGGAAAGGTGGGAAAGTACAGACAGGAAGTACTTTTGAGTTCTAGAGACCTGCAGGTAATTTGTGTAAAACTGAAATATATGCAACCCTTAGGTACTTATTAGTCACGAGGAAGAAGAGGAGCAGGTTTTGTTTATATCCCACCCTTTTGTGAGCCCTGGAACTCAAAGCAGCTTATAAAAGTTAAAACAGATAGAACTAAAAATACATATCACAGAAAATATCATTAAACTATCAATAGAATTAAAAGGATGTCATTTTATAAAGAAAAAACAATAAATATAAATACAATTAAAAGTCTTTTTCCTATGAGCAATCCATCTTCAAAAGCCTGCTGAAACAAAAAAAATCTTTACCTGCCTATAGGGCTTTATAGGTCATAACACTTTATGGATGATACTTTTACTGTGGATATAGCTGCAGTTTAAAACATTAGGAATTCCAGCTGAGCTACAGCAGGCATTTACTGGCTTATTCTCACCTTGATCTTTCACATTTCTCTTTAGGAAACGCTGGGAAGGACTGGTCCATATTTCAGAGCTGCGCCGCGAAGGGCGAGTTGCTAATGTGGCTGATGTGGTGAGCAAAGGCCAGAGGGTAAAGGTCAAAGTGTTGTCCTTCACTGGCTCTAAAACCAGCCTCAGTATGAAGGTAGGAGAACCCCTTCTATTCCATGTAAACTCATATCCCTTCTGCTTCTGTTTCTTTTTCTTGCCCTTACTTACCTCTTGTAACCTTTTGCCATGCTACTTCTGAGACACCCTTCAAGTCCTTCCTCTTTAGCCAAGCCATCTTAGATTTCCCTTGCTATTCCTCTGCTTGTCTCCTGTCTCTACTACACATTTGTGAGTTCCTGAGTTTTCTTTCCTTACCATCCCTTTCCTTGGCTGTATCGCAGAGATTCTGTTTCTGGTTTGATCTAGGGGCTGAGGGTGTATTCAGAGTATTTTACTGCTCTCAGTGCTTCATTGTATCATATAAATCTTTATCAGCTCAGAGATCGAGCTGTTGCTTTTGTCCTGGTATCTACAGTAGCTCAGTTGTTCAAGACTAATACATTTTTGTAAATTCTTTTTTTTAAGAAAGCAAACTCTGCCAGTTACCTATACTCTCTTGCTTACATGTCACCCCCCTGTTCCTTGGGACTATAGTGGTAGGATGCTGTTTCTGGCCCTGATTTCAACTATGTAATCCTGCTCTGCAGTTAGTTAGTGGGCAGTACATAGGTTCTTTCATCTGACTTTCCCTTTAATTCTCACCAGCAATATTAATGAAGTGGGGATGAATGGGAGAGATCAGGAGTCTGCTGTAAAGATCATTCTTGTTCCAAGGGCTGCCTGTTAGTGACTGTTTCCTACCAATGCTGCTTTCTTTGTAGGTTCTAGACAGAAACAACTGTGGTCAGTACCAAACATGGTATGCTGCAGTCTGATTTCAAGACTAGGTTAATTTAATACTACTTTTTCCTACAAAAGTTAGATTTTTGTACACCATATCAGATATGTGTGACTTCTGTGTGCACTAGGATGTTGATCAAGATACAGGGGAAGATTTGAACCCAAACAGACGTCGGAACCTTGTTGGAGAGACTGAGGAGACAGCCATGCGAAATCCAGATCGGCCCACTCACCTCTCTTTGGTCAGCGCTCCTGAGGTAGAGGATGACACACTGGAGCGAAAGCGTCTCACTCGCATTTCGGACCCAGAGAAGTGGGAAATCAAGCAGGTAACTATTTCTGCTTCAGGAATAGGTCATCAATTGTATTCCTCAGGCCAAATGGGAAATTCAGGGCCTGTGAAATCCACCTTCAGGCTACCAGTGGAGTCCACAAGCAGCCAGAATCTATCTTTTCTAAATGTACAATTGAACTCCTTCCTGTAGATGTCATAATAGCCTTTGAAGCCATCAGCCCAGTTCTCTGCCAGTTCAGTGAGATCTACTCTTACATGTCCAGGTGCTCATGTTTAATTTGGAGCATTTGGTAGAGATACTGAATACATCCCTTACTCTCAGTTCCTGAGTGTCATCTGTGGAATGACACTCACACGTACTGTTGTGATGCCCCAACTTTGGAATTAAAATATTTCATTAACTGCCTTTCTAGCAATCATTGTAACAAATGAAACAAACACAAAAATCAGGTCTATCACTATTTAGCGGTTTGTGGAGCTTTGTTCTGAAATGGGAAGTTCCCTTGTAGCTGTTACAATTCATAGCAAACCTGTCCTTAGTGAATTTGTTAGGTCTGCTTTAAGAAAAAATCATTTAAGCTGGTGGTCGGGTGACTAGATGGTCCTGTTTACAGAAACAGGATGTTGATTGCTTTTATTTACAGCCTCTGGTAACTTAGTGGATGTAGATTGACTGAGAAGATACCCTATTTGCGGGTGTATAAGACTCATTTTTTTCCCTGAAAAATATTGTTTGAAAATGGGATGCATCTCATATGCCCAGTGCATCTTATATGCTGGCAGATAGTATTTGCTGATGTATAAATGGGGCGCATCTTACTCACTGGTGTGTCTTATATGCTGGCAAATATGGGTAACTGTTTGTGAGAGAGTTTGTCCAAGTATTAAGAGGATGCTAAGCTTTTATTGGAAACCTGTGTTCAAAGCAGGGCAAAAACTGCTTTGTACTGGGCTTGAAAATATCTGCTCTCCTTTTGTCCATCCCAGATGATTGCTGCCAATGTGCTGTCCAAGGAGGAGTTCCCTGACTTCGATGAGGAAACAGGAATTCTGCCAAAGGTTGATGATGAAGAAGGTAATGATAATGCTGGGTCCTTTGATGGTCCAGAATTTGTATACTCAAATTTACTTCCATGGGTAATGGCATTACAAACTGAAAACATTATTTGAACTCCACCCCTAAAAAGAGACCTTTCAGTGACCCCTGTCCTCAAAAAACACTTTTCAGTGGAAACCATCATCTGCTTTTGCACCTTGCTGCTTAGTCTTTCTTTTTCATTGGGTACTTCCATGGGTAAAATTAATTTTGCTCCTGGCCCATTCTGAATTCAGGAATGGTAACTGAGGTCCTTCCTGAGGTCGCTGCTTAAAACTCTTGTGTGTATTGGAGGAAAAAATTTCATCGTACCTTATATTTATGTTCCACAATCCAGGGATGTGAGTTATATTGGAAGAACGGTGCAGGGAGGTTGACAGTAGAAAACTAAACTACATTTCCTTTGAGGCATCATGTTTGGCTTACAGGCTGCTAGGTGCCAGTCCTTACTGTATTTGGCAAGGAAAGGGGGAGGGCTGATTAACAAGAATGAAGATTTTTGCTGGAAATTGTCACATACCTAGAACTGAGTTTGATTCTTTCTTTTAGATGAAGATCTGGAAATTGAATTGGTAGAAGAGGAGCCACCATTCCTTAGAGGGCATACAAAGCAGAGCATGGACATGAGCCCCATTAAGATTGTGAAGGTAATGAGGAGTTGAGTTTGTTGCTGCTGAGGATCGTGAAAAGGTCTTCCAGTATCTCAAGCACAGCTGACAATGAAAAACTTGGTTAATTTTGTCCACTAGAAAATTCATCCTCTTCCCCTATTCATCTTCCATCTACTTCATTGATGAATAGTGCCATCTTCCCTATTCACACCAAATTTAAGAATCCCCAGCACCATCTCTACCTTACCTCAGCTAAGACCTGTCTTTCTCCTTCTTACCCAAGACTTTGCATCCTCCAAGGGTAAGAATCAAAACTACTCTGATTTTCTGCCTGTGCCTTCCATTCTTCTCCCTTTCCTCTCCTTCAGTCCTTTTCTCTTCCCTCACCATGGCTTGATAACTTGAATACTTTGTTTCTCTTCTAACTCCACCACATGCTCCATTGGTCCCATGTTCTGCTAGTTGTTAACTCCCTGGATGTTCTTTCTTTCAACTGTATAATCTATCTTTCTTTCTGCTTTGGTCCTTTTCCTGATAACGTTTAAAACATCAAAGTTTACTCTGTTCCTCTCAAATTATCACTGCGCCCATTCTCCCTCTTCAAATACCGCCTAATTTCTCTTCTACCCATTGTTTCCACACTTGTGGAATGTGTTGCTCAGTTGTTCTGTATCAGCTTTTTCTGCCTTTGACTCCTTCAGTTTCTTTCTATCCCATGTGTTCCTTCAGCAAAAATTTTGGTTCATGACCCAGTCATCTTTTGCCTGAATTAACATCAGTCTTTTCTCTGGCTTTCCTTTGTCTCATATTGATTCCATCACCTTACCAACATTCTGTTGCCAAAACCTTTCACATCTTGTGTTGCTCTGATCACATGACCCACACCAATGCTATCATTGACTTTCTATCTGTTTTGAAATTTAGCACACACATTTTGTCCTTAGTTTCAGGGGCTTCCATGGTCTGTTTTCTTTTCTCTTATATCCTAATACTCTTCTGTCTGTAACACTCATTTCTCCAGCTTTACCACCCTCTGTTTTCTGAAGGTTTCCAGTTCCTGCAAAAGACTGTATTTTCCCCTTTGCCGTCCTGTGTAAGCCTAGAATGCCCTTCTCTTGTTTTGTTAGGGGCCTTTCCTCCTGTACATTATTATTAAAGCTCTATGCGTGCTAATGATGCCATATAAATAAACTAGCAAAAGTATCCAGCTTCAGACATCTTACAATAACATGATTCTAGTAAGATCCATGAAAACCTTCAAGCAATGTTATGAAGCTGTCAAAACTTACCACATTGTCTTCCCTAGTATGAGTGAAACATACTTTCCATCTTGTCATGAAATGTTCTCTGTGGGAGGTGTGGCTGTTGATTTGCATTATTGCAACTATCATTGGAGGTTCTTCTTTAATTGCAAAACAGTGAATGCAAGAACTAAATATTGATTCAACTGAAATTGACCAGTCAGAATCAGAATCCTAGATCTTAATGGAGAACAGTATAGTATTCTGTAATGTCTTCTTTTAGTAAGAGCCATTACACTTGACCCTCCACATTCGCTAGGGTTAGGGCACAGGACTCTTGCAAAAGTGAAAAATTTGCAAATAATAACATTTGTGTGTCTGTGGGAAGGGGGCTGAGGCACAGGGGGAAAATGGGCATCCAGGGTCTAAACCAGGTCAGGCAAAGGAGATGGTCGGCGTGGTGGTCCTATACTTCCTCTCTCTTGCTCATCTTCTTCCTTGGGTGTGTGTGGGGTATGGGTATAGGGTTTGTGGTGCTGAAAATTTGGGCTGAGAATAATTCTTAGCTGGCCAGGTAGCAGCTGGTGGAGGAGGAAGAGGAGGACCAGAGATGGGTTTTTAAAGGGCTATGTGGCCTGATTGGATCCATCAAGAGGGAAGGTTCCCCCCAAAAAGAAGCAGCTGAGGTGGAGGGGCAGGAGTTGGAGAAACTCGCAAATAATCAAATTTGTGGATGTCAAACGCACAAATGTGGAGGGTTGACTATACTAGATAATAATGTCATGTTAGGAAAGTCTGCCATCTAGTGATTAAAGATGATATTGCAAGATACCAACAGGTTTAAAAAGATAAATATTAATGTGTCTTGAGACTCAAATCATATTGCAAACATACATTGGATAATGGAGCACACCAATTTCGAAGAAAATCAGTCTCTGCTTTACAAATTATAGCAAAGCGTTTGATAGTGTAGATCATGAAAAATTATGGGTCACTCAAGGAAATGAATGTACCAGAACATTTGGTTATCCTAATGTGTAATCTGAATGCAGGAAAAGAGGACATTGTTAGGACAGAATGTAGAGAAACACAGTGGTTTCCAGTTGGCAAGGGGGTTAGGCAAGGCTGCATTTTATCACCCTGTCTGTTTAACTTGTGTGCTGAACATATTACACATAAAGCAGGATTAGACTCTGAGGAAGGAGGTGTGAGACTTGGAGGAAGGAATATCAATAATTTGAGATATATAGTTGATGCCATACTACTAGCAGAAAACACCAACGACTTGGAACAACTACTAAAGGCACTCAAGTACAAAGAAAGAAAGAAAGTACAAAGGCAGGTTTACAGTTGAACATTAACAAAAATAAGGCGCACAGATGATTTACATAACTTTAAAGCAGACAGCAATAGATATTTTCTATACTTTGGCTCAGCCATTACTCAAAATGGAGACTGTGGTCAAGAAATCAGAAGAAGATTAGGACATCGAAAGACAGCTATGAAAAAAACTGAATGAAATGCTCAAGTGCAAAGTTATTCCATTAAATACCAAAGTCAGGATTGTCCATATCATTGTATTTCAAATTTCTGTGTAAGGTTGTGAAAGCTGGACAGTGAAGAAAGCTAATAGGAAGAAAATAACTCATTTGAAATACAGTGCTGGAGGAGATTTCTTTGGAAACCCTGGACTACCAAAAAAGACAAATATATGGGTCCTAGGGTCAATGAAACCTGAACTCTCTCTAGAAGCCAAGATTATTAAACTGATACTGTTATTGTCTCGTGGTATGTCCAAAGTACATGACACTAGAAAAGACTGTAATGCTTGGTCAGGTAGAAGGCAACAGAAAAAGAGGAAGACCACATGACAGTGGATAGACACAATCAAGGAAGCCTGAGTTTGCAAAACCTGAGTACGGCTGTTGATAACAAGGTGACTTGGAAGTCTCTTATTCGTAGGGTTGCCAGAAGTTCAAGCCAACTTGATGGCAGTTAACAACAAGAAGACCCAGATAAAGTTGGCTATTCCTAGATTTTATTTAATATCCATGCAAAATTTCTTTTGTCTAGATTTAATGGACTTGGAACAATGATGGACACAGAATGATGGACCGAAACACACACACACAGATTCTCAAAACACATTTTTTATAATTTTAGGTAATATCAATCATTTCTCCAGTGGTTCATGCCAAGAGAATACAGTCAGCCCTCCACATTTGCTGGTTTCAGTTTTACAGACTTGATTATTCATGGATTATTTGCTGTCACCTCTGCTGCCTCCCTATGCCATTTTTACTAGGGACTGCAAGCCTCCTGAGACTGAGAAACTGCGACAGTGGTTTGTAAGTCCCTATTAAAAGTGGTGTGGGGCAGCAGTGGAGGTGACAGTAAGCCCCACCAGCCACCCACTTCTGCCTTGTGAAGGAACCCTGATGCCTCAAAGGAACCCATGATGGGTTGAATATGGTGATCATACTTTTTTGTGTGTTAAATTTGGTTTGGGAGGGCCTAGTGCTATTCACAGTTTTTCCACATTCACAGGGGTCCTGTGCCCCTAACTCTAGCAAATGTGGAGGGATGACTGTACATTGCATTGCATGAAGAGTCTGTGTGCTAATCAGAATAGTTTCTTAGTTAGCTAATTAATCTTTATTAATATTTTGCTGTGACATGTTAAAGGGAGCTACAGACTGAAACAGCTTCCATGCCCCTCTTTTCTTTGGTTTGCTTGCTTTTAAACTAAGCTCTTCTTGTCCTTCTAACTTTTAAAGATGAAAATGAGATTGATTTTAGGAAAGTCTGTTGTGCTTTAGTTGAATGCTGAGGGTAAAACCACCTAGACAACAGCTTCTTCTGCGGCAGCAAATTCAGTTTTGTAGCAAGTGGCAAAACATCCAGATTTTCCTTTGTTGATTCCAGAATCCTGATGGCTCTCTGTCTCAAGCAGCCATGATGCAAAGTGCACTAGCTAAAGAGAGGCGAGAACTGAAGCAAGCCCAGCGAGAAGCAGAGATGGATTCTATCCCCATGGGACTCAATAAACACTGGGTGGATCCCCTTCCAGATGGTATACCAAATCTTTTTTCTAACTTTATTTTGGTTGTTAAAAACTGTCCTGATTTTCTCCTGAGATGTTAATTCTGTGCTCTCTTGATTAGCAGTAAGCTCTATGGAACTTATTTAGTAAGCTTGCATGTATGGAGGCTGTAGAATACATTGAGAGAAGATCATCTGCCTGTTGTGAAAGATTTGAATGTCTGGAACGGGAGCAGGCAAAGCACAGCCCGTGGGGTTGTTTTTGTGGCCCCACAGAGCCCCTCTAGGTTAAAAAAAATGCTTTTTGCCTAAGTATTCCCTCAGGCATCTAAACAGTGTGGGGGGAATTTTTGCTCCTCTAGGCCATTTTAGGATGACCCTGTGGGGTTCAAAGCTTACAAAGAACTGTACTATTTCATAATATTTGCTCCGTTCTTCTAAAATTTTAAATATGTTAGTCTGTGGAGTAAATCTTTACCTCTCAGTGAGCCTTACTTCTAAATGTCTTAATTAAGAAGGAGGTTTCTGCCCTTCCTCCCAAATCAATAGTCCTTCTTTCTGATATTCCTAGGGCCTTTTGCTGGTTGATCACTATGGGAGATCAGTGTGGTCTTTGGTTTGTTCTAGCAGTGTGGAGTGAATTTCTTTTTCTTGTTTGACCTGAGTGCCATTCAGAATCCTCTCTCTACATGTATGAACAGATCTCACCCACCAGCTCTATCCTTCCAAAATTTTAGGCATCCCGTGCTCACATAACTGCATTGAGCTGAACATTGGCAAGCTCCCCATATGCAGCTATGCATGCTTTGGCACTGGCAGTGCTCTGCTCAGTGGGCCTTTGTTGGGAGCAGGGCAGTAGAAATAACTTCCTGACATCAATTCAAAAAATTGGGGTTGTTTTTTGTACAGTCTTCATTTACTTTTGTTGTGCTGTTGTATGAATCCATGTTATCAACTCCATTCCCTCCAGTGGGTACCACCTTTCTGGTCAGCTATCTTTTTCTGTGTATATATTGCCAGAGAATAGTTACAATGTTCATTGGCTTTTTCTCTCTCCTTCCCAGTGGATGGGAGGCAAATTGCTGCTAACATGCGGGGTATTGGTATGATGCCCAACGACATCCCCGAGTGGAAGAAACATGCTTTTGGGGGCAATAAAGCTTCTTATGGCAAGAAGACTCAGCTGTCAATTATTGAGCAGAGGGAGAGTCTCCCCATTTTCCGCCTGAAGGACCAGCTTATCCAGGTAAGCCCTGAACAGATATTTTGGTTAGAATTGTACCAGTGGTCTCTCAGCTCCAGCCAGCCCAGCTTGCCTGTTGTGCTGTCCTGGCTTGTACAGAAGACATCACTGCTGTGCCAAAGTCCAAGGGAACATCAAGAATTTTGCTTGCTGTTCTTTAAATTCTGCAGATAGAAAACTTGAACCTTGTAGTTGGTGAAGATGATGCAGTTGAATATGTTACTGTTCCCATCTGGGAAAGTTTTACTGTGTATTTTATCCTGAATTTTTGTAAAATGTCCATGGTGATTTACAGTCTAGAGAATAAGAATATACATTAGAAGAAGAACATTTTTTTCAGTGAAATATGTTAAAGCTAAATCATGGTGTCAGTGTAAAATATCAAATTAAAAGTAGTGCGCATAGATGAAAATAGTCTCTGCACACAGATTTGCAGTTTTACATATCCACAACCTAAGTTAGCTGGCAAAACACCCTAAGTTGTCCTGTAGGGAATTTACTCATTACAGGGTAAAATTAGGTGTATAAAGATGTGGAATGTTAGGGTGGCCTGTGATGCCTGTTCAGTTCTACCTTTTAATAACTGTAAAAACCAAAAACTTAAAACATAGTTTTAGATTTGTAGGATACTGTCTTGTGATAATTGTGCTAGAGGCCATATTCTGTGGTCTAGCATACTCTTGTATTTACATAGATTGATAGGCCTACTTCTGCCCCATTGGAACTACTAACTAGATTTAAAAGCAGACTCCAATGCTGTTTAATCACATGAACAAGACATATATCTATCCTTCAGACACAGAAATAAAAGTTGGAAGAGGTTTGACTATAGAAACCTTAGCTGTGAACCCTATTCTCACATGAAGCATCCTTTTTCAATGCCTTCCCACTTCCAGGCTGTCCATGATAACCAGATTCTGATAGTAATTGGAGAGACTGGTTCTGGAAAAACAACACAGATCACCCAATACCTGGCTGAAGCTGGCTACACATCCCGCGGGAAGATAGGCTGCACTCAACCTCGACGAGTGGCTGCCATGTCTGTTGCCAAGAGGGTATCAGAGGAGTTTGGTTGCTGTTTGGGTCAGGAGGTAAGATGTGGTACTGATGTCTTGCAGATTAGTCCTCCAGTGGACTGGAAATGGGAGGGAGATTGACTGCTTACTTACTGTTATAACAGCAAAACTGATCATCAATGGTAGGAGCTGTATTGCTGATTTTAAAATGGCCATGGAAGGTGCCCACTTAAATTTCCATAGATCTATAGGTCCTGAAGTTATATACTCAAAATCTTGTATCTGTGTATGTCTGCTTGCTCAGGAATTGTTGCAAATTCTGTTGAAAAATGAAAAGGTGCTACAGGAAGCCCTGTCTTGTGATACCCTATTTTCTGAAGACTTGTTCTTTTGATGCTTCCAAATTAAGGACAAATTCTGTTAATTCATCAGGGATTCCACTCTTTCAGCAGTTCTTCTTGCCTACAGAGGCTTACTTAGGACTGCTAACACACATGTACTACTTGCAAAGTGAGCTGAGAGTGGGAAAAAAGGCACCAAGCTGGCTGAGAGACTCTGCAAGCAGCGCATAGTCAGTCCCAGGTGAGCTTCTGTAAGTGCTTCATGCTCTCTGCAGTATACTACATGGGTGCCACTTTTCAGCTAATTCCATTTTTTGACAGTATTCTGGTCTCTAACCTGTCAGATAAGCAGGGGAAGTCTGTATACTCTTTGAAGGCTGGATCCTCTCTGGTTTTCCTCCATGTTTTACCTAGCTAGGCAGAGCAGGAAAAGGAACTTCTTCGTCTCTCAGATGCATATCTCATAAAATCTTTTTTCAACCTTATTAGTGCTTATTGTGCTCATACCTTAAATTCTACCACCTGTATAAATGATTTCTTCTTCGTGGTCTCTGTGCCTCGCACAATGTAGCATTTTGGAAAGTTCCAGAGCTGAGCAGCTTGGCGGGAAACCCTCCCCCATACAGTACTGAGCATGCTCAGTCTCGCCAAGCTAACGGTATCTCCTCAGTTTCTTTTCGTCCGCCAATCTGTTAGCAGCTCAGAAGGCTTCCTCACTGAGCAGTTTTCTGTTTCTTGGTTTTTCGTTGGATTTCCGTCCTTTTTGGTATCCTTTAGGATAAAAAACTGTAAGAACTCTTTCCTCCTTTTTACATCTTCTCTTTTTTGCGTTACCTGCGGCGGCAAGGTTTCGCTGTCCAACGCTCACCCCGGGTACTTGTTCTGACTCAGGGAAGGCCATAACGTTTGGGCCTGTTCCATCTCTAAGGAATTTACATCGCAGATGCTGAAGAACAGGGCTTCCTGTCTAAAATCTTATTGTTGGGAGCAAGCTCTCTGATTGAAGGAACAGGCGGCTTCAGATATGGCCCTCTTTACTGCCTCAGTTTCGCCGCATCCTTTGCAAGGCCCTTCAGCATCAAAGTCTTCCACCACGGCTTTGCTGTCGACCACAACGTCTACGGTATCAATTTCCTCTTCAATACCGACAACTTCGGTACCAGTACCGACGCAGACTTTACCTCTGATCTCTCCTTTGCTGAGAATTCCGTAGCTTTTGGAGATGCCTGCTGTTCTGTCTTCTAGCTCCAGAGATGCCTCCTCCAACTTGCAGCAGACCTCTGTCCAGCAGCCTCGCGAAGTACCTACCTTGGCGGAGTGCAAGAGAGCTTCCTCACATCACTCTTCTGTGTCTTCAAAGAAGAAAAAAAAGAAGGAGAAGCACCGTTCTCTTTTGCCCGCTACCCGTCTGTCGGCTACTGGACCGCCCTCACTGGGTCCTCTACTGACACCCCTCCCCGACACAGCCTCTGGCATCCACTGTAGAGCAGGTCGAGACTTCTGTTCTTTCTCCTGTGCATGATTCCAGCCAGCTCCCAGTACTATCTGTCCCGACAACTGTTGACCTCATGTCCGACGAGGACCGTCGACCTACGCCGACTGCTTCTCCACTTGTTATGTCGGGTCAGACCAGAGAGGGAGCCTCCCAGACTCCACTTCCTCCGGCGCGTTCTTCTGGCCATCCAGAAACGGACCAACCGTTTATATCGGACACTCCTTGGGCTTCCTCCTAAGACTGGTCTCAAAGCAGTGTGGCCGCTCTCCGGGACGTGATGAGAGGGGTTGGTCCCCTCATCATCGGGATTACAGCTACTGCAGTGCTCATGAAGTTCCCTCAGCAAGAGTTGACTTGCCTTTCTTGTCGGCATCGTATGTAGCATGTTACAGCCATGAGCATCTTTGGAGGGAGCAACCCAGCTCATACCACTCTTATTCACATGCATATCGCGATTGATACCATCCTGACATGCACTGTTGGTCTCCATATCGTCCTCGGCGATCACAGTCCCCATCGCACTTTCCTTTGGGATTACGCTACTGACGCTCTCCTTGGTACTGTCGTTCTCGGTCCTGCTCCAGATTGATGTATGACCAGCATTCTCCGTCTCATCCTTGTCATTGGTCCCATGATTTATCGCCTCATTGTCGAGTTGCCTCACCTCCGCTTCGAGTGACAGCTATGGTGTCACGGCCTCCGCCAGACATTCAGGCTGCATCACTTCCTCCAACTACTTTGTCGGCCCTGTTACTGATGCAGTCCATCCTCGCACCAGTCCTGATTGTTCTACCGATTTCATCGGCACTGGCCTCAATACAGGCTTCGGTACTGACCTCCGTACTGGCTCCATTGGTCATACCGGCCTTGGTCTCTGTTCTACCTGCTGTTCCCAGTGCGTCTTTGACTGCTTGAGCTCACCATTCTCGCTCGCCTCCATCTTCTCCTTCCTCTGGCTCTTATGATTCTGATGGTGATTCCATGGATTCGACGCCACAATCTCATACCTCTCCTCCACTCACCTTCAGGGACCTGACCCCTGATTCGGCCCCAGAAGATGTCAGGCAGTTTTCAGACATTTTGGTTAGAATGGCCAGTGCCTTGGGACTTGATTATCTCTGGCCCTGCTCCGACAGTACAGGACCCAGTATTCCATTACGTTGACATGAGACCTCCATCAACCAGTCCGATTCCCTTTCTCCCAGTGTTTCAGGAGGTGCTTAAGCACCCATGGGCCCAACCAGCTTCTCTTCAACCGATTCCTCACTGTCTGGAGCACCTTCAAAGGAAGGACATCAATTTTCTCTTCAGTCATCTGACTCCGAATTCGATCATTGTTGAATCCTCTCAAACGAAAGGGGGTAAAAGAGCCCTTACAACTCCCCCTGATTGTGACGGTTGTCATCTTGATGTCTTTGGTTGCTGGTTTTACTCAGCCTTCTTGTTGATCTCCAGGATCTCCAACACTCAGGCTTGCCTGGGTGCTTATCAATGGAACATTTGGGATAGATTCTTCTCTTTTATTTCCCACCTGCCAGATGACCACTGGGCTACTGCCATCCAATTTTATAATGAGTCTGTAGCTCATTTGAACCAGCAGATCCTATCTTCTCATCACGCTGTTGAGGGTGCAGTGTGGGTGATGGTGGGCGTGATCTCCCTTCGCCGGTTTGCATGGCTTCAGTCCACCGGTCTGACCAAAGATAGCAGGAAGAGGGTCGAAGACCTCCCCTTTGGTGGTCAGGGACTCTTCCATGCAACCACAGATGATGCTGTGGACCATCTGATGAAAGCTTGTCTGATGGCGGGGAAGATGGGTCTTCATCCATCAGCCCAGCCTAGAAGGCCCTCTTCATTCCACTCCTCGTGGAGACGCTCCTCCTGTTCTTACAGGTCACATTCTCCGTGTTGCACATCTCACCAATCTTCCCTGCTGGCCTCTTCATCTTGCCACCCTTTCCGGCACCGCCAACCATCCTTTTAAGAAGTCCTCTTTGACTACCAAGTTCCGTTTTTGATTTCCCTTGCAGGTCGCCACCTCTACCACTTTTCCACCTCCCAGGCCATCTGTCCAAGACCTCAGGTCTTGCTAGCCATTTCAATATCTGGCACAACATCATTTCCGACTCCTGTGTATTAACCATCATTCATCAAGTTTCGAAATACTCCTCCTCTCGGCATCTTCTACTTCACACTTTCCAGTCCCACTCTTCTTGAGGAGATCGATACCCTTCTTCACAAAGGGGCCATAGAGCGACTGCTGTCTTTGGTCAAATCTGCCGGGTTCTTCTCCTGGTATTCTACCATACTAAAGGCAGACAGCACTCTCCGACCCATTCTGGACCTCCAGGGGGTCAATTCCTTCATCTCCCCCCGGAAGTTCAAGATGGTCACGCTGTCATCCATCCTGCCTCTCTTCAGGCATTGGGACTGGTTTGCATGCATAGATCTCCAAGACGCCTACTTCCACATTGTCATTCATCCCTAGCACAGGAGGTACCTCCAGTTTGCAGTTTATGGCATGTGTTACCAATACAAGGTCCTGCCGTTCAGCCTGTCCACCGCTCCCAGGGTCTTCACCAAATGCCTAGCTCCAGTGGTGTCTTACCTCTGCATGAAACATGTCATGATGTACCCCTACCTGGATGGTTGGTTACTGGTGGCACCCTGAAAACAGAAGCTATACAAGGACATTCATGTTACCCCCCTCTTCTCTCCGATCTTGGCCTCAGGGTGAATCCCAAGAAGTCCCACTTGGAACTTACACGCACCCTAGATTTCATCGGGGCCACTCTGGACTCTGTTTCCGCCATGGCGTTCCTGCTGATGAAGCGTGTATGGATCTTGCACTGGGCCACAGCTGCTGTCCTGGGCAATCTGTCTGTTTCTGCTTGCCGGATTCAACAACTCGTCGGCTACATGGCAGCCACGACCGCAGTCACTTACCTGTATCGCCTCCGTGCCCACCCTCTTCAGCCTCAGGCATTTTGACTCTCTCCTCGATGACCAGCATCGGGTTCTTCGGGTCCCTCACCCAGTCAGGGATTCCCTCCACTGGTGGCTGTCCTCGCACCATCTGCTGTCAGGGATGCCCTTTGTCGAATCCTGTCCGTCGCTTACCATCACAACTGATGCATCTCTTCTTGGTTGGGGAGACCACTGCGATCATCTCTCTGTACAGGAACCACTGGGCTGGCCTAGAGACGCATCTACATAATCAACGCGTTGGAGCTCCTAGCAATCCTTAAGGCTCTTTGGGCCTTTCGGAACCTCATCGTCGGACGGACCGTCCAGATCCTGTCAGACAATACAACAGCGGTCTGTTACATAAACCGGCAAGGAGGCACCCACTTTTCTACCCTTCTCCATCTGGCTCTACACATATAGGATTGGTGCGTTCCACTTTGGATACGTCCCATTGCAATTCACCTAGTGGGACAGGACCACATTACAGTGGACATGCTGAGCAGGGACACAGCATGCCACTAAGAGTAGTCCCTTTCCAGCACCGCTTTTCACCAATGGGGCACCCCAACCGTCGATCTCTTTGCGATCGACCAGAACAAGAAGTGCCCCTGTTATTGCTCCAGAGCCGGCCTGGGACACTGCTGTCTTAGAGACACATTCCTGTTTCCTTGGAATGGTGAGTTCCTTTACATCATCCCACCATTTCCTCTCTTGGGTCGAGTGGTGGCCAAGATTGCCGCAGACAGGGCAGACACTGTCCTTGTAGGCCCTTATTGGCCGAGGCAATGTTGGTTCGGTCCCATTCTCACCATCTCCCGGGGCTGCAGAATGCAACTTCCGTGCGCACCTGACCACCTCTCACACTTGGGCGGTCACGTGCTTCACCCAGACCTCCCTCTGCTCCACCTGCATGTGTGGAGGATAACATTCTAGACTCTCCCACTATCCAGGCTATCCTCACAGCTGCTAGAAAGGAATCCATTCACAGCTCCTATGACTACAAGTGGTGGAAGTTCGTGGCCTTCATGGATGCCCGTGGTGAGGTCCCTTCTCCAGCCTCCCTGTCAACAGTGCTTCACTTCCTTCTGTCTGTATGGGAGTGAGGACTGGCCTTTTCCTCTCTCAAGGTTTATCTTTCTGCGATTGTTGCTTACCAGCCACATGGTTCTCCTTCCTCAGCTCTCTTCAGGAATGCTGCGGTCAAACAGTTCCTCAAAGGCCTTCAACATCTCTACCCTCCTGTCTCCCCACTGCTTCCTCCATGGTCACTATCACTTGTCCTTTCCCACCTTATGCGCCATCTGTTTCAGCCCATGGCCACATCTGATGACCATCTCTTTACTATGAAGACGGCATTCTTGGTCGCTGTTACGTCAGCCAGAAGGGCAGGCGAGCTGACTGTGCTACGTTCAGATGAGCCCTTCCTGGTGTTTCATCGCGACAAGGTGATCTTGCCTCCAGACCTTTAATTTCTTCCTAAAGTTGTCTGTAACTTCCATCTGAATCAAGACATTATTTTGCCTGCCTTCTACCCTGACCCGGCTTCGCCTCTCGAGCGTTCTCTCCACTCACGTGACATGCGTTGCACTCTAGCTTTCTACTTTCAACGGACTTTGACCTTCTGCCATACTCCCCACCTCTTTGTCTGTCATGGTGGATGCCAGAAAGGTCACAAGGTATCCACTCAGTGCTTCTCTAAATGGGTTGTCCAAGCAATTCACCTTACCTACGAACTTGCTGGACAACCACCACCATCTCTGCTTCATGCCCATTCCACCAGGGCAATGGCCTCTTCAGCGGCCCTTCTCAAGGGAGTTGACCTACAGGAGCTTTGTCATACGGCTACGTGGTTGCGGCCTTCAACCTTCATCCACCACTGTCGCCTTGACTGCAGGGCCCGGCATGATACCCGCTTTGGTCGTGCAGTGCTGTCCTCCATTGTCTAGGACCTGACCCACCATCCAGTGGTAAGCTACTCATTCTCCCATTGTGTGAGGCACAGAGACCACGGAGAAGAAGAACAGGTTGCTTACCTGTAACTGGGGTTCTTCGAGTGGTCATCTGTGCCCTCATACACACCCGCTCAGCCTCCTCTCTTTCAGGTCTTTGCTTTGGCAAACTTTGAAACTGAGGAGAAACTGTTAGCTTGGCGGGACTGAGCATGCTCAGTACCGTATGAGGGAGGGGTTCTGACCAAGCTGCTCAGCTCTGGAACTTTCCAAAACGCTACTGGACATGCGTGAAGATTCCCATTGTGTGAGGGCACAGATGATCACTCGAAGAACCCCAGTTACAGGTAAGCAACCTGTTCATACCTTTATATAAGGCTTATTTTACAAAATTAATTCTGTTCTGTTAGCTGTGCAGAATGTGGGTGCCCCATTCTACACTGGCTCTGAAAACCTAGTTTTGTAGATTTCTTCCAGGGATCTGAACTCTTTGTAGTATGAAAGGCTTGAAACCTATATTTTCTTGCTTTAATGAGAGACTTGAGGATTACCAATTTTGGAATCTGATACAGGTGTTCACTGCTTTTTGTCAACTTGTTTTTCAACATTCTTTTCTTTCACTATTTGTAAATTAAAGGCTTGTTCTATTAATTTGACAAGGGGTCTGCTTTTTTGTAAGTTCCTCTTACTTATGGAGGCTTGCTTGGGACTGCTTGCACACATGCATGCACACTGCTTCCAAAGTGAGTCCAGAGGGGAAAGAAAACACCAAGTTGACCGAAAGACTTTGCGAGGAATACACGTGCATGCATGGTCAGTTCCAAGCGAACCTCTGTAATTTTCCATGTTCCTTATATGGGTTCAGCTTTTCAGCCAGTTCCACTTTCTGACAGTGCTCCAATACCTGAATCATGAAATAGGCACCATTTTCTGTGTGGTGCAAGCATTGAATAGTGAAGTCCACATGGCTTACCTTGTATCATTTGACTGATATGGGGATTTGTTTGGACTCAGAGCCACCATAAAAGAAATAGCAAGAGACCATTTGGGAAGCATGGATCTTATCGAGTAACTTGAGATTCCCCATTCTTTCTGTTAACTGCTATCTGTGATTATTTTTTGTGAGAACACTGGCCTGAATGCCACTGTATCAGAGTGGAAGTAGCTCTCCATTCATAACTACTGTTTCTCTTCCTCCCCTTGCTTGCAGGTTGGCTACACCATCCGATTTGAGGACTGCACCAGCCCTGAGACAGTGATCAAGTACATGACAGATGGTATGCTGCTACGAGAGTGCCTCATTGACCCAGATCTGACACAGTATGCCATCATCATGCTGGATGAAGCCCATGAGCGCACCATACACACTGATGTGCTCTTTGGTCTCCTGAAAAAGGTGTCAATTCATTCAAATCTTCCTCCTCCCCTAAAAATAATGCATCAGCTGTCACTTTATTTGTGGATATAAAGTGAATATTAATGTCTGCATTATGAAAGTCTTTTGCTCAGAACAGTAACAATCAGGCTCTTTGTTCTGAATCCCAGGTGTGGCTTGGGCTCATGGTCTAGTTTGGCTTCCATTGCGGGCTCCTGGTCTTTCTAGGTTCTGTCATTATATGATCCTTTTGACACACTTTGTCACCCTCTGTCTTCTACAGACAGTTCAGAAGAGACAAGATATGAAACTGATTGTGACGTCAGCCACCCTGGATGCAGTCAAGTTCTCGCAGTACTTCTATGAGGCTCCCATCTTCACCATCCCAGGCAGGACGTACCCAGTTGAGATTCTCTACACTAAGGAGCCAGAAACAGATTACCTGGATGCCAGCCTGATCACAGTCATGCAGATCCACTTGACAGAGCCCCCAGGTATGAAGCAGGACTGATCTTAAATTTGTGGTCCTAAATTACAAGGAGGTGTTGTGAGACCTGCATACTTCCACCAAATTATTTTTGCTATCCTTGCATGCAGAATACCTTGCTTCAAATTTTCAATTTGTTAGTCCACTTATTTTTTTTTAAAAGAGCTCTTGAATACAAAACCAATCTGCCAGGCCTGCTCAGCTTTTTCTGCCACAGGTGTGCCTGAGGAGGATGATTTTTCAAGTGTATTTATTCCCAGACACCCAGGCTCAGAATTAACTGAATGCTAATCTTTACAAAGTAGAATTTTTTATGAATTGTCTTCACCATTGGATCAACCATGAATGCTCTTCTGCACGACTCAACCCCTCACCACCAATGGAGCTGTATCTTTTTACATTAGCTATAGGAGAATCCCTAACTACACATATAAAATTATGATTCCTGAAGTTACTATTCATTTGCTGTGAAGCTGTAATGGCTTAAAATAATCTGAAATTTGCACTGAAGTCAGAACCCAACTACCCCCTTTCCAGGTCTGCCATGAAGGCTTTTTTACTTGGTGTATAACATGATAATATAGTTCCTGTTTTCTCTTTTGGTGGAGCAAGGTATCGAGAATAGATTTACAGATATATCTCAGTCAGTGAGGTAGATGTGTAGGTATATCTCAGTCAGTGAAGTAGATGTGTTCCTGGGCATTAGTTCTTCAACAGAAACTTTGGTACCAGAGGCAGAAATAGCATGGAAAGAATAGGAATAGGTTCCTACACCACAAAAAAGAAAAACATCTTGAATATGTTTCAGCAAATTATTTATTCAGAACTAAAGATACGCACATGTGAAATTAATGAATAATTAAAAAAACAGACTAGGTAAGCATTGCATGAGTACTCAAAAACATTTAGAAACTTCTAGAGACTATTTGAAGGCATCTACCAAAATGCATGCAGGGATTTTTTTTTTTTTAATTTCACCAGTGTACATTTTCCTAATAATTTCCATTTTGGTGGCCAAATACATACATCTATGGTTTTTAACATGCTGAGGGTAGCTGGTAGGGCTTATCTGCTCTCCCCTTGTCTCTCTGTTTTGCTGTTCATGCATGCCCAGTAAGGGACTCCAGAGACAACACACGGATACAGTTGGCTCAGCTAAAGTAGAATCCTGCTGTTTCCATGTTGTTGTTGTGTGTCTCAAGTCATTTCTGGCTTAAGGTGACCTTATCATGAGGTTTTGGTGACAGAATTTGTTCAGAGGGGATTTGCTCTTGTCTTCCTCTGAGGCTGTGTGACTTGCCCATGATCACTCAGTGCATTTCCATAGCCAAGCAGGGATTTGAACCAAGCAGCTTTCCCAGTGTTGTAGTCTAGCATTCAGACCACTGCACCACGTTGGCTCTTTCCCCGCTCAAACTTTATTGCATTGTTTATTACAGACATACTTCTGCAACCCAACATCAAAAGTTGTTTTTCTCCAGCTGTCCTTCACCAGTTTTGTAATGCTGGTGCTGCTAAAAATGTCTAGCTTAGAGAGAGGACAAGGAATAAAGGGAGCAGGCATAAAAAGACTTTGTAAAAAGAAGTGACCTTCTCAGAGGTTTTGTTAACTGAGGTATGCCAAATCAGGTCCACTCAAAAGCATTCATTGAAAAGAAGTCCCTCTTTGTTTTGGTCCTGCCTGTTTGTGAGGCAGGGAATTATTCAGAGCCTTTCTCCATTATCTAGATCTGTACTGCTAGTGATATGTAAGCTAAAGTTTCTTGCTCCATTCCTGCACTTAGTTTACTAGGGTAGGAAGGAAGTCTTCTGATGTCTTAGTGGTTAGATTTATGATCTGCTGAAGTGGGAAAAAATCTAAAGCTTCCAAAGCCTCAACAGGGTTTCTGTTCAAAGAGGCTGGTTAACATATCTATGGCTTAACAGAAGTAACAAGAAAATTGTCAGTAAATTGCTACTTCGGTCTTTTCCTGTACTGGATGCTTCAGATCTCACACCAGTGACTCACTAGCATCTGAAACAACAGGACGTTCATCTCCTCAGTGGAAGTAGGAGGACTTGACAAATCAGCAGACTAGGGAGGAAGTCAGCATTTTGTTAGTAATTATACACACACACACATACGTACACTGTATTTGCTACCAAATTCTGTTTCTTCAGGCAGAACAGGTTACCTATTTTCAAGCTTTCCTTATAGCCATGAAGTTTGTGTTCTGAGAACTCTCGGTTCCACTTAATCAAAGATTCAGTTGTGAAAACTGGCTTGCTGGCATAAGAGGGGAAGTATGCCTGCGATCTCACATTTCTGTTCATCTATGGAGTAGCAGGCATTGGTTGCCGACCTACCTTTAGGTGGACATAACTGTAGAAGTTGATTTACTTTTGTGCAGGAGACATCTTGGTGTTTTTGACTGGCCAGGAGGAGATCGACACTGCCTGTGAAATTCTCTACGAGCGGATGAAATCCCTGGGTCCTGATGTGCCTGAGCTGATCATCTTGCCCGTCTATTCAGCACTGCCCAGTGAGATGCAAACACGGATTTTTGATCCAGCTCCCCCAGGCAGTCGAAAGGTAACTGTTTCCACACTTTCTAGCACAATGGGTTGTCACCCTCTAATACGCTCCATAAGATGTACTCCTTCTGAATCAGACTAAGAGTCCACTGAGGGCAGCATCATGTTCCCAAAAGTGGCAGCCAGTTGCTATCAACCAGAAAGCATTAGTAGTCCATGAAGGTGTGAATAGTCTTTCCCCTGTGGTGCTAGTTAATAGTGGGATCATCACAGTGGGATGGTGACAGGCAGGACTACCCTTCATAGAATTCATGCAGGTTTTTCTCTAGCAAGCCCCATTCTTTCATATATTTAACTCTTTGTGTTTTAATAATGCATTGACTTCAGACAGAAATTTGGCTAACAGTTGAGTGAATTCATGGGTCCTGCCTCAATACTTTTTGAAAAATCAGTGCTATGCTAGCTGCTTTCCAGTAAGAAGGCCGATTTTAATGATGACTTTGCATATTTTTTTGGCAGCTCAACAATTTCACATTCAAGTAGTGCTGATGTGCTGCCTAGATCTGGCTGTTAGGATATATTTTTCTAAATTTATTTCTTAGCCTAAAAACTTCATTTCAGAGGAAAATGCTTCTCTTCAGACGTTGGACTGCAGCTCCTTTGACCCCTCACTGATGTTGGTTGGGTCTGGTGAAATTTGTAGGCAAATAACATGTGAAAGGCAGCATTTTGCCCATCCTTGCCTTATGACCTTGGCCTGAATCCTGTTTGTAGTCCCAGTCAGAGCAACCCACTGAATCCTAGATTTATGTGACCATTCAACAATTAATTCAGTGAGTCTACACCCCTCCCCCACTGTCTGCCCAAACCAGTGGCAGATCTAGAGTGGGGCAACTTGGATGCCTGCCCCAGCTGCCAATGTCAAGGGGGGTGCAAAAAAGAGGAATCGCTCCACTTACCTTCACCACCCATTCACCCCACCCACCTCTGCCCGCCCTCCCCTGCCCACCCCCACTTGCCTTGCCCACTTCTGCCTCTCCCCCACCCACCTCTGCCCTCCACTCACCCCACCCACCTCCACTCGCCCCTCCTCCTGCCTGCCCCCACTCTCCCCAACTACTTCTGCTCCTTGCCACACCCACTCTGCCATTTGCCCCACCCACTTCCGCCTCTCACCCTAACCACTTCCGCCTGCTGGTCACCCTGCCTCTACCAGTTGGCCCACCCCCTTGCCCTGAGTGCTGTTAACCCTCTGTCTGCCATTGGCCCAAACTCTTCAGAGAGGGCATATCGAACAATTTCTGTAAGGAAGTCTAATGCATGTAGTATCTGGCTTTAGGTGAATTGTGTATGATAGAAACAATTTCAGTGAAGCCCTGGTTTGACATCTCTTCTTTTCATACATCTTAAGTGTACTCCAATCTTTTTCTCTATGCAGGTAGTAATTGCCACAAACATTGCTGAAACATCGCTTACAATTGATGGCATCTACTATGTGGTAGACCCTGGCTTTGTGAAGCAGAAAGTGTACAACTCCAAGACAGGGATTGATCAACTAGTTGTGACACCAATTTCCCAGGTATGCAACGTGTGCTGGATGGCTGTTCTATTTGGAATCTTCAGCTGGGGTGGGCAGGAGACATCAGAATTTCTATTACTAGATCGGGTGGATTTTCCTTGTTTAGCCCTATGAACTGTGAAAAATGATTCAGCCTCTTCTCTCACTTCTTCTCAGATTCTACAAAACAATGCCTACACACTTTGAAATATATTATCGGTGTCAGGGCTAGAAATATGATGTTTTAAAAATGAAACAGGAGATTACTAGGATACGAAATTCTTTGTTTGTACCATACAGTTATAGAACAGCTAAAGATCCTCAATTTAATAAAGCTCTTCCTGGACTGCTTTCACATCCTTGTTGTATCTTTTGCTGCTGGTATACATTCCTGTGTGTTATATCCTGGTTACCTCATTAGTAAGTGAAGTTTTCTCATTTTCCTCCTTTCCTTCTGTCTTGATTACAAGTAGCTCTTTCTGTATTCCCATAACAGTTAGTCCAGTTACTGGGTTACAACTCCTTTCCCATTGGCTATGAGGCCTATAATGGGAGTTGCAGACCAGCAATGTCAGGAGGACTACACATTTTGTGCTATATCTAGCTCATTGGCACTAAATAAAACATGATGTAAAGATAGTAGAAGCAATTTATATATCCCTGTGGTTTCTTTCCTGTGATTCCCTTAGGCCCAAGCAAAGCAGCGAGCTGGAAGAGCTGGGAGAACAGGCCCTGGCAAGTGCTACCGACTCTATACAGAGCGTGCCTACCGTGATGAGATGCTGACTACCAATGTCCCTGAGATCCAGAGGACCAACTTGGCCAGCACTGTGCTTTCTCTCAAGGTAAGCTCTGACATATATAACCAGTTCAGAAGGCTTCCCTAAGTATCTTTGATGTTGTTTTTTTTAGAACAAATAAGTGAATCTTTATCATTTGTCAGAAATGTATATAGCACAGATGTTTATTCTCTCCTTCCCCACCCCACTTTTTTTATACACACAGGCTATGGGAATCAATGACCTGCTCTCATTTGATTTTATGGATGCTCCCCCAATGGAAACACTCATCACTGCAATGGAGCAGCTGTACACCTTGGGAGCCCTGGATGATGAGGGGCTACTCACTCGACTAGGGCGTCGGGTAAGGTCTGCCTTATTCAGGTCTCTCTGCTGTGGGTGGGTGCAAACTAGATTAGAGTTTAGATAAGGCTTGTGTAGCACCTTGTGTCTATATCCAGAATAATCTACAGGTATATCTCAGTTAGTTAGGTAGACGTGTTCCTGAGGATGACTTCTTTAACAGAAACTTTGGTACCAGGGCAGAAATAACATGGAAAGAAGAGAGCTAGGTTCCTATACCACAGACATGAAGAGCAGTTCAACATGTTTCAACAGACTTTTTATCCAAACCTAACAAAATGCATATGTGAAATGAAACAACCAGGTCTGGTAAGCCTTGCATAACCAAATAAAAACATTGCCATCCTTCTCGATATTGCTTGAAAGCTTCTTCCAAAATACATGCAGGGTGACTTTTTTTCTCTTTTTCATCACTTTCTACTGTTCTCATGAATTCCATCTGGGGGCCAGTCTGTGCTTTTTTTTTAACATGCTAGGGATAGCCAGTGATGCAGACTTATCCACATTCCCCATTTTCCTCTGTTTTGCTGTTTATGTGTGTTCAGCGAGGGATTCTCAAGGTAGCTGCTGTTTCCCTTGCTATGGCATGCAGGTACACACAGCTATAGTAGAATTGATAAAGCAGAATTCCATTGTCTCCAACCTCAAGATTTATTGCATTGTTTTCTGCTACAGCTGCAAACCAGCACCAAAATTCTGTTTCCCCAACCCTTCTTCACCATCTTCCCAGGAGTTGAAGAAAAATAAGGGAGGGGCTGAGGACATGAAAAGACTTTGTAAAAAGGAACTTCTTTATCAGAGTCTTTGTTAACTGAGGTATACCTGTATACAAATCTATGTAAATGTGTTTTATCTTGTTAATTAATTCTGCTTTTGGCAAGTAAATTGTCAAAGCATTTTTTAGAAAAAGATGAAAGTTGATGAAAAAGATGAAAGTTGGAGGTAGTTTGGTAGGGACAGGAAGGAGTAGCAGTTGTGTGGAAGATAGGGAACTATGTAAGGATTTTCTGTGTGTTTCATGTAACTGAAAAGCTCTGCTTAACCTGTCTCTGAGATTTTACAAGATACTGAATGTGTAGGTTTTATCACTCAGCCATTAGAACTAGAAACTTGCATTAAAAAGAGAGAAAAGCAAAATTTGGGCACCAGAACTCTGTTACATGGAAAATACTACATGCCTTAATTCTGGATGCACAGAACATGCAATGCCCTGACTTTGGGCATGGTGGCAAGCTCCACGCATCTTTGGATGGGTGGTGATACTTTGGATTTCATTTGCTGGTATTGCAGAGAAGAAAGACATTGATCGTCTGAAAGCTATACCAAACAAGCCACAATATACTGTTCTTTCACAGAAAAGGGATTCAGTGGGATGCTTCTGTCAGGTCTTGCTTCAGTCTGGCTAAGATTGCTAGTGTGTTTTTAGGAAAGCTGTATAAACCTAGTGAAACAACCAAACAGTGTTCTTTCCTTCCTACCGTGCAGATGGCAGAATTTCCCCTGGAGCCGATGCTGTGCAAGATGCTCATCATGTCAGTGCACCTGGGTTGCAGTGAAGAGATGCTCACCATAGTCTCAATGTTGTCTGTACAGAATGTATTTTACCGGCCCAAGGTAAACAAGTATGTTATGGAGGAGAAAAGGATTGTACTTGATAGGATGGCAGTACGCCAATTCTAGCTAGATTCAAGTGAAACCAGAAGGAAAAAATAGGGAGAAAGTTGGTCTTGTGAATGGTAACTTGGACATTGATCTGGGAGCTTCAAGACTTATCAGAGATTGGCTGTGCACAGCTTGAGTCACCTAACAACAACATCTTGTTTCCAGCGCGAAAAGGAGAGGTAGAAGGTAAACTTAACAGCAGGAAAACATGGGAGGGTGATTAAAGAGTAACAATTGACTATCTGTTTCATTGTTGTTGCCTAATCGGTTTATAAAACTTGCAGTGTATGTAGGCTTAACTCTCTCTTAACTGTTCAAACATACTAATGCTTTTAATATGGTACTGTGATTTGGTAGTATTTGTTTGTAATTCAAATTTGTCAGCAGGTCAAGGTCTAGTTCTACTTGTTAATTGGTGTCAAGACAGCTTCATCATGGTAACCCTATGAATGAAAGACCTCGTAAATACTCTGCCATCAGCTGTCATCCTCAGATCTTATAAATGTGAAGGTTGTGGCTTTGTTGATTGAGTCTGTCTACCTGTGATGGCAGTCTCCCTGTTTTGCTACTGCCTCCTGCCTTACTGAGCACTATTGTCTTTTATAATGAGTTATGATAGACACTGATATGCCCAGGGTACTAGTTTGGCCTTAGTTTGGCCACTCTGGCTTCTAGAGAGAGTTCAGGTTCAATTTGCTTTTGGACTCATTTATTTGTCATTTTGGCAGTCCATGGTATCTGTAAATCTCACCTGTCAGCTTTCTTCACTGTCCAGCTTTCACAACTATAAATAGAAATAAGATGGCATGAACAATACTGACTTTTGTATTCAATGATCTCTCTTTATACTTGAGGATCTTATAACTGCATAACTGCCCTTCCACATCCAGCTCTTCCACTGATTTCATGACTACAGTTTCCATTTTGATTCTAGCTTTACTAAAGATGTAAAATAAATCTAATGCTTAGGAAAGAAGTCTGTTAGGGGAAATGTATATGAAAATGGATACACATTTTCATGCCAACTGTTAGAATGTAGTTATCATCAGATGCAGATGTAGTTGTTATCAGAGGGCTTGACTGCAAACAACAGATTTAGTAATGCGTGCTGGATGAAAACTGGAGGCATGTAAGTAGGTATAGCAATCTCTGTTTTTTTGACAGAGCGTGGTGCTTAGAAGTCCATTGTGCAAGTTGCACAGTAGTGTCAAGAAAGTAAATTTGCTGTGCGGATTTTTCTGGGTTCAGATTGATGGTACAGTGGAAATTGTTGAAATCCTGGTGGAACTTCTCAAGTGATTGCTCTCCATGTTGCCAAATAAAGATGTTATCAAGAAATCATAAGCAGAGAAAGGGTACATGTGCTGAGGAAGCATTGTTCCTGGTCAGCTATCACTTGAGAACAAATATACACAAATACACTTATTAATGTTTTGTAAAATACATTGATTGCTCCAGAAAGTAATTATTTTAAGCTGATCTTCAGTGTACATTTTGCTACTGTCTGCTGACAAAGGGCCAAAATGGCTGCTGGAGAAAACTAACATCTTGTTGTATGGGTAGGACAAGCAAGCTCTTGCTGACCAGAAGAAAGCCAAGTTCCACCAGACTGAGGGTGATCATCTTACACTTCTGGCTGTTTACAACTCTTGGAAAAACAACAAGTTCTCCAATCCTTGGTGTTATGAAAACTTCATCCAAGCTCGCTCACTACGCCGGGCCCAGGATATTCGTAAACAGATGCTGGGGATAATGGATAGGTAAGGGTGTGGTTGTGTGTGAGAAACAAAACTCTTTATTAGCCTTAGAAAAGCAGTGGACAGCAACCAGGGGTTAGAAGATAACACCAGCCCCTGCAAGACCTCATAGGGCTGCAGATCCCCCCCCCGCCTCCTACAAACAATTTTCCCTCTCTAATAAATGCCCCCCCCATCAAAGGGTTAGGTGATCGTTTTACCAAATTATTGGTCTCTTTTGGCTGTTTTAGTCCCTGGGAAAAGCCTTTATTAAACCAGGAAGTAAATGGACATTGATGGCCTTCAGAACTGGCCTTCAGGATGGTCAATACAGACAATATTTTCCTGATTCATCTTTGGAACTGTTTGGAAACTTCAGCTGGGAAAGAATATATCAGCCAGGTTGTCAACATGCTGGCTGCTTTGGTCCCATTTACCCTACAGTGGTATTGTTGAGGCCTCCCAGTTTGTTTTAAGATAGAGTGCCTCATTCTAACTTTTTATCATTATTACCATTATTATTGTTGTTATTATTGTTATTATTCAAATAAAAGAAAAAACCAAAATATACAAAATATTACAAAATAACAGAAATACATTAAAAATTGAAAGAACATTGTACACCTTTTCTGTATCTGTTTCTGTCATTTTAAAGTAACTTCCTCTTACCTATCACCACAGTCATTATTTATAGGATTTATCATTAAAGAAACCTCCCTTATCTGTCTTCTTCCTTTTGGTTTACTTAACTCTATTCTGCTGATCCATAGTTTAATCATTTATGTCTACTTTTCTTGTATTTTTCCATAAGGTATCATTTACTTATTTATAGACTTTATGTATTCAGTCTGCTCATTGTATTATGTATATGTATTTTGAAGTAGAATAGATAATTGTAATGCAAAGTTATATTCCAATCCTTACTGTTAATGAGATTCTGATAGAATCATAGAATCATAGAAATGTAGAGTTGGAAGAGACCACACGGGCCATCCAGTCCAACCCCCTGCTATGCACTCCCGACAAATGGCCATCCAGCCTCTGCTTAAAAACTTCCAAGGAAGGAGACTCCACCACACTCCGAGGCAGCATATTCCACTGCCGGACAGCCCTGACTGTCAGGAGGTTCTTCCTGAGGTTCAGGTAGAATCTCCTTTCCTGCAGCTTGAATCCATTGCTCCTTGTCCTGGTCTCTGGAGAAGCAGAAAACAAGCCTTCTCCTTCCTCTACATGGCATCCCTTCAAATATTTAAACATAGCTATCATGTCCCCTCTTAACCTTCTCTTCTGCAGACTAAATATACCCAGCTTTCTAAGTCTATCCTCATAGGGCATGTCTTCCAGGCCTCTCACCATTTTGGTCGCCCTTCTCTGGACTTGCTCCAGCTTGACCATGTCCTTCTTGAATTGGGGTTCAATAGAGTTCAGGGGTGTCAAACTCGATTTCATCTTGGGCTGCATCAGCATTATGGTTGCCCTCAAAGGACTGGTTGTATCTGTAAGACTATATAAATGTATCTACTCTTTTATCATATTAAATAATTACCTGTGCATTCGATTATTACTGGTTTTAGTAATAACTAGCTCTGAAACTAGAAGTCTAGGAAAAATAATGGCAATACATCTATTGTACAATTTATTGAAAAATGAGTTTTGAAAACAAAGTTATTTTTTTAATCATCTGACAAATATTACAAAGCACTGTTTATTACATTAACTTTCTTTAACTTTTTGGTCCCAGTTGAGACCCTCTCTGTGCCTCTTTCAGACCCCTAGATACTCTCTGTGCCTCTTTCTGCTCCCCCTCCCCTATGGCCCTTTCTGCCCCCTTGCCCCTCTCTACCTGGAAAGCCTGATCCCCACATTGTGGGCCTGTGGCTGCAGGTATTCTGAGGAGGGGCCCAACAGCCCAGCACTTGCGATCTGCTTCTCCTTCTGACTACCCCCTGTCCAGTTCTCATGAGCCATGTGGAGCATTGCCATGGTAACCTACAGCAACAGTCTGATGGCAAAATTTGGACAGAGGAGTAGTTAGAAGTAGAAGTAGATTGCAAGTTCTGGCTGCTGGGCCCCTCTTCAGAATACTGGCAGTCGGGGGCCCACAATATGGGGATTATAGGCTCATCAGGCAGGGGGAGTGCCGCAGCTGCAAGAGAGTTGCGAGGGCCACATATAATGGCCTGTGGGCCTTGTGTTTGACACATGTGGAATAAATGCTAGTGTTTTAAATTGTAAGCTGTTAAAAAATGTATCTTTTTATTATGTTACTTCCTTATTTGAAGAAACACTCCATCTCTTGCTTATGTAATTTATCACTGGCAACCATTCTTCGTCTAGCTTTGCAATCGATTTACCATCTGTATGATGAGACAACACGTATTCTTTCATCTCATTTAAGCTTAGTAACCATTTATCTAAATTGGGAGTATTTCTGCTTTTTCATAATTTAGCAAATTTAATTCTTGCAACCAAATCCATATAAATCATTCTAACTTTAACAAGATCTAAATGCTTTGGAATGAAGTGACCTGAGGAAATGCCTCCTCTCATACCAGTTTGCTTGGTAGCTGAGATATCATCAGAAACGTTTTTTCTCCTGTGTACTCTCACCTTGTAGAGGGCTTTGTCCTAAATACAGAATTCTTTCACAAAGGTGATCTGCTTAGTGCCTTCACTATTATTCACTATTATCCTTTAGGTACCAGGAGATGACTGATCTTCCCCACCCCAGGAGTTAGTATTTAAATAGTTCTCACAGGTTTTTAACATTGCTTTTGCTGCTGTTCCTGTGGTCTTTTTAAATAGTATATTTACTATACTATATAGTGTATATATATATATATATACACTATATACTAGTGTATATAGCTGGTGTTGCTAGGGATTTTATCTTCTCATAGGTAATTGTTAGAAAGATTTGAGATCTTTGTCTTTAATTCCCCAAACTGTCTTGTCCAGTCCCTGTCACTTTTCCCCATATTCCCCAATCCAGTCTGTATTCAGAGTTATTAACATGCAGAGGTTGTGTTCTTGAGGGAATATATTGCCCTCTTCCTTGCTGCTAGGCCTTGTCTCCATAGCAGCTGGCCTATTCAAGAGACTGAGGCCCACAAGCTTTCTTGCTGAGAATTCCAAAAGCCCCTCCCTAAACTGCAAACCCCAGGATTCCATAGAATCTTCTTAGGCAGCCAATCATATGAGGTCTTCGGCTGACACAGACAAACAGACAAACTTTTACTTTTATATATTAGATATGCCTGGTCCTCCCTTTTGCCTCCCATTCTTTGATCTGCTTTGGATATTAACAGTGAAGGAAAGTGGCCCTAAATAAGTAAAACAAGGGGCTAGAGACATGACTAGTGAGAGACCTATCTAGGAATTTACTCATGTAAATGGCAGACATCATAATTGTTATATATTCTACTAAGTCAAGCCTAGCTGAGTTGCAATAACTGATCTTTTTTTTTTTTTTTTGTTATTGTTGCTGTGGTGGTTTTTTTAAAATCTGTGCCCAATTCTTCAGGCAAAAATCTCTTAGAACCCTTAAGACAGTAAATGAGCTATCTGCAGTCCTTTTCTGAGAAGTATTCCCATTAGCTGGGCTATCTGCATCTTGTTCTGTTCGCAGGATCTAGAAGATCTTTTTTGGAAAACACAGAGAAACAGCCATTCTTGTATTAGTGCTGTAAAATCTTAAGCCATCTTTCCAGAGTCTTAAGTTAGGAATGTGCTCACAGAAGGAGGCAGAACTTAACTGATTTCTCAGTGCTAGAGTGTTGGAAGAAGAAGAAGAAGAAGAAGAGGAGGAGGAGGAGGAAACAAAGATAGTTGGTCAGTGGGGAAAAAAACAAAACAAAATCTAATGTCAGGATTTTATAAAGTTCAGTCAAAATGCCATTAAAAGTGTGCAGGATTTCATGAGACTGGGATATGCCAAAAGGGAAAAAAAAAAGGGAGGGGGAATAGGGGGGGAAAAGACTAAAAATTAGACCAAATGTTGTGGACTTGAGCTTTATGATTAAAGCTAATCCCAAGATGGAGACTCCAGACCAAGTGAATTACTGGTAGATGTACAGACATAAGCACCAGGTGGAAAGGTCAGTTGAGATCAACTTGTATTACGTAGTGGTTGGAGGAGATGGAACCCCAGTTCACTCCCTCTTCTGATGGTGGAAAATGTTCTTCCTTTAGTGGTTAATTCTGCCCGGAATTGCTAAATGGAATGTTTTCCAAAGCACATAAAAATAAAAAGGATAGGTGTACTGATCCATTAAAAAAAAAATCTGCCATTGATATACCGAACCACATTTTCCTTACTCTAGTATGTAGGTTTAAACACTTTGTTCTTGAGGAAGGACAGACTTCATTGGAACTTGTGTAAGAGCTAGCAGAGGGTGAAGGAATAGAGCAGTCTGGGTTAGAGAATTGGTATGATTAGAAGCATCTCTTTTGAACTCTTCCACTGTTTTTGGTTTGCTAGGCACAAGCTGGATGTAGTGTCATGTGGAAAAGCAACAGTCCGAGTCCAGAAAGCCATTTGCAGTGGGTTCTTCCGCAATGCAGCCAAGAAAGACCCCCAGGAGGGTTACCGGACCTTGATTGACCAGCAGGTGGTCTACATCCATCCCTCAAGTGCCCTCTTCAATCGCCAGCCTGAATGGTAAGCGGAGAGAAGGAGTAGAGAATGTGTTCTATTTGCAAAATGTGTAGCTTTTGCTGTCTGAGTGCTAGATATGGAGATAATTCTGAATTGGGAGTGAATATCCATTACTTGAGACTTTTCTAATCAGATGATCCTAATGCTTGACTGTGGAGAACATTATTATAAAATATTTGAGTCTAGAACTCCTGAAGTGTTGAGTTTAACTTTTGGTTTATCTTTGCTTCTTGAAAATGTCTAACTATGGTAACCCTGCTGCTGTAGTCCTAATGGATGAATTGATTGATCCCTTTTACCAAGATTATAACTTCTTCCAACTCTCTTATAGGATAGTACAATTGAAAATGAAAAGAAAGTTCATGGCCATAACCCAGTACCTACCTGACAGGTTAAAGGAGAGATGTTCTGACATCTCTCAGCGTCAGCTGGTAAAGATTCTACAGCAGATTTTAGACCAGTATACTAAAAAGGGGAGATACTAGTTAGCTTATTTTCTCTAACTGTCCAGAACAATACTGGGACCTGCTCCTCACTCCCCAGATTGGGATTTGGTTTTCTGATAAATGGACAGGAGGAAGGGGCTGTTAACCAGTGGAACTGTTAGTCAGTGGGGAACTCAACATTTCTTGAAAGATCAGATCTATAGCTTGGAAGTGAATCTTTGTTTCTGAGTGCTCAGATGTCAGCCATGGCTAAGTGCCTTTTTAAACAATTTTTACTAATGTGTTAGGCACACCCCTTCCAAAATACAGTTAACCTGGCCACTGTCACCATGGAACTTTTGTAAATTGCTTTAAGTTTATTTTCTAAACAACACTGGGGTCTGCATTCTTCAATAAATGTATCCCCCTCCCCCATTTGCTATGTGAACATGTGTACCTTTCCCATCAGGAGACATAAATACCTGAATGCTTTTGGCTATCATATTTTGGTGCCAGATGTGTTGTTGCTAAAGTGGATGAGCTCTGACAATTCAGCCATTGTTCTAGCAGAGTCTGTAGGTACACTAGGTGTCAGGTAGTTACTCTGCCCTGACATAGTACTGATGGGACATGTAGTAACTTGTAAGCTGTTAGATAAACAGTGTCTGGTACTAAGTGCAGGAATGCAGTTTCTCAAGATAAGGCCTTGTTCCCTTATGAATCACGTGTGAGAGGTAGAGCATGAGGTGCTTTAAGTGCTTTCACATTCTCTTTGCTTCAGTTCAGTCACTAAAGTCATTACATGTATTTAACTATCATTAAAGTATAGCTTTTGACTATATCCTATGAGAGTGGATTCTTTTTCTGTGGGATTCTGTTTTGTATGTGAGAATTTTTGTAGAGTTGAAATGGCGAAGAGCTTCATTCGAGGACAGAATGATGGTCCTGGTCCACTCATCCTTTACCTTTGTTGCCCTTTCTCTGCAGGGTGGTATACCATGAACTAGTGCTTACAACCAAGGAGTATATGCGGGAGGTCACCACCATAGATCCCCGCTGGCTGGTGGAGTTTGCCCCAGCCTTCTTCAAAGTCTCTGACCCCACAAAACTGAGCAAGCAGAAGAAGCAGCAGCGTCTTGAGCCACTTTACAATCGGTACGAGGAGCCCAATGCCTGGAGGATATCACGGGCATTCAGACGTCGATGAGACCATCCCTCCCTGCAGGGACCTGGATCCCCCTATGTCACACAGTCCAGTCTTGGGCTTACTTGGACATCTTATGTTAATTCGATGCCTGAATCTCAACTTTTCTTCTTGTGCTAGAAGGAGGCCAGTGGGGGGAAAAATATGGCTCTCAGAGGCCATCACACAATTGACATTATGGCTGATTGCAGCGATGCCTTTTATTTAGACCAAACTTTTCCTTTAGTTCTGTTTTTACAGTGCCCAAAGCTCAAAAATCACTGTGTAATTTTGGGGCTGCTTGGCGAATAAAAGGCCTTGTGGAATTTTTATTTTGAAGCCTGCTCAAAGGTGAGTGCTGGGAAGGAACATCATACCCTCTTCTTGTGATCTCTTTCCTTTGGAACAGTTGTATTTTACTTCAGAGTAACCACTGGCAGCACAGTTGAATGGCTGTGCTTTTGGAGGAAGGAGGAAGAATGCCCAGACACCATTATAATTTTGTCATGCTTCAATGTGGTCTGTCAGTTGTGCTGCAGTGTGATTGCCCACTTCTTCTCTAAGCGGAGCAGTTCACAGAGGTGTAATATACACTAACTTTTCACAAAGCATTCGCTTACCTAAGAACTGCTATAATTCAAGCAGTATTCCTGTATTTCATTAAAAAAAACCTTCTCAAACATTTTTTTAAATAAAAACTGGAGACCCATGATTTGTCTTCTGCTCTCATCTGTTTCTTCCCATTATACTGCCTTTCTGTATTTACTGGAAAAGGCTTCTTGGCCTCACAGTGCTGGATGGGAGCCCAATTTTACAGTCCTTTCAGAAGAGAAACTAAGCCATGCAATCATATGGTGGGGTGCACATACTGCAAACCTGATGGCTGCATGACTGCACATCTTAGATGGCCTTCATGTAACAGCTGTCAGCAGCACTCTGTCTTCAAAGGGGAAAGACAAAAGAAATAATGTAAAATTTGGTGATGTCTTGGGTGTTTTTTGTACAAGTAAGTCTTTTTAGATAAGTTGCCTTTGTGGTAGATTTTCTCTCCAAATGGAAATTCTCTTCCCTATCTTCATGTGCTAGGGGATTAATCAGCTGTTTTGGCACAGCTTACACATCTGTATAGGTCATCCTTCGTGCTCCAGCTTCAACTGAGCAATGCCAATGACACATTGAGAGAGAATCAGAGCTTCTTCATAGCAATGTGTGGTTGATGCAAGCAGCAGGCGGCTTCTAGTTAATTTGATTCACTTCCTGTTAAATTTTTTTTGCAAACTCTAGCAACAATAAGGTGGATAGACTTGAGCATAGTATTGATCTTTACAAAAAGCCTTCATTATTTTTGAGATAGTCATTAATTTCTGCAGTCAAAACCTGATGAAAAATCTTTTCAGTAGAAGGACTTCCCTAGGCCATATATTTTGCTGAGATGCTTAGAGAAACCCAGGAAAAGGAAAGGTGATGGAGTGACTGTTTGGCTTAAACATTCTTTATCATTGCAAGGAGCTGGCATATGGCAGTGAGAAACAGCTTGAAATTCCTTGCCACAACTTGAAGCAGTGAACGCATCTGGTTTAAATTAATCCATAGGAGTAAACTTGTATGACTTGAGAGTTGGAAGAAAAGGAATCTACTGCTTATAAGTAAAACATTTTTTAAAAATCCACAAAAGAGTGAGTAATAGCCTTGTTGCCGACAGTGGGGCTGGGTGGTGGAGTTTTCATATCCCAAGTAGTAAAGTGATTTTAATCCTGTCCTCAAGGAGTACAATGGATTTTGTTCAAGTTCACATTTGGGAAAACAGAGAGGCTAGTATGGAACCAATCCCCAGAACTGAAAGGTTTATGCATGCCATGTTGACAAAAGTACTTTTCAAAAACAAATGCCATCTTGGATGCTCCTATACAATTGAATAAATGTGTGCTCCTCATTATTGTGCATCTCTCATGCTTTATGCCAAAAGTGGGGAAAGTGCAGTTCCCCAGTAACTCCACCCCTGATTTTCCCACTTTTTCTTAAATGGCCAAAAATGCCGTTAGAGGGCATGGGCAAGAATTTATTCTCCCCTTTTCAATTATAGAATCATAGATTTGGAACAGGGGGCCACCCAGTCCACCCCACTGCTATGCAGGAACACATATCAAAGCATTCCTAACAGATGGCCATCCAGCCTCTGCTTAAAACCCTCAAATGAAGGAGACTTCACCATGCTCTGAAGCAGCAGATTCCACTGCCGGACAGTTCTGACCATCAGGAAGTTCTTCCTGAGGTTCAGGTGGAATCTTCTTTCCTGTAGCTTGAATCCATTGCTCCTTGTCCTAGTCTCTGGAGCAGTGGAAAACAAGCCCACTCCCTCCTCGACATGACATCCCTTCAAATATTTAAACATGGCTATCATGTTCCCTCTTAACCTTCTCTTCTGCAGACTAAACATACCCAGCTCCCTAAGCTGCTGCTCATAGGACATGGCTTCCAGATCCTTCACCATTTTGGTCGCCCTCCTCTGGACACGCTCCAGCTTGTTGATATCCTTCTTGAATTGAGGTGCCCAGAACTGGACATAGTATTCCAAATGAGGTCTAACCAATGCAGAATAAAGTAGTACCATTACCTCCCTTGATCTAGACATTGTACTTCTATTGTCTTTAGATGCTTTAAACTTTGAGCAAGCAGCTCGACATCTGAAAGCACACATTTCAAAAAAGACTTCCAAGCTGATCGTGCTTCCATATGTCTGTCAGAATGTGCTCCTTGGTATGCCAAATTACCTATACAAATGCCTCATCCTCAATACTTAAATAGTATAACAAATTTTAAGTGGAGATATGCTCTCACAGCTCTCCATTGTAACTCAATGGATTCAGCCATAGTTCATGGAAGGTACCATCATATCCCTAGGGAGGACAGAGTCTGCCCATGTGGGAGCAACACAGTTGACGATCTAGTACATTATGTATTGTTCTTCTTCGTGGTCTCTGTGCCTCATACATTAGGACAGTGGTTCTCAACCTGTGGGTCCCCAGATGTTTGTGGACTCCAGCTCCCAGAAGCCCCAGTCACTATGGTCAATGCTCAGGGCTTCTGGGAGCTGAAGTCCACAAACATCTGGGGACCCACAGGGTGAGAACCACTGCATTAGGAGCCTTCACGCCTGCGCGGTAGCGTTCGGAAGATTCTAGAGCAGTGGTTCTCAACCTGTGGGTCCCCAGATGTTTGTGGACTTCAGCTCCCAGAAGCCCTGAGCATTGACCATAGTGGCTGGGGCTTCTGGGAGCTGGAGTCCACAAACATCTGGGGACCCACAGGTTGAGAACCACTGTTCTAGAGCTTGTTAGCTTGGGATTCAGTTCCACACATTTCCAATAAAGTTGCTTGTTTCGCTTTTCAAGCATCAGTTTTGAGAAGGGAACTTAGTAGTAAGGATAAATAGATACTAGATATGATGGATGGAACCATAAAGTACAATATTTTTTGTATTGTTTTAATGCTGTTTTTATCTGAAATACTTTGTAATGGCCTTGGCTATACAAATAAAGATTTATTATTATTATTACTCCTATTGATGCAACCAAGAATCACGTTGGCTTTCTTGGCTGCCGCATCACACTGCTGACTCATGTTCAGCTTGTGATCTACCAAGACTCCTAGATCCCTTTCACACGTACTGTCACCCAGCCACATGTCCCCCATCCTAAATTTGTACATTCCATTTTTTCTGTCTTAAGTGTAGGACCGTACATTTCTCTCTGTTGAAATTGATTTTGTTAGCTTTGGCCAAGGGGAGGGGAGGATAAATCCAGAGGAGGATAAATCCAGGAAAGGAGTTTTACATCAAAGAGAGGAGTTTTTAAACACAGGAAGTGAAGTGGAAGTTGATTTTAAGTTCACATCCTGTTGAAAATAGGAGTCTCTTATTCCTAAAGCAATCCAATGAAGGGGCAAAAATGTGCCAGAATTTCAATTTTTGCCTTTCTTTTAAAAATCAAGTTTTCTTAACATTTAAAAAAATCAGGGGGGGCATAGTTGAGAGTGTGATCCTCCAAATTCCCATGGAGGGTCAATGTGACCCCCCCACAAACCTTGGCAGTTGCCATTCCCTGCTTTATATACTTGTAATGATACATGTCAATCATCTTAATAAAGAAGAGATCAAACACTCTTAAATATCTTCCCAATGATTGTGATTGCAAATGCAGCTTTATAACAGGATATTTAAAAAACAGCTTTTATCATGATAGTTAATAGCTTCTATCTATTGTATTTAGGTTAACAGTACTGGCATACCTCAGTTAATTCTTACAAAGAAACTCCTTTTTATAGTCCTTTTATGCCTGCAAGACTTGCTTTCGTCCTTATCCACTGTGCAGCTGGAAGTTTTTCATAGCAACATTGGCATTGGGAGGATGGTAAAGGAGGGCTGGAGAAATAGAATTTTGATGCAGAGTTGCAGCAGTGTAGTTGCAGTAAATAGTGCAATAATATAGTGTGAACTGGGAAAGAACAGGATTCTACTCTAGCTGATGGTGCTGTAGTGGTGTGTGTGAACTATACCCGTGTGTCTTCCTACATCTGGCAAAGCAAACAACTGCCTCTAGGACCCCTTTCTGAATAGCAAAACAGAGAGCAGATGAGAGAACTGATTAAGCTTGCCTCACTACCCCCATTGTGTAAAACAACAACAACAACAACAACGAAGTCTCCAAATTAAGCCACCAAAACAGAAATCTAAGAAAAGTTGAGGGATGAAAGAAAACATCATCGCTGGATGCATTTTGGAAGAAGCCTTCAAGTGGTTTTTAGAAATCTTTTTGTTTACCTTATGCACAACTAATCTAACTTGGTGGTTTCATTTCACATGTGCTTATTGTTTTGAATTAAAAAGTTTTGCTAAAACATCTTAAAATGCTATTCTTTTCTGTGATACAGGAACTTATCCCTATTCTTTTCATGTTATTCCTGTTTCTCAAACCAAATTTTATGCTAGAGAAGTAATGCTCGGGTACATGCTTCATTAACTGAGGCATCCCAGTAATTCTGTTTTTAAAATTGTCAAAGCAATCTGAACCTGTGCTGTCGTTGTTATGGTTGTATGACCTGTCCATGTATTTGTGTTCTGAGGATATAGAACACAAAAAAACAAGAAAATACAGTTTATCCAGTTCAGCTAACATAGCTGAGCTCTTGTGTATCAAGCCCTGGTAAATTTCAATAGATAATCAGTTTTTATATATTAAAACAGAATAAAAATCTCAGTGTAAAAGTACTGTAACTGTGATTTAGGCATGAACTTTGATAGCACTAGATATCCCTTTGTGATATCAAATAATTTGACCTTTTCATGGCACCTTGGCTTATGTGTTTGCAAGGGTCCTGAGAATACACAAACACAAGGAGCAGCTGTTTAATGACGGGAATTCCAACTTCCCCTCTCTTAGGTGGGCATTGCAAAGCCTTGGCTGTGGCTCCGGATCTGGATGACCTATTCCTTTCATCTCACAAGACACCTGATTCGTGGCCATAGATAACAACACCATAAAAGTGTCCATTGATTGGCACATGGGCTGCATGATTGATATGTTTTGATCCACTTCTAAGCCTTTTGGTGCATTTCAAAGTTAACTTTGTTCTCAAGTTTATGACATGGATCACAGGCACAATTTGTTATAAATTCCCCTGGTTCTGATAGTTCAGTGAGCCGCTTTTTGAGTTTTACACCGCCTTGATGCCAGTTTGCATAGCGAGCTTCCCAGGAATTCTACTAAGTCTCATTCTCTTCAGCTGCTCAGGACTATGTGATCAGGTGGTATTGCTTATTCCTAAATTCATTTCTATTTTCCTATTTCTTATTTAGTTAGTGGTGTGATTGTTGTCTTATTTGTTTACTTCTCAATAAAACATGAATTGGTTTACTCTGAATTTGTCTGGCTCACCGCTCTGACTCTGTAAATATAGGGAAAAGGTCCTGCTGGTTACCCTGCCTCTTGCTAGCCTTGAGTCTGCTCCAATTAATTTCTCCAATTTTGTGTTAATATTTGGTCATTTGGGCATCCTTCCCAGGACCCCAGAGAAACAGGGTAACAGTACATGTGTCAGAATTTCGAGGACACTCAACTCATACAGACACAATCTCTATAACACCAGTTAAACTAACTTCTCATGAAGTTATATGGAATCATTTACTTGAATATCAGTTCTTTAATGTAAGATGTTCAAAACAAGGTTTTGATTTTAAAAAAGAGGGTACAACAAAATTTTTCGTATCTGCTTCTTTTCCTCTCAGATGTTAAACCAGTTTCCAAGCACATAACCCCGTACTAAGTGATAGAACTTGGAATTTATTTGCTTTTAACCTAATTCAGCATCTAAAATTTAATCTCTAGGTTTGCTTATAGGAGAACTATAATGTCTTTGTGTACTTCTGTCCTGAGCTAAGCACCTGCATGTTTCACCCGAGACAGAGGACATGTTACTATAGTGTATAGTCTGAGCCCGAGGTCTATTAAATATAATTTGATATCAAAAGATTGGCCATTCCAAACTGCTCTCCTCCACGTGCTTGCGAGGCCCCCGGACAAGCACACACACAGACACAGCTGAACAGGCTGAAAAATACAAGACAAATCCAGGCAGGCCAGTAATTTCCTGGCATGCACCTTCAGGAGACCTCCAGGCAAGTACACTTTAAACCTAAATTACATACGCATCAAGCATACAAAAGATTCTCTGCCCTGAACAGGCAGCTTGACGAGATTAGTGCTTCTGACTACTCAACTGTCAAGCACTCTCCATTTGCGTACTGTCCGCACTAGTGACAGCGTCGTCAAAATCCAATCATTCTAAGTACTGACCTTTTGGAGGCTTTGTCTCTAACCCGTAACCCATTGTTTTCCCTGGGAACGGACTACCCTACAGGAACATTTCTCCCTATAAGAACCCCTGGTTTTGAGTGCTTCTTCAGATCGCTCTTGGCTTCCATCCTGCCTTGCTGCCACTCCATTTGCCGAGCCTTCCCCTCAGCTTCCACATGCTGAGAATCTCCCTTCCAACTGACTCTCTTCTGGCTACCCGGGCTACAGGATCAGGTGTAGTATTCCCCCTGAAAAATCCTTCTCAAAATCCCCTATCAAATTTCCTTCCTTTACTTTCTTAGGTCTGTGTGAGTGAGTGCATAAGTGCACTGTGACTGTCTTTTAAATAAAGAAAACAATTATAATTTACTTTTGCTTGGTTTTTGACTAGGCCTGACCCCGTAAACATTGGGTTTAAGATCTTGCTAAGTTGCCCTTCCTCTTGCATTGCTATAGCTTGTGCTCTGGCTAATTCCCATTCCCCATAATTTGGAGCACATTGAGGTGTCCCCACGGGACCCCAGAAATCAGGATAACAGACAGATCTCCAAGTTGCAGCCAGCCTCTGAGTTTTCAGAAATGAAACGAGTTGTTTGTCCCAATATGCACAGCTAGGTATATCTTGATACTGGCACACCAGCTAGTGATTAACTCCCATCCAGTAGAGGCATAGAGCCAATAGAGAAGGACTAATTCCTCTCACAAGAAGGCAGGGCCAAAACAAACTTCTAACCTGCGAGGATGGAGGTCCTTCAGTCTTGGCTTGGCCTTCAAAAGAGCAGTTTCCTTGCCACTCTGAGGAAATGCGTTTGGCCATTCTTCTCCTTTAATTTCTCATATTTCACTCCACTTTCATGTTACTTCCTGCAGTGAATTAGTCAGATGAGCTAGAAGCTCCCAGAACTTCATGCTTCCACAGCAGACTAACACAGTCAACATGAGTCTCTAACTGAACACCAGTACAAGCTCCTGGACTTCATTCACTACCTTCATGTACCTGGTTCAATCAAAGGAAGGGTGAGCACTGCTATTGATGTTGTGGTCTGTTCTTGCCCTCTCTATTAACGTCTTTTCTCTCACCCAGTGACAAATGTCATCTGTCAGGTAACAATCCTTTTTCACAGCTCTATAGTCCAGCCTGCATGCTGGTATCTCTACAGTGCTAGATCATTCCACTGCATCCATCCAGGAGGGTTCTCTGAAGTAGCCCACTCTGTTCAATATAACCAGACCCCAGTCTCTCATAATGGAGAGCCCATTGCCAAGGAGCCACAGTTAAGGGACTTTTAGCACAGAGAGCTGGAATGAAAGTTGCCTGCCTTCCTGCTTTCATCTTTGGGTGTTCTCCATTTCACCTTGGAATGGAAACACTTGTAAAAGTCCATATCCATAAGCAAGGATGGGAGAGGGCACCTGCATGAGGGATTTCATATGGGGGCCTCCTTGCTGGATCGAGGTCTACTTGGCTTTCATCATGGCTAAACACAGTACATGAATAGCAATTGAATGTCAAGGATGATTGGCTGATCAGGCTTCACCATCTAGTCTTAGGTGAGATCATACAGAGATGGTGGATGCTGATGTTTAACATGATGTTTCCATTTGCCAATGGTGAGATACTTCTCTAGATAGTGGGACTGCAGAACAGAAGACACACACACTCTAGTTTCTGAATAGCAACTGGGTCTCTTGTGCCTCCTCCCATTTCCTCTCTTCACTCTCTTTTTTATGCTTTCCTCCCACAATCTCTCTTCACTCATGAGCAATGCCACTTTCAGTTTCCATTTTGTCTGATTTTTGGCTGATGGTGGGAGCAGGGTGGATTCTAGCAGGTTTCTGAGGTATGTGGGGAGTTTCAGGAACCGAGGGAGCAAAACCATGGTGTGTTGCAATGTTTAGGAGCCACTGGGAGTTGAAAAAACTGTCAGAAAAATATTTTAAATTCTTTTCAGAGATTGAGAAAGTTCAGGTACTTGCAAAGGCTTCATGCAGCCCATGGGCCACATTTTGCCTGTCCCTTCTTAGACACTGGGCTGAGGGACAACTAAATCAGCACCAAAATAGCCTCTAGCAGAACTATGACAAATGAGATCTACCAGATGAACCGGTCAATGTTTCAGAGGGATTTAGGTCAAAAGTTCTTAACCTGGGGTCCAAACACCGCTGGGGATCCACGGAGCTCTCACAGATGGTTCGCAAAGACAACAACAGTAAGAGCAACAACTGGGATTAGCAGTGTTGGGTGGTGGTGGTTGTGGGTACTGAACTTGCTCCCTTGTTTGCAAATGAGAACGCAGTTTGAGTGTGTGCACACACACTCCTGCTACTGCATCCCCGGCCGAAAGAACATGGCAACAGGCGTTTGTGTGTGCCCAAACTCTGACCTTGGAGACCAGGGTTTGAATCCCTACTTGGCCATGGAAACCCAATGGGTGACCTCAGGAAAGTCACATTCTCTCAGCCTCAGAAACTGACAAAGGCAACAAATCTTTCCAAGAAAACCCTCATGATAGTTTTGCTTTAGGGTTGCCATAAGTCAGTTTTCAAAGAGGAGAGAGATGATGGCTAGAAAGACCCTCTCCCTGTCAGTGGCACTTTATTGTTGTGTGCCTTCAAGTCACTTCTAACTTATGGCAATCCCAAAATGAATCTATCACAGGAGGATTTTTGGCAAGATTTGTTCAAAGGGGATTTGCTCGTGACTTCCTCTGAGGCTGAGAGAATATGACTTGGCCAAGGCCACTTAGTGTCTGAGTGGGAATTTGAATCCTAGTTTCCAAAAGCCCTTTAAAAATAAATAAATATTTGAATATTTAAATCTAAATTTAAGTGTTTAAATCTTGAGTTAAATCTGGGGGGTTCCTAGCAAAAGAATTGTATTTGCAAGTTAATAGAAGGTTAAGAAATCACTGATGTGATTTCCCCCCTCCACATAACAAGCCTAAACTTGTATGATTTTCTCTTAGTATCCAATTAAATGTCTTCTATGATTTGAAGAAACCCATAATCTTAAATTTTACAAAGTTTATGATCAATGAGCTTTTATTACAATCATATCAAAAGATGTGTAATGTTCACTTTAAAAAAACAGCTGGATTAAAGATAATATTGCTATAAAATTTCCATGTGTAACAATGGTAGGATCAGTCCCCAGAATAACCTCTGGAAGTTATCTTTCTAGTATCACTAATGATGAAATGAAATAATTCAAACAGAAACTGAATAAAAGATTGGGCCAATATGTACCCCTGTTCTACATCATTCTGTTACATCCCTATTTATCACTGGCTCATTTGACAATCAGCCCTGGTGTCCACAGGCAGTTTAAAGACTGGTTTGAATAAGTACAGGTTCTGAATAAGACATAAAAATCTTTCTATCCGTGGAAGATTGAAAAAAAAAAATCCACAATAGCTTCTTCAAGACAGAATCAAAGGCCCCTTTCAAGTCATTGAATGCTGTAGATAATTTCCTTCTGCCTGAGTGATCCATACAACACACTGATCTAATGTGAATGTATTAAAACGAAAACCAATTTGTTTTTCTCTCAAAATGTAATAATCCTCCATTCAAGCAAAAAGATTTTAGACAGATGCCTTCTCTATAGTTTTCCCATAATTGGATGATAATTAGCTGGAGCTCTTCAATTACAAAATGAAATAATTGCCTTAGTCTGTTCTTTCCCTGACCATCTGACATCTGAAAAAAAAATTATATGGGTGAGGGTCTTTTCTATCTTGTTTGATGAGATTTTTATTTTCAGATGGTTTCTGGGCAACATGTACTTTCCAACTATCCCAATGCAACAGGGACAATCCAATTAATCCTTTGTCATCCCATTAGTGGCAGAGCTTGGAGTGTGTGGAGGGGGGGCAGGAGGGGGCATGGCCACTGTGCAGGAGGCGTGACTCCATTGCATGGGGGCATGGCCAGGGCACATGGGGGCATGGCTACAGGCTGGGATGCGCCCAAAACATTGCCACCCAGGGTGAATCCCCCCCATTCCCACATCCCTATGCAACTGCATCCCGTTTTTCCAGCTGCTTTTAAATATTCCGGTTTCCATCACCGCCTCCCACTTTCCCCCTCAGTTACTTCAATTGCTGCAAACTGAGTTCAAAATGCAAAAGTAGTATGCATTTAACTAACTCAGCCGTGAAGACAGGACAGTGTTACCCTGTGAATTGGGGGTCCTGGGAGGGGCATCCAAACAACCAAACAAACACAACCAAGATGGGGAAATTAACTCGAGCACTCTCTTAGCTAGCGAGAGGCAGAGTAACTTAGCGGGAATCTTTTACCCAATGTATACAGCATCAGGTCAGTGAGCAGACAAACAGTTATAATAGCAACAAGAATATTTATTAGCAAGCAGGCAAGTTAATAAGAAAACACAACCTCACTACTAAATAAGAAATAGGAAATAAGAGTTTTGGGGGAATGGGTGATATGTCACCTTTCTCGCAGTCCTGTAGAAGCCAATTGGAGAGAAGGAAACTCGGTGTAGCCGCCGAGGGGAGCTCGCAGAAGCAGCAGCAAGGTGGGATGAACGTCCAGAGAAATCCAGTGAGAGATCCGAGCATTCCAAAGAGCTCTCGGAACTGGGGGGTTTTATTAGGGGAAGGCATGACCATAGGCTAGCCTGGTCTTGGGCGAAAACAATGAGTTTTGGGCTAGAGATCATGTCTCCGAAAGGTCAGGATTTACATAATTGAGTTATGGTCTGAATTGACAATAGTATGGCCAGTATGTAGATGCGGCTAGCTTGGCAATTAAGCACTCAGCTCGCCAGGGTGCCCTCTCAGGGCAGAGGTCTCTTTGTTTTAATAATGAAAGCGTTTGTTTCAGGAGGTCCCCTAAAGCAGATCTGGCAGTTTCTGGCTTGCCTTGGTGTAAACAAATATGACTCAGCAGATAATAGCCATGCCTAGTGTTGTGCTTGTTCAGTGGCCTCACAAACACTTGGCTGGTGGCAGAGCAGGGCTGAATTATGATATCAAAATGATATCTAGAGCAGTGGTTCTCAACCTGTGGGTCCCCAGATGTTTCTAGACTTCAGCTCCCAGAAGCCCTGAGCATTGACCATAGTGGCTGAGGCTTCTGGGAGCTGAAGTTCACAAACATCTGGGGACCCACAGGTTGAGAACCACTGATCTAGAGGTTACCAAAGGCCAGGCCAGTCCACGGTAGTAACAACAGGAAAAGAGAGAGCAGAAACTTGTCTTTCCAAGTAGGCTCAGCCCAAGTGCTGTAGCCTCTTCTAGCTTGTGTGTTGTTCCTAATCAATAACTTTTGCCATCTTGACCACACTCCAATGTTGCCTGGCCACACAAGTCCCAATTTTTAATCAGCGAAATGCTGGAGGGTACAGCACCACACTGGAAAAATCCAAAAGTAAACAGGTCATGTAATGCAGAAGATCCTTCCTTGTGGCATATGATGTGGGTAAGCTCAATGATTATTCCTTTGTGGTTGGAGGTATTACTGTGTATTAATTTTGTATTAGAAAAATCTATGATATTTCTAAACGCACACGCTCTTTTGAACTACATTCCTATAATGTGGAATTTTACTGAGAGTCAACATTGCTGAATCCTGTCTGCTTTTACTGTTGCATAAACACTTATACTCGAAGGCTGGAAATATAAGCATTCACCATTCATTGTTCAATGGGCAAAAGATCTTACTGCCTTAGTTGTGCATGAAAGTATATTTTATAGACTTCAGTTTCAAGAAAATGTATTTTTCAAATACATTTTTCAGTTAGCTTATATTATTGTATATGCCTGGCTCTTGCTATCTCCTCTTTCTTCTTTTATTTCTCTCTTTTCCCCCCAAATCATACTTTAAAATACTTTCCCCCCCAAATCATACTTTAAAATACAATTAATTTTTTTTGAAGGTAGACGGTCCATAAGATCAGGTGGGGAGACTCATGGCTTGTAGAAGGAAATTAACTTCTCAAGTGAACCTCTCCTATTTAAAGTCCTTGAAACTCTAGCTCCAAATAGTTGCCTGTGTTTTTTCACTTGTAAGCGATAAACTTATTAATCCTTCCAAACTTCTGTTTGTGCTATTTTTTTTTATTTCTAACAATAACACTTGCGTATTTTTATCTCATAGTATACTGTTGATGCAATCCAATATGATGTAGAGGTTTAAGTGTTGGACTCCATCTCTGGGAGATGAAGGTTTGAATCCCTCCTTGACCATGGAAATCTTCTCTGGAACCTTAAGGAAGTCACATTTTCTCAGCCTAAGATGAAGACAAAGCTCCTCTGAATAAATTTTGACAAGAAAATCACGTGACAGGGCTCCCATAGGGTTGCCTTAAACTGGAAATGACTTGAAGGCCCACAGCAACAACAATTCTGTTGGATGAATTTTTATTTTTATATTCAAAGTGATACAGAGGACAAATCTAATTTGTCAAAAGTCAGCATTCACTGCCATATCAACAGATGTTTTCTGCTGTGGTCATTTCTTCTTCCAGATCTCTGAAAAATCTGAATCAGGTTTGCATAAAATGATATAATTATAATGTATTTGCTCATTTAAGGTGTTACAATAGCATAGTTCAGAATCTTTATAGCATTCTTCACTGACTATACAACTTTGTCAATTTAATTTATTTGTGACAACATAAACTATCTTAATCCAGACTAGGGGGAAAGAGGTGGAGGGGTTAATCCATTTTTATAACTAATGGTGAATCATAGCACTCTTATTTTTTTTTTAAAAAAAAGTCAAATGTGAAGTTTTGTCAAAGGGGAAATAAGAATTTAATCAATAACACTACTAGCTCACAGCCATGGAAACACATTTTGGGCAAGTGACACTCTCTCAGCCTCAGAGGAAGCCAAAGGCACACCCCCTCTGAACAAAACTAAAGTGAACCTATCGCAGGATTTTCTTGCAAGTTTTGAATCACTATAAGTCAGAGACAAATTGAAGGCAAACAAAAACAAACAACAGAACTACTAGCTCTTACAGCACAGCATTTATGTTCTTTTTTTATGAAGAGCATTTTTTAAATTTTACTGTAATTATATGGCAAACGTTAAACTGATGTATCAAGAAAAATAACAAGGCATCAACAAGAACAAGAAGAGTAATAAAATAAACAGAGATGCTGAGTAGTAGATACAGATCGAAGAACATAAAGCCATAATAGCTGGGACATAAGTTTTAGATATACTGGGTCATATTGAGGTTATTAAAATAAATTCTTCCAGCATTTAAGCTGTGAGGATATTTAATTCATCTACCATGAGGAAACATGTCCATTTTGTACAGTTTTATCAAGGCAAGTGTAGAGTTTTACTTTAGCTTTACTAAACTTCCCACAAGATTTGTCTTTAACTGACTCCTTCGGAAGCTTTCAATGAAAGACACAATTGTCAATGGAATAATGTTTTATTTTCAGAAGCAAGTCATACTATAACTGGCCATGTTATTGGGGCTGACAGTCATTGTAGGCCAAACAATCTGGAGGGGCAAACGTTTCCAACCCTTGCTCTAGGGGTTCAACTTAAAATGCAAAGTGCAAGGGTGAAGACCCCTTGCTTACCAAAAAAAAAAAAAGAGAGGTCCCCCTCAACCAACAAATATTAGTTTACCATGAACAATGAATTTTGCATTTTGCTTTTATCGTCCAGTGGAATTCTGCTGGGCCAAGTTTCATGTCTTCCAATAAGTGAGGAAAAAACCCTACCCTTTTAGGTGATATAAGCCTTTTTCTGTATCTAAGGTCAAAACTGTAAGAGGTATGTTGTTTTTGTTGTTGTGGTTTTTACAGTGATTGATTCTGTTTCACAACATAGGCCATTTCCGCACTAGACTGTTATAGCGCTATTATTCCACTTGCAACATCCTATGGAATCCTGGGGTTTGCAGTTTCGGGAGGGGCCAAGTGGCCCCTCCTGAAACTGCAAACCCCAGGATTCCATAGAATGTTCCAAGTGGAATAATAGCGCTATAACAGTCTAGTGCGGAAATGGCCATATTTGTGTGTTGTTCGTTACCTTCCTACCTAGGATGTAATCACTTTGATCATGGTCACTATATGCACTCAATATGCTCTTAAACTTTTTTGTGAGAAATTGTGTGAAAATCTGAACTTTCCGATTTGAAAGAGAAACACGCCAGCCCAAAGATTCAGTGTGTTAACCTCACTCAGCTTTTGGTACAATAAACACCCATGCTTTCTTCTAAATTGTGGTGATCAAACCTTCTTGATTAAATCTTATTTAAAAAATGAGCTGCATAGTAGGTCAACAGTTCTCTAAATTGTTGAATTTCTCAGGAAATCTCTATCTCTGCTTGGTGTTAATTTTTTAATGTCTTCATTCAAAGTGATTTGTAAGTACCTCCTAAACATTTATTATATTCTATAATTAGTGATTTAGGAAGATTTGTTTGCGATAATACCATAATATCCTCATTTCTAAAATTATATGAGTGGCATAGACCAGCATAATAATATGTAACAAAAAACATCAGGCACATCCTTGAAACTCATTCACCATTCTTCATTCTACCTAGATGTTACATTTTGGAGCGACTCTGAATTAATTTTAGCAGATTGACCTATGGCTCATTTATTTTATTATAACTGTATGCTTCATGTTTCTGCTTTTGCTTTTCATAATTGGATACAATGCTGTAATATAGTCACATGCATGCTGATACACAACCTGACATTGATTTTAAGAAACAGTATGTTAATTCTAATAAGTCCTGATTTTGAAGATCTACAAGATGTTTTACCCAAACTGAAGAATTCCTAGGGAACTCCTGGTGCTACCAAGGAATTTTCAGTTCCCCAGGGCAGTTTAAATTAACTCAGTATTTTCTGAAATGAAATGTACTTCTCCATGGTGGTCTGTTTGTGTTAAATCAGAACTAGCTAAGATGGAAAGTGCCAAGAAACACAGCAATTGTTCCCAGGACCTGGATTCAACAGAGATCAAGTGAAGAGAAAAAAAATGCTAGCAATAAAAGCAAATGAACCTAATGGTTCACTAGTATATTTCTAAAGTCTTTTAACACTTTGGCCACTTCTACTAGACTGTTATAATGCTATTGTATTTTCAACGTCCTATGGCATTCTACCTAACAGGGACTTGTTATTGCCATTGCCATCCCGCTTTTGGAAATAACGTTAGATATCATTTTGATACCAATAATTTGGCTTTCTTCCATCACCCCTCTTGACGTGTCTGCGAGGCCACCGGACAAGCTCGCAAGACAGGCACGGCCGATAATTGCTGTAATGTTCCACACAATACAGGTTGGCCAGAAATAGCCGTCCTGACGCTTCAGGAGACGTCAAGGGCAAGTGCGCAATTATGTATGCAAGCCACTCACAAAAGAACTCCCTGCCCTGAGCAGGCAGCTTGATTAGAAATGTCCTCACCTGTCAAGCGCTCTACGTTTGCATACTGTCCATTCCATTGTCAATTCGGATTTAATTCAATCATGCTAAATTCTGACCTTTTTGAGGCTTTGTCTCTAGCCAGAAACTCATTATTTTTCCCAAATGCGGAATGGCCTGAGGTCACATTTCTCCCTATAAAAACCCCTGATTTGGTGAGCTTCTTCGGATCGCTCCCGATTTCCATCCCGCCTTGCTGCCGCTGTGCCTGGTGAGCTGTCCCCTCAGTCCCACATACTGAGACTCCATATCTCCGAACTTCTGCTGCAAACTGCCCGGGCTTCAGGACAGGTGTAGTATCACCCAAATCAACAATCCCTCTTAAAATTCCCTCTGTCCCACTCCAACCTTTATTCTTCTATAGTTCTCTGTGTGATTGTGGTGCACACACTGTTTGTCTGTATTTTAATAAAAATCACAATTATTCTTATAACCTGGTGTGCTCCTTGGCTTGGCTTGGCCTGACCCCATAGACATTGGGTAAAAGATTCCGCTGTGTTGCCCTGCCTCTCGTATTGCTAGCTTGTGCTCTTTGCTAATTTCCCCAACTTATAAAATTGAGAGCGCATTTAGGTGTCCCTCCCGGGACCCCCAGAAAACAGGGCAACAGACTCTCTCTCTCTCTCTCTCTCTTTTTTTTTACTGTTTTTACTCACTTTTTTCATCAACATCTGTCCAAGGTAAGTTTTACTATTAAATGAATGTCTCTTCCAAGTAGCACTAGTCCTTTGCTAAAGGAGTCTTGTTTCTAAAGCACAGGTGGGGAATGTGCAACCCCTAAAGCCCCATTTTATAGCCCATGAAACTCTTCAAAAGAACCCCAAATCTCTGTCTTCCCCAAAATTTTAATTTTATCTATGCAAAAATTCAGCCTAAAACTCACCATCCAAACTGTCATAAAAAGTGGTAGATTGGATCTTTTTCCCAGCTCAAAACAGAGTGTCATGATGCCCCTTCTGATCCTGCTGGGAGTGGCAGTGTTGTCTATGGGAGGGACAAGGAGGAGAAATGTCTCCGTACCTCTCTGCAGTTGCTCACACTGTTCTAAAGCATGAAATACATACCTGCCAGTTCAGCCAGAACACAGTTAAGGAGGAGATGTGATGTTAAGTTGCTGATAAGGAGGAAGACTGTGAAAATTATTCTCCAGCAGCGATAAGAATTCCCAAGAGCATTACGGTTCTGCATGGAGGTTTGGAAAGTACGGTTTTAATATGAGCAACATTATGAAAAACTGCAAAGGAGTCAGAATTAATTTAAAACACTGTTTGCTGCTGTTTTTGCAAAAAGCAAACATTTCCAATGAGGGATCAACACCATGAAAGAAAATTTCACTGCGGAATGTGAAAGATTTACAAGCAGAGTAATTAGTATTCACCAGCAGAATGTGAGCAACTAGCAGTTCCACCCACCCCCACTATTCAGCAGAAAAATCAGAGCAGCTATATTTTTCTTTATTAAAACATATGAAGTAGCTTTACTTTCAAATACTAAAGATTTCCTAGCCTGTCTTTGTGAGAGGCTCTACTAACATGTGTTGTTCAAACATGGAGAAAAAAAAGAGAACTGCTGACTACACTCAATTGTTTTCATTATGTTTGGTTTTAACATATTGTGATTCTGGGTCTCATATTGGGAGAAAGGTGGGATAATAAACAAACAAATAAACAAATACAAAATGGAGGACAGACTAATTGCAAATTAACTGATGCAGAAAGAGATAGGGAGTGGTTGAGACCAGCAAACAATGCACACTATGCCAAAACTCTTGCAGAGGCAAACAAACTAGCACAAACAAACTTCTGTGTACATGTCTATTATTGAGTTCAGAATTCCCTCACTTATCTGGCTGGTTAGGGACCAGAGCACTGTCAGAAAAAGCAATTGATTGAAAAGAGAAACTCAGATACTGTACTGTTCTGTATGCTAAATGAAGGACTTACAGAGGTTCACTTGTTACTGACTGCATGTGTACTGCTTGCAAAGTCTCTCAGCCAGCTTAATGCCCCTCTCAGCTCACTTTGCAAGCAGCATGAGTGCATGAGCGGTTCCAAGCGAGCCTCTGGAGGTAAGAAGAACTGACGAAAGAGTGGAATCTCTGTCAAATTAATGAACTTGTCCTCAATCTGGAAGCAGCAAAAGAGCAAGTGATTAGATAAGAGGGTGTCAAAAGGTGAGGGCTTCCTCTATAGGCAAGCTAAGGTTCTACCTCTAACAATTTCCTTGCATTTCATTTCTTGCCTTTATTCACAGTCCCTCTATGGCCAAGGAGTGGCATGGACTCCATCTGCATTAGCGCTCCCTCAAGACCACCTGACTCACCATCTTAATCACCAGCAATGTAGACTCGAGTCAATTGACTTGGACTCGAGGCAGACTTAAGTCACTTCAAGTGACTTGGACTTGACTCAGCAAAAATTACACACTGACTCGACTTGACTTGAGACTTGCATATTTTTAGTGACTGACTTGCTGCACTTGGGTCAGTAACATAACACATTCATCCAGTAATCTTACAACTTACTGGTCACATGATGATCTGTCTCAAGCCCAAAGTGTGGACACATTTCTCAGAGGGGACCAGAACATGTATTAGACAAGGGGCTTGAGGAGGAAGGAACTTTCCTTCCAAAGTTCTTTAAGCTTCAGTAATGGGAAATAAGAAGGATCCTATTTCCAAAGCCGCAGATGGGAAAATCACAAACGTAGAGGGCCAACTCTACTTAAATTGTTAAAACTGACTTTATCTAGAAATTCTCGAATACAGGTTGGGGTATAAAGTTGGCTCCCAGACTTGAGACTTGACTTGAAAGCATCTTGTAAGGACTTGAGACTTGACTTGAGACTTGGAGTAAAGGACTTAAATACATTACTGTTAATCACACATCTCAAGCAAGACGAAGACTTGTGACCCTATTACTATCCCTTTCCCTGCATTGTTACTTACTGTCTTTTCCTGACGAAGAAGACAGTGGGCTTCAAAAGTTAACATGAGGTATTTTGCACCTTTGGGTTGGTTCAATAAAGGGATCACTATAATATATGTTTCAGATTTTATTATATCCAGAATGTGATTAATAAAGGAGGGAGATAGTGGTGGTCTGGAACTTCTGCAGTGAGAAAATCTGTGGAACTAAATTCTCTACTGGATTCAACAGACTTCAAAAACTCTTCTGTAAACAGACACAAAATTGGAAGTATATAAAAAGAGGAAAGGAACAACGTTAGTGAATTGTATAGGATATTCTATCACAAATATCCATCTCAGGACTATCCCTGCTGAGCACATTTATCTTTAACTAAATTTGATGTTAACACACCAGTGTTCAGACTTCTTAGATTTCTGCAGATGGAGCAAACGCATTGGGACATTGAGGTATTTCTTTTGTCTTGGACTGTTTATTGACAATTCCCAGCACCAGCTGCAATATTTTATTCCCACTCTCAAGGGGATGTCTTTTTAATTCTGAAACATATTGGAACAAAAAAAAAGGTCTCCTTCTCTTCTGTCTTAGTGGCCATCTCTGCATTACACTCTTATAGTGCAATTATTCCACTTCCAACATCCTATGGAATCTTGGGGTTTGCAGTTTAGGGAGTGGCCAGCCAGCCCCTCCTTAAACTGAAAACCCCAGGATTCCATAGGATGTTGAAAGTGGAATAATTGCACTATAAGAGTGTAGTGAGGAAATGGCCAGTGTTCTAGTGCTATAGTGGTAGTGAAATGGCATTTTTGCACTATAGCACTATTACTCTAAGAAAAAAAAAATTAAACATTCATAGGAGAAAATTTTACCATTATGCTTAGGAAAAATACATCCATATATAATAGAATACTGTGTATTTTGTCTCTTGCCCAAAAGCCAAGTAGGGCTTTCCTTAAGACAAAAATAAGTGCCCAAAAGCCAAGTAGGGCTTTCCTTAAGACAAAAATAAATGGTGACAAATGAGACTTCAAGCATAAGAAATGTGTCAGTGAACTCTTTAATCTTCACGGACATTCCCTCATAGACCTCAGGGTGACAGTTCTTTAAGACAGGAATGAAATCAGGAACACACTTGGAACTTGAAATTGTGCAAGAGGAGATATAAAGAACTTTGATTGTGTTAATTGGGGGCATTTAGAGAATGTGGTTTCTACGCACATTATAAAGACTTCTTGCACACTTTCAGAAACATGACTATCTCTTAAAGAGAATGACAAAACTTCTTACAGATCCACCTATTTAATTGTCCTTTCAGAGTATTTAGTTCCACGTATACCATCTGAAGAAGAAAGATGCCACCCATGAAAACTCATGCAATTATTAATACATCTGAGAAAACAGCTAGTCCATAAAGAAATACATTATGATTAACATGACCATTTTGGTTATGAAACTTTTTGTTTGTGACACCTGAATGAGTAATCTGACAAAATTTTACCCACAGGCCGTCACAGTAGTTTTTTTAAAAAAATAGAAAACATTTTACTTTACCTCGTGGTTCTTCCTTACATACAGTCAGCCCTCCACATTTGCAGGTTTCACTTTTGCAGATTTGACTATTCACGGATTATTTGCTGTTACCTCTGCTGCCTCCCTATGCCATTTTTAATAGGGACTGCAAGCCTTGTGAGGCTGAGAAACAGGGAATGAGGTCTGTAAATGTTACCCTGATTTCTGGGGGTCCCATGAGGGACACCTAAATGCTCTCCAAATTGTACAAGTTGGGGAAATTAGTCAAAGAGCACAAGTTAGCACTGCGAGAGGCAGGGCAACAGAGTGAGATCTTTTACCCAGCGTCTACAGGGTCAGGCCGAGTCAAGGAGCAAACCGAAGTGAAATAATAATTGTTGTTTTTATTAAAATACAATCAAACAAGTGTATGCAACACTAACACAGATAACTAAAGAAATAAAGGTTGGAGTTGGATAGAGGGATTTTTAGAGGGAAATACTGCACCTGTTCTGAAGCCCGGGTAGTCTGAAGATAGAGTTCGTGGATGTGAAGGTTCTCAGTCCGTGGGACTGAGGGGAAAGCTTGCCAAGCAAAGTGGCAGCAAGGCGGTATGGAAGTCAGGAGCGACCTGGGGAAGCTCTCAAAGTCAGGGGTTCTTATAGGGGAAATTGTGGCCGTAGGCTAGTCCGTACTTGGGGAAAACAATGAGTTTTGGACTGGAGACAAAGCCTCCGAAAGGTCAGAATTTAGCATGATTGCGTTAGGTCCGAATTGTCAATAGGGTAGCCAGTATGCAAACACGGAGTGCTCGACGCTTGAGTATTTGGCTCGTCAAGCTGCCTGCTTGGGGCAGGGAGTTCTTTGTAGGCAGCTTGCATACATAATGCGGGTACTTGCTGTGAGGTCTCGTGAAGCGGCAGTTTGGCTATTTCTGGCCTGCCTGTATTGTTGTTGAATATTACAGCAATTAGCGATCGAGCCTGTTTGCGTGCTTGTCCGGGGGCCTCGCAAGCACGTGGGAACGAATGGGTAAGGAAGGCCAAATTATTGATATCAAAATGATATCTGGTGCCTCCCCAACTCTGGCTAGACACTGAGGTAGCATAAATCCCTACCAAAAATGATGTAGGGCAGCAGTGGAGGTGGCAGTAAGCCCCACCAGCCACCCACTTCTGCCTTGTGAAGGAACCCTGATGCGTCAAAGGAATCTACATTGTGTTTTTGTGTGTTAAATATGGTTTGGGAGGGCCTAGAGTTATTTATGGTTTTTCCACATTCACAGGGGTCCTGTGCCCCTAACCCTAGCAAATGTGGAGGGATGATTGTACTTTGAATCCATTTTATAGCTACTAACACACACACACACACACTTTTTTTAAAGACAGAGAAATTCATGCTCACATATAAAATACAAAAACAGATTTATCTTTAAAAGATAGGACAGGAGAGAGACTAGCTACTGGTCATGCTGGTTATGACAGCTGCCACCACTAATCACTGTTTGCTTTATAATTAAACCATGGGCATAGCCAAGAATGAGAAGACATATTAAAAAAAATTGTTGAAAAGTAGCTTGCTTTTTATTTCCCATCTAAAGATCAATAGTAAACCTTAGTCTGTGATTACTGTTGGGCCCTCACATCATGGCATTGGGACAAATAAAAGGAGTTAAAGGTGCCATGGACAAGGTCAGAGCTTGTAACTAATGAACCTCTATTACAGCATCAGTCCTTGGAGTTGCAGAATAATTGGCTAGTTGCTTTTTCACCAAAAGAAGAGAAATTAACTAGCTGCTGGCATATAGCAAACAGTAAACAAAGACTTAAAGTTTAGTGCCATAATAGAAGGTTTGTGGCTTACAAGATGCTATTAAGACTCTTCAAAAGAAAATGAAGGAAAATGATGGCAAAAATATTACAGATTAAATGTGCACTTTTGAAACATCCCAGAAAAAGAAGAAAGAGGACACTTTTGATCTCATGGATTTCAAATACTTGCTCTACTACAAAGCTAAGAATTCATGATAATGTTAGAGTTTGTCAAGTGACAGGAGGTACCAAAATACTTGCCAAGTTATGCCCTTTTCAAACTGAAAAGCTAAGCAAGAAGTTTTATATTATTCATAAAAGGAAACCTGAGACAATTGGCTCATATTATGCACCTAAGTCTTTGAAAAGACAGCAAAAATAATGATCAAAAATTATTTACATAACTTTAAAATGGATTGTGAAGACACTGAAATAGTTATAGATTCTGTATGCCTTGGCTTAGTCATTAATCCAAATGGGGTCTGTAGTCAAGAAATGAGAAGCTATGAAGACACTAGATAAGATCCTTAAGTTAGAGATATATCAGTAGATACCAAAGTCAGAATTGTCCATACCATAATATTTCTCATTTCTATGTTTGAGTGTGAAAGTTGGACAACAAAGAAAGTTTACAGGAGGAAAATCAACATGTTTGAAATGTAGTGCTAGAGGAGAATTCTACACATATCATGGACTGCTAAAGATAGATATACAGATATCAGTTCTAGGGTAAATCAGGCGTCAACTCTCACTAGAGGCCAAATAAATTGAGGCTGTCTTATTTTGGCCATATCATGAGACAACATGATTCACTGGAACAGATGATAGGACTCAGTGGAGTAGAAGGCAGTAGGAAAAGAGGAAGAGCAATTAACCAAGGAAACCATAGCCTTGAGTTTGTAAGACATGGGTCATTTCTGCACTAGACTATTATAGCACTATTATTCCACTTTCAACATCCTATGGAATCCCGGGGTTTGCAGTTTAGGGAGAGGCCGGTTGGCCCCTCTCTAAACTGCAAACTCTAGGATTCCATAGGATGTTGAAAGTGGAATAATAGCGCTACAGTGCGGAAATAGCCATGAACAGGGTATTTAATGACCAGGTTTCTTAGAGGTATCTCTGTCATGGGCTTCCAGGACCTAGACTCAGACTCAGAGTCTGAGGCAGCAGAACCTGCTCTGAGCCCTAACACAGAGAGTACTACAGTAGAACCTGCAGAGCAGACAGTAGTACCACCCACCCCAGGGACAGAAGTGTCAGCACCAGCAGGGAGCCCTGCTCATTCAGATACAGAGAATGATCTATCAATACCCACCTTCGTCCAGCGTACATACCAAAAGGGTCTCCTGAGTCGCTCCCAGTGAATTTATGCCAAGCACAAATTAATCGGGCACCAGTTCTGCTGACTTTGGAACCCATAAGAACAGAGCTTTTCCCCTCTAGCCTTTGTCAGCAATCAATTGACCATCTCTCCTGTGCATGCTTCTGTTTGCTGCCCTTGCCTGTGTTTCTGCCTTTGACTTGTGTTTTTTTTGCCTGCCTCTGATTTATGGGTGTTGTTGGGACCATTAATGCTTCTCATTTGCAAAGCTGTCTCCCTGCTTAAGTAAACCAACCACTTAAGTTACTGCTGAGTTTCTGACCGTTTGTTATCAGCTTCTCCTGGCTGCCAGCCCAGACCAAGCTTGGACAATCTCCTTCATAGGAATGCCATAAATTGAAGCTCACTCGATGCAAATAACAGCAATGATTAAAAAGAGAAAGAAAGAAAAAAATAGAGAAATATTAATAGAGGAGATTTCTCAGCTATCAAGCTTGTACAAAAAGGGGGGCAATAAACTTCTAGCCAAATTGTCTCACAAAGAGGCAAAATTTAACAGTTTCTATAAGATCCAAGCATCATTAACTTGCCCAAACTACCAATATTACAATTTTAGGTGATAAAATGATAATGCAAGTTGTAAAAAAGAAAAATGCAAAAAATACTTCATCAATTAAACCTAACTAGGCCAATTATTAACTTCCTCAATGAAATCAATGTAGCCTTTTGGACATTTTATTAAAATTTAGACACATGCAAGGTAGACAAGTCAAGACAAGAGAAAGAGATGAACATGTCAGCTATTAGTTTGCTTGCTAATAAATGGTAAATCTAGCAAAGGAAGTAATGTTTTTTATAGTATACTGATTTAACAGAAGTTGGCATGTAATCTTGATTTATAACTTTTGTTGGGAGAGTTGGAAACCAATTTTATTTTATATGTTAAGTATTGGAGGAGTTGCCTGTTGATTTAGATTAGTTGTGGGGCAGAGATAGTGGGGTAGATGTGATAGGGGAATAAGTATAAGCCTGGGCTGGGTAGGGCTACTGTTAGGTGGATTTGTAATTGTTCGACTGACTCAACCCAAAGGGTACTCACCAATGGCTGCTTTTCATCTTGGAGAGAAGTGACTAGTGGGGTGCCACAGGACTCTGTCCTGGGCCCACTGCTATTCAACATCTTCATCAATGACTTAGACAAAGGAGTAGAGAGCATGCAGATCAAATTTGCAGATGACACCAAATTGGGATGGGTTGCTAATATGCCAGAGGACAGGATCAAAATTCAAAATGACCTTGACAGATTGGAGAGCTGAGCCAAAGCTAAAAAATGCATTTCAATAGAGAGAAATGTAATGTCCAATACTTAGATAGAAAAAATGGAATGCACTAATATAAGGGGGACATGTGGCTGGATAGCAGTATGTATGAAAAGGATCTTGGAGTTTTGGTAGATCACAAGCTGAACATGAGCCAGCAGTGTGATGTGGCGGCCAAGAAAGCCAACGCGATTCTTGGTTGCATCAATAGGAGTATGATGTCTAGATCAAGGGAGGTAATGGTACCACTCTATTCTGCTTTGGTTAGACCTCATTGGAATACTGTGTCCGGTTCTGGGCACATCAATTCAAGAAGGATATTGACAAGCTGGAGCGTGTCCAGAGGAGGGCGACCAAAATGGTGAAGGGTCTGGAAGCCATGCCCTATGAGCAGTGGCTTAGGGATCTGGGTATGTTTAGTCTGCAGAAGAGAAAGTTAGGAGGGAACATGATAGACATGTTTAAATATTTGAAGGGATGTAATGGTGAGGGGGGAGTGGGCTTGTTTTCCGCTGCTCCAGAGACTAGCACAAGGAGCAATGGATTCAAGCTGCAGGAAAGGAGGTTCCACCTGAACCTCAAGAAGAACTTCCTGACAGTCAGAGCTGTCCAGCAGCAGAATCTGCTGCCTTGGAGTGTGGTAAAGTCTCCTTCTTTGGAGGTTTTTAAGCAGAGGCTGGATGGCCGTCTGTCGGGAGTGCTTTGATGGGTGTTTCTGCATACCAGGGGGTTGGATTGGATGGCCCCTGTGGTCTCTTCCAACTCTATGATTCTATGATTCTATGTATTGTAGTATTTTGTAATGTCTTGTTTTGTTATCTTGTGTTAAACAGTGTTATAAATAAACTTTTTTTATATAAAGTAAAATAAAGTATAAAGTAAAATAACAAATCCATTTTTTTATCAACTATGTTTGCAACCCTTGGGTGAAATTTTAGTCTCAGTGCTGTTTCTCATTCCTTCCCTTTTTATACCACCCCTACTTCCACTAACCAGAGAAAATGTAATCAGTTTAAAGACTGAAGGGCTAAGGGTTTATACCAAACCAAGGGTTAATTCTATGGAGGACTCTCAATAACAAGCAAAGCTCTGAATTTGTAGTCCATCTGAAGAAACATCTGAGGAAGTGGGTTGAAATCCAGAAAAACTTATGTAGCACTCAAAGGTCCTGCTTGAATTGCCCCCATTCCTTGCTTTTAAAATCCTGAACTTGTAAACATCGTATTGATTTCAAGAATTGCCAAAAACAACATTTATATGTGGACTGTTATATACTCAAGTACTCCAAGATCACTGATTAACTTTGAAGAATCCTGTGTTAGACTATCATTTAAAAATGGGCATTTGATGTCTAAGATATATTACTCACTCATTGAAAATTAGTTTGTAAGCCCATTATGTGTGAAGATAGCCTGAAGACTGCATCCTGAGAGTCTGGATATCTCTTATGTCTCTCAGTAGCAGTGTGAATGAGAGAGAAGATGATTACAGAAATGTATCATTGGCATATGAGTTGTGATAGATTGTGTGAAATCATTAAGTCTCCCTATTATGCTGGAGAGAGAGTGAGCATCAGTGTGCTTCTGTACATACGTAGGTGGGTGCTAAAATTTTGGAAACAAGTAGTAGCTATGCTGGTCACAGTTAAAACCAACAGACTGAATATTGCAGGTCCCATTTTACCCTAGGTCAAATAAATATTTCCTGTATGAGGGCTTAACCTCCCTGTTGTTAATAAATGCAAGGCTTGACTTAGTACAGTTTCAAGAAAAACATAAAAAGATTGTCTGTAGAAAAATGGACAGCAACAGAAAAATTAGACTAAAAGACTAAAAGTGTTAAAAGAAAATTAGAAATTGTTAGCAAAAATTAACACATAATCTAAAGATATTGAAATAAAAGACAAAATTTTCAATACATAGTTTCCTTTTATTTCATATGTGAATTTGAATGGTACAGATATCAATCCACCTCATCATTAGTTACACTTCTGGGAAGACACTTATGAGTTTGCTGCAGGTGTAATGGGCCCGTGCACCCTCCAGGTTTGATATGGTTTAATTGGTGAGATATGATTTAATCGGCAAAATACATTAACTGGCATTGATCTAAAAAGGAACCTGAGGTGACTGGAAGGTCAAACTGGGCAGAGGAAAATTACTGACTGAGCATGTGTGATTGCAAGACAGATCAGCCTAACCCCCTCTAGGCATAGCTGAAGTAATTGTCAGGCAGATTATCAGGCAACTCCAGAGATAATAGGCTTAAGCTGAAGCTGGAACATCTCTGAGCATACAATGGTTGAGGGGAGTTCCCATCAAAACAATTATTGTTTCAACCCTGTTCCCTCACACCTGAATGTTTCTCTGCATTGTCCCCCAAAACTCTCCACAATACAGAGCTACTACAACAGCTATTACCTCTTTGTCACCTAAGCACTAAGACCATTAATTCTGTCCAGACCCCATTATCCATATTGCAATTTTCATTGTCCACTCAACTGGAAGAGCCATGTCATGTCCAAGGCAGAACAGACAATTAATCAACAAGCGGCTGAGCCGGGCTTAGTCAAAAGGCAAGAGTGGGGAAATGTCCAAACAGAGTTCAGGTTTCAGAGCAAACAAATCCAAAGGGCAAATCCAAGACATCATCAAACAGGCAGAGGTTCAAGGTAATCTGAATGCAAGAGAATATGGCACAGGGCTTCAACTACTGGAAAGACCAGTTGCTGACCCTGAAAGAGAAGGGCCAGTGGGCAGCCTTTTATCTTACTCATGCTATTGCCACAGGTGTTCCTTCATTATGACTCTATTGTTACTTAAACGAGTAGACAGACCTCCCCTTTTCTGGCGTCATCTCTTTTGTATGGTAAGAGTTTGTATTGCCTCATCCTCTGATATTTGTTCTCCCTGCTCAGGCCCCTGCTGTTGCTTATCATCTCCTCCTGAGCAAGCTTCTGGGGAAACTCCCGCCTCTGGAGAAGCCTCTGCCTCGGATTCCGAATCTTCTTCCTCGCTACCAGGGTCTCCAGGGCAGGGCATGACAAACCATTTATACCATGCCCTCTAGGCAGATTTTGGGCATGAGAATCCTCTGTTTTGAGCAGTTTGATGCAGTACTTCACTTGCTGAATGCCATGCTGTTGCTCTGATTTCCAAAACAGTACTGTCCTTAGGATCCAGTCTAAGCCACATCGCTGCTTTCTTCACTGCTCTCCAGATTGGTAATTATCTCTCATTTCTTGAAAACAACTCTATCCACAACTTTCCTCTCTTTATCCTTTGATCAGCTTTTGTGTGACTGTGTGAGTGTTTGGATCTTTTGCATGCATGAGTGAACTTTTGATAAAACACATTTTAGTTTAATTTGGAATCTCTGGCTGATTCTTTCCTGTAAGATCCAGTAAACATTGGTGGAAAGATCTCATCAGGTTACCTCCTTCTTGCAGGCCTCCTAATTTGGGCTAATTAACTCCCCACTGTCACATGGAGGTACTGGCATCACAGGTGGGCCTTGATTCACCCACATTTTGGGGTAACACAGAAAATGCAGCAACAAGTTTGGACAAAAGGACATTTGTACTTGATGTTTGCCTTCTGCAGAGCTTTGGTCATTGGCTTCACAACTGGTAATGCCATAGTGTATATGGGGAAAATATCTTGGAAAATCTGTATATAAAAGTTCTAGAAATGTATTATGCTTTGAGTTGTAGCCGCTTTGTAAGCTATTCTTCAGTTCTGTGATATAAAATGTTTCCAGTTGGATTATGTGTTCTGTTGCTCGTAGATTGTCCAGAATGTTGCAAAGACAAGTGTTTCATCTGATAATAATCACAGTTGCACCAGTTTCTTTGCAAAAAACCCTTAGAGTTTGAGCCTTCAGATTGTTGCAGAAACTGGGAGAGTCTAATGTTATTTCAGCAGGATCTCTAATTCAAATACTCAGTTTTACACTGTGAGACATCCTCTGCTTTTTGCAAACACCATGTTTAATTTTAGTGATCATCCCCAGTTCCGTTGGCCTTGACTGTGCCTGAGCTTCTTTTAGTGTTTGACTGTGCCTCAGGTTCTTTTAGTGTTTCTAGTGTCTTGTAATTGCTGGATGCCCCTGTTGATGGCCATCTTTGAATATACTTTCAGATCTTTTCTTCGAGATAGTCCAGTCAAGATTACCATTTTCATGGTGTTTTAATAGAGGGAAGGTGGAGACTCCTAACAATCTCCCCAAGTGAAAGTAGAAAGATTGTCTAGGTATGTTTCTGGAAGAATTGTTAGGCTAGACAAAGACCTTAAACTTGGTTCCAGAAAATGCTCATTGGCCTACATTGTTCTCAGAATCTACTACAGGTTCCTTTCAAAACAAAATGATACGGAGAACCAGTAAGCTAATTGCAGCTGTAACTCAACATTATCTACACTCTAGGGAAAACAAGGAGCAACAATTTTTGGATTTACCAGATCTACTTTTAAAAGAAGACATCTGAAATCCAGATTTGTCTTGGGCTAAACTAGGCAGCCAAATGGAGGATGAACCAAGCTTGTATTGACAGACTGGACTCTGACAAGAACTGGGTGTATGGTTGACATGAGTCTAGCTGTAACTTAGCAAAAACATTTTGTATACAATTTGTCTGAAGGGACTTTCTCAGCCAGTTAAGTCTTAAGTCACATTATTAAAGGGCTTTATTCCAACTGACTCACAAACAAAGCTGTCTCTTCCTGATATCATCCAGCTGGGTTACTCTTTCTATGGTTCTACTACATTCCCTTTCTCCAAAAAGAATTTCAATGTATAACTGGAAATGAGTTCCAACTTAACACTTTTCTCCCATTTTAAGAACTAAATATTTGACTAGGCATTCTACAAATCTAAAAATCAGATTAGTGAGACACTCTGGTTCAGGAAGCTAGAGGAGGAATACAAGACTGCTTTTGTTTGAGCCAGAGTCCCCTTGTTGACCATTTCTGTACGATACTGTTATAGTGCTATTATTCTACTTTCAACATCCTGTGGAATCAAAGGCCCCTCACTAAACCCCAGGATTCCATAGGATGTTGAAAGTGGAATATTAGCACTCTGGCCCTTTTTGCATAGAATTTCTGAAGTGAAAGGGCCCCTTGAGCGTCGCGTAAATGTGAGGAGCGGTCCATACAATGCACTCACATTTGCGCGACCCTCAAGGGCCTGACGTGGACCGCGTACGCATTTTTTATTTTTGGCTCAAAGCCAAAAATGCTGCATGGTCACGCATTGCTCTGGGGCCCCGCATGCACTTACCTGGTGTGTGGAGCCTCGGGAGCCGGGCTGGTCGCATGTCTTCCCCTCAGTGCAGCCTGGGAGATCCCAGGCTGCACTGCGAATGGAAGAGGCGGGGCGCTTGCGCGACCAGGAAGCCGCTGCAGAGCCCAAGCAGGAGGGACGTGGGAGCGTTCCTCTGAAGTCTTTGTGCGTGAGTCTCCCACTCCGGCACCAGGAAAAAGTAAGGTGCGAAAAGGGCCTATAATAGTCAAGTGCAGAAATGGCCATTGTTTCCACTACATATAAGGAAAGGGTTTTGACACCAATCTATGGACAGCCCTGTGTGCTCCTGGATTTGACACAGATCTTGTATATTCACAACTCAAGTCTGCTGTGGTGATTGTTTCAGTTGTAAATAATTATGAGTTTACAAGCAGTATTACTGGACACTGCCCATCATCTGGAGTCTATCTGAATGGTATCTCATGACATCTATGTGCACATTCAGGTGCCTGGCACACAAAGAGTACAATTTATAAATGTATTAAATATATAAATACTAAAATGCTATCATTTTAAAACAGGTTCTTCTCTGTCAAAACTGCCTGTTCTGCTTCTCTCTTACTATGCAACTATTATAAGAAGTGTGAATCATTGGTGATTTGATGAAAACCAAACATATTCTTAGACCAACCTTCCCCATCCCGCAGCTATGCCCTGTAGTTTTGCTGTCTTTCAGTAATGAGACTTAGTAATCAGTGAAAACAAGAGTCTCCCGGGTCATAGTCCAATGCTCAAACAATGGCTCTCTAAACTGAGATTAGCATACTGCCAATTCTGTTCTGAGCACTGACCTATCCTACTGGGATCTTGTATCATGACAGAATTATTAGATTACCCATAGAATATGTTGGCAGCTGATCTGAACAACAGCTGAACAATAGGATAGGTCAGTGCTCAGAACACTGAGCATGAGAAAGATTGAGATCAATACATTTTTTTTGCTCGCATTTAAAAACTGCATTTTTTTACCTGTATTTTTTTACAAAAAAATTTCTTTGGAGATGTAGCTATAAGGACTGTTGCAATGAGTGTCTGTAATTCAAAACTTCTCACTATACCAGTGGTGTCAAACCTGGTACTAATCAGCTCATATATGTGGCCAGTTCAAGAAACCTGTGCTGTTGTTTTGTATCCATTGGTTCTTGTAAGCCTTTCATGGAAGTAGCTTGAGAGCTCAGGCTGTATGTTTTGTGATGTGATTCAGTGCCCCAAAACTCAAACTGAAAAACCAGGAAAGAAGTCACAGTTCAACTGAAAAATGACAATGTTTCTTTTCCATACCATGCAACATTACACGTTGGCACTTGTGAAATTAGTTCCTCTCTTCATTTGTGCCTATATAGTTCTGAACGTGGCCTAAATACCCAAGGAAACCAGATCCCATCTGATCTTGGAAGCTAAGCAGGATCACCCTTTTGGATGGGAGACTGGCATGGGAGACCCTCAGTGAGCGGGCTATTTTTCAGAGGAACTGGCAAAACCACCTCTGAGAATTCCATGCTTAAGAAAACCCTATAAAGTTCATGGAGTCAATGAAAGCTGATGGGCAACTTGAAGGTATACACATACAGAGTTCTGAATGCTGCTCTCTTCACATCTTCTGAATAGGCAGTGGTTCTCAACCTGTGGGTCCCCAGATGTTTGTGGACTTCAGCTCCCAGAAGCCCCAGCCACTATGGTCAATGCTCAGGGCTTCTGGGAGCTGAAGTCCAAAAACATCTGGGGACCCACAAGTTGAGAACCACTGGAATAGGGTGATGTGAACTGTTAATTCAAATGAATAGTTTGACACAAGAGAGCCAGCATGGAGTGGTCATTTGAGCATTGGACTATGACTTTGGAGATCAGGGTTTAAGTCCACACTTTGCCATGGAAACCCACTGGGTGATCTTGGGCAAGTCCCACTCTCTCAGCCAAGAAGACCTTGTGAGGAGTTCACCTTGAGTGTGTGTGTGCCAGTTCCTTCCTTAGAATTGCCATAAATTGGAAATGATTGAAGGCCCACAACAACCATTTGAGGCACATTTCAGGGAGCCTGAAATCAAACTGATCTGATAAAAGACTTGTTAATGATTCCGTCCTGTTTGGCACTGAAATACGTTGTGATATGGAATCAGGACCACCTGAAGTCACTCCATATTATCCTTTTCATAGTGTCTTTTTCTTCTTGAAGATGACAAAAGGCTGTCATGTGCCTCCTAGTTACACTGATCATTTAAAGACTGTTTGGGCTTTCTTTTAACTTCACAGAATCAAAATCAGTTGTGTAGTTAGCAGCATGATTCAGTTCTTCTGAACCATGCATCAGTAACAACTGAGGTAAGTTCATTTTCCAAAGGTATTTTAGAACCACCTCACAAATAACTATCCCTTCCTGACATATCACTGAAGGACAAAGAAGGTTAATTCTTTTTGCTACAATCTGAGAAAGAAGGTGATGTGACTCAATCAAATTAAGATACACAAAAGAAGCAACCCCCCAAAAACAGCTAATGGAATCCACAGAAGAAGCAAGAGACACATCTGAAGATGCTCAAAAGAGAGTAGATTGTTAAGTTTATTTATACTCAGAGTTCTCCATACCCAGGAGCTATGTGGGGGCCAAAATGAAGGCAATGATTTCCTAAAGGAATTTTTTCCCCAAGGAAATTTTGCAGCAGGACAGTAACTTAAAACTTCTGTAGAAGATTTAGAAATGCAGTTTAGGCATCCAAAAAGACGGAGCAGACAAAGTTACCAAAGAAATGAGAACACAATGAATACAAGAGCTCTAGGGGTGAAAGATTTCCAGTGTCTCATTTTCTGAAATGCTAGTAAATTGGGGAATGAAAGAAAATTTCTTTTGAGGGGTAGGATTTTTACTGGGAGGCAATGCTCTCATTTTGCCCCAACTTTATGCCCCACCTTTCCCCCTAAAGTGAGATTTATTTGGTAGAAAAGTCCAATATCGTTCAGTCAGTGTGTGACTAGATGCTTTCTTTAGGGGGCTACTTAGAATCAAACTGTAAATTTCTAAGCCAGGGACTTGTAAACAATTTTCTGGACAAATGAAAATGTAGCCATTCATTTTTTTGAATTGTGAGGCCTTTCATAAACCTGAGGCCCTAAGATGTAGCTCCGTGTGTGTGTGTGTGTGTGTGTGTGTCTGTGTGTGTGTGTAAGTCTTGATACAAATGAAATAATTGAATGAACCACAAAGAATGATAGCAAATGTCCACTGACATGGGAAAGATAGGTGGTGTTAAAGAGGAAGCGAAACAAGACACTGCTAGCAGGATGGACAAATAAGCTGTGTCATTAAAGCAAGACTCTGTCTGTATGTTTTATGTGAGCCCCTTAGAGTCAGAAGTGAAGGTGTTGGTGAAGGGAGAAGATAGGTAGTTGATGCAGCCAAGAAATCAAAATACAAATCCTGTCATCATCCTCTGTTAAGGAAAGGGAGTGGATGATTGCACTTGGGCTGGCCTTGCTCCTTAAAAATATATGGGCTGTCACAGCCTTCTCTCCAGTCTCCCCCTACCTTGTGTCTCTCTTAGCCTTTATTTCAGTTCCCAGCTTCGGAAGAAAAGAGCAAGTGCAGGGAAATAGAATCAAACACAAGCACGTGACTCCTTCTACACCCCCTTGGGTGCTATTTTTAAATATAGTTATGGATATCTTCCTGAGGATTTCTCCGTGTACACTGATGCCTCTAGTATACTTGCTATTTGGCTTGCAAAGTGATTGACACAAGGCAGCTTAAGTCCAGTATTAGAATAAATTATGTGGTTTTCATACCCTGGTCATGTTGCTATATTTTATTCTATGAATATACTACTCTTTCTGCAATGAGCTCAAGACAGCACACATTACCATTCTCCTTCCCATTTTACCCTCACAACAACCCTGTACGATAGATTTGACTGAGAAAGAGTGTTTGGCCATTTCAGGCTAAACATGTGTCCAGCCATAATAAATCCCAAATCCAAGTCTAGACTAGTCCAGTGGTGTTTTGTGAACAAATTGATTACAACTTACACATTGTTCTGCTGAACTCAATTATCTTGTCTGCCGCTGAATGCCAGACCTCGATTCACCAAGGGGAACAATATGCACACACTAACTGGCCTTACATATGTGGGGTTCCACATGGTTAACACAAATAAATAACCCAGTTATTTCCCTTCTCATTATGTTCGCTGATTATTATTACTACTGTTGCGGAACTCAAGAGACCAATGGCATTTTATCTGTAATGACTATTTCATTCATGCATATAGTAACTGAAGTTGCAGTGTGTTATGAGACAAAAAGATAACTGTAACCTTTGGAAGGAATGCTACTACTACTAGTGCTAGTAATACTAAAAATGAAATAACCTTAAAAGGATGGTGGATTGCTCTATACTGGTGTAGATATATGTCAGATTTCCAGATGCATGACATTGTTTCTCAACCTGAGTAGAATAATATATTCCTTCCCACCTTTCTGAATAGCTACAAGACACATGAGTGTGTATGGTGCAATTATGACCTGGGATGTGAGGCTGGATGTATTTGCTGGCTGTATTAAGCCCAGTGACTTCATAACACTTCCATCTATTTATAGGATTTTTTTTTTAGTGATGAATTTTCACTATCATAAATGGGGAAATAATTATGCTCGTCTTTCAAAAACTACTGGGGAAATGTTGGTTTTTATATTAAATACGAGGTTGGTAGTGTATCTGCTCCTTCCATTACTTTAAAACCAAGGGCTGGAAAAAATATTGAAAGGAAGGAAATCTTATTTATGATATATCTGGCTATTTTAATAACTTAAAGCTGCTGAGAAGGAGCAGAATCGATAAACATTTTTTTGTGGCTATTGAAGTCAGAATATTTCCCATCTTGCCCTCTCCGTCGGATTTGGGAAACTGGGTTTTGGGTTGACATTTTATTTTTAAATGCCTGTGTAACAAGACACAACATGTGTCTGTACACGTAGCATCCCACACATTCAAAACTCCGGAGTGCAAAGGAGAAAGGGGGAAAAAAGTTAATTTTTAAGGGGGTGGGGAGTGATTAATTTTAAAGAGAGGAGGGAGAAAAAGAGAGCTGTTGGCCCTTCTGCTGCAAGAGGAATTTGGAAAAAGAACAGGAACCAGAACTAAGCTCTTCCTCCCCAGTTTCTCCCTTTCTCTGACCCCCACCCTCCAGCCCTGCAACGTGTTGCAATTCCTCTTAGCGGAGATCGGGCTGCCAAACCGCTGAAAAAGTTCGCCTCCACTTTGGAAGTCTTCAAGGAAGCTTCTCCAACCTCTCTCTCCCCCCGCCCTCCTTTTCCCTTCCGCCCACAACTGGCTGGGCAGCCTGTGGGGTTCGTGACGCAGCGTCTGAATTCTTAGGAGGCAGGGAGGGGCTTTGGGGGGGCATTCTTTTCCTCCCCCCTCTCTTTCCTCTATCTCTGCCTCCCCCCCCCGCAATCACCTTCCCAATCCCATCCGGAGAAAGAAGGGCGAAGGGAAGAGAAAAAGGCCACTCAATCAAGCCGGCACAGCGAAGGAAAGAAAGCCAGGAGGGAGCGCAAAAAAGGTGCCCGAAGGAGAAGGCGAGGATCTTCAGCCCCCTCTCCCCACCTCCCCTTCCCTCCGCTATGAAACTTCCCGGGCCCCCCTCCTGGCCCCGGCCTCGCTTCTTCCGACGCGCCCTGGGCATCCTTTTGGCCATCGAGGTCGGACTCTGCGCTCTTCCCCCAGGTAGGCTGAGAAGAGGGGCGAATGGTTTTTTTGCAAACTTTGCAGAGAGCCCTAAGAAGGCGCGCACGGGTGTGTGTGTGTGAAAAAGGAGGTTCTTAGAGAACTCCCTCGTAAAAGGTGAGGGGATCCTGGGACACAGACTTCGCATACTTTCCTCCCTCCCTCCCTTTCTTCTTCTTGTGGGGTAATTTTGTAGGGGCACTTGGGGGGTGTCGTTCAGTTTTGGAAAGGAAAGGAGAACCCTGAATGAAACCAGATGTGGTTTGAAATGGCAAAGGGAGGAGGGTGGAAGGCTGGCTGGTGAGATGAACTCACTGTTGTTGTTTTTAAATCGCTTTTCGTCCACTGCCCCAGCAACAAAATGTAACTTCTGTGGGACTGCAAGATCTTCCTTCTGGAGAGTTGGCAGCTGCATTGGAAGGGATGCTCTAGGGAAGGGACATTATTGTGCCCAGGCCGTTAGGTTTGGCATTTGTAACTCCCTTACAGATGAAATCTCACTTTATTACCCCCAAGACTTTTCAGACGTGTCCAGCCATAATAAAACCCACACACCAGTTCAGGCTAGCAGATTTTTCCAGAGAAACCAGTGTTTACACACACACACACACACACACACACAGACAGAGTATCTCCAATTGTCCATTGATAAGGTTTGGCTAATGCAACTGAGATATGGTTGAAGCTGATGGAAGAGATTTATTGATCCCAAGAGCTTTGTCAGTTGCTCAGTGTGAGCTGTCCTAGTGCATTGAACTTTTTCTTTTTCTCATTTTTGGCCAAATTGGCAAAATGTCTCTAGTGTCTGGACGGGTCAATGGTTTGTACTAGACAGTGAAAAATATATTTTATAAATCCTGCCCTGGCCTCTGCAGATTTTATGACCAGTAGACTAACAAACAAGCCACTGCAGCATGATAATTTTCTAAAAGAGCCTCATTGTGACTTAGGAAGAGAAAAATATTAGCATAAAGTAAATCAAGAAATAGTTGGAAAAACATGGGGAGCTCTCAGAACTGAAGCAGTGGAAACTAGGAGTCGCCCCGTCTTAATGTTGCCTTAGTTTGGAAAGATGGGGGTACAAAGTAATAGCAAAAGATGTAATCACAGGTTGCAGCCAGCAACTATGTAGACTAAATTAGGGGCAAGACAGGCTGGTTATTGTGTGCCTTCAAGTTGTTTCCAACTTACGGTGTCCCTAAGGTGACCCTATCATGGAGTTTTCTTGGCAAGATTTGTTCAGAGGAGATTTGCCTGTGTCTTCCTCTGAGGCTGGGAGAGTATGACTTTCCCAGGGTCACCCAGTGAGTTTCTATGACTGAGAGGGGAGTCAAACCCTGCTCTCCAGAGTTGTAAGCCAATGTTCAAATCATGTCACTATTCTGGCTCTCATCAGCAGGCAGGCTACCATCAATATAACCACAGATCCTTTGATGATCTCTTCTCCTCTGTGTCTACCAGAGTCTGCACCTATTCAGACAGCCAGATGACTGTCCCTGCTACCACTATGTCTTTTGAATACTGGAAGTGTCTTGTATGGAATTAATAGCGGAGCAGGGAGACAACAGAATGGGCAAAAACCCTGAATACAATTGCTCCTGTCATATTCACCCTTTGTACAGTGGCCCCTCCCCTTTCGCAAGAGTTTGAGGCACAGAACCCTTTCTGAAGGTCAAAAAAACCCACAAATAAATCCCCCTGCCCAAGTGAGCACTCCCCTCCATTCCCTTCCAGGGTTCCTCCTCCCATTCCCTTGCCTTTTGCCTGGGCGTGTGTGCCTTCCTTTTCCATACCTGGCAAGAGGCAAGTGAATGGGAGGGCGAGTCCCGTATGTGGTGAAGGTACATGTGTCACTTACCTTTTGCCCAAGCTTGTGTGCCTTCTTTCCTTGTGCCTGGGCAAGAGGCAGACAAATGGGCCTCTCCCCAATCTCCCCCTCCTATTCTCTTGTCTTTTGCCTAAGCATGTTGCCATCCTTCTACGTGTCTGGGCAAAAGGTAAGGGAATGAGAGGGAGAGAATGAGGGAGATGGCAGTTGGGTGCATTGTGAATAATCAAATTTGAGAAGGTCAAATCTGCAAATGTGGAGGGAGGACTGTACTTTTAAAAAATTAAAAAATAAAATAACTCATGTTCTCTCAAGGTAATATGATTTGCACTCTGATCTGCTTATAGTCAGCCCTCCACATTTTTGGGTTTCACTTTTGCAGATTTGATTATTCACGGATTATTTGCTGTCACCTGTGCTGCCTCCCTATGCCATTTTTAATAGGGATTGCAAGCCTCGTGAGGCTGAGAAACTGCGAATGAGGCTTGTAAGCCCCTATTAAAATGATGTGGGGCAGCAGTGGAGCTGGCAGTAAGCCCACCAGCCACTCAATTCTGCCTTGTGAAGGAACCTGGATGCCTCAAAGGAATCCACAACAGGTTGAATATGGTGATCACACTTTCTTGTGTGTTAAGTATGGTTTGGGAAGGTTTAGAGGTATTCATGTTTTTTTCACTTTCACTGGGGTCCTGTGCTCCTAACCCTAGCAAATGTGGAGGGATGATTGTAGTTTGAACTTTCAAAGATCCAGAATCATTCTCCTCTTCAATCATAAACAGCAAATTGTCCTGTGTGGCTATCAGTTCGTTTGTCTAGAAAAGGGAAAAAATAAGGCCTCAGTTCTCAAGTATTGCGTGGGTTTTGCATCATTTATAGCTAACTATGGCTGCTAAAAATTATTTTAGAAGGAATGAAGTGAACAATATTAGCATATAGTGTCCTGCCCCAGTGTGAGGCCTTTGGCTGTTAGTGATTTTAGTGAGCACAGGTTGACAGGTTCTTAGTGCTGTTCTTAATGGTTTTGTCTGTATTGTTTTTTCCTCTATAACATTGTGATGATTCAGTTATTTTTGCATCTGGAGTTGATTTTATTGTAATACAGATAATTACTACATTCATCTTTCTTTCTTAGACCCATCAAACTTTTTGGAAAGGTGGGGTGTACATATTTTATGTACACAATAAAGAATTTTTCAAAATCCTAGGCAAAAATGTTGCATTCCAGGCTTCTCCAATCTGGTGGCCTCCAGGGATGTGGGCAGTGGCTGAGGATGATGGGAATGGTCATCTGACACATCTGGAAGCCGCTTGGTTGGGGGTGGTAGTTGTAAGCTAGGTGGCCTGTAACTTTTTGAGCTTTTAAAAGGGTAAGTGGGCTGCTTTTATAACATAGTTATCCAAGAAAGTGGGGCCTGCTTAATGTTTTTCTTTAACGAATTTGGCTGAAGAGAGTTTCTTTTTTGCTCCTGAAAAGGATCACCCTTGCCTGTAAAACAGACATAGTCTTTTATTCTGAATAGAAAGAAAAAAAGAATTCACATTTGGGATGGGGAAATCAGTAGGTCCTGTCCAAAGCAATGGATGGCAGCATGTCTATTCTTTCATGAACAGACTGGGAAATGGGGGCGTTCCCTTGGACTAAAGGAAGTGGGAATAGGGCAATTACATAGTACAAAGAACAACAGAAGTTTTCAGAACCTCAGCATCCTTGAAACTGTTTGTTCATGCATTTATTTGCGTGTGCGTGTCCATGTTCAGCTTACACAGACCATTCCAGGCCATGTTACTAACATTTGAAAGAAGTAAATCAACAGTTTAAAACCCTGCTTTCTCTATTCCTAGCCAACATAACATTGCCCAAATGAAAAAGGCCTTCCTTTACCCTTGGAAGATGTTCAGGTTTTGTCCCAGACCTGTAGGGTGGTCACTGAATTTATCACCCCATACCTTTCCTGCTGCTCAGGCAGAGTGAGGTAGCCACTGCAGGTAGCCAGTTTCAAGTATCCTGCAAAGGACAGTGAAATCATTGGTGATTTGATTTAATTTCATGACACTGTGTTATGACTATACCAAAACAAGTACAGTTAAAACATAAAAGGTGTATGTAAACAGAGGGCCTTCTCGGTGGATGCCTCTAGACTCTGGATCTCCCTTCCCAGCAAAGCCAGAATGGCATTCCTCTTGTTGTCCTTCCATCAGCAGGCTAAAATCTTTTTTTATTCAGATGTGCTTTTAAAACAGAAAGTTTTTTAAAGAAGGGGCTTTTTGTCTTTTTTAATTGCATTTATTTTTTGAATGAGTGTAATTGTTTTAACACGGTAAGTAGTTTAATTTTATTTTAATATGCACCTTTTGTATGTTTTTAATTGTATTCTGCTTTTAAATTGTGAGCTACTTTGAGTCCCAGTTTTGAGGAAAAAGCAGGTAATAATAATAATAATAATAATAGTAATAGATTGAAAAGTGAAAAGATGCTGAAATCTCTACCAAAACCCCAAAAATCTATATTTTCTCTTGCTTAAAAATATATATAATTGCTTCTTTAAAATGTGTGATGTAAAGTTAAGTTCTTCTTGTTGAACTTTTGCAGCCTAGATGAGTAGATGTTTGTTTGTTTGTTTGTTTGTTTGTTTTAAATAAAATAAATTGCTTGGATGAGGCCTTCATAGAATTATAGTCCAGAGAAGTAAATTTTTCTGAGCTGATTGAACTGTGGCCCTCCAGATGTTGTTGGTCTACATGTGGGTTTGTTATGCAAGATTGCTGTTTTCTATACAACATTTTTGTAGTGCAAGATTTTTCTTTTTTATGTAAAAAGCATGCTGCACAACAAAATTGTAGCACAAAATCCAGTGATCTTGCATAAAAAATAGCCATATAGTTTTGTTGTGCAACATGGCTGTTTTCTGCACAACATTTTTGCATACATAATAAAACTGTCAAACTGCTAAACTTATCTTTCATTGCAAAACAAAAATCTCAGAAAATAAAAATGTCATGCAGAAAACAGCAAAACTGCACAATAAAATGACATACAGTGAGCCCTCAGCATCCATTGAGGTTTGGTTCTAGATCTCCCATAATTACCAAAATCTGTGGATGCTCAACTCCCATTATATACAATGGTGTAGTAAAATGGTGTCTCTTATATAACATGGTGAATGACTCAAAAGGGTTGCTTTTTGGATTTTTTAAAATATTTTTGTGCTGTGGTTGGTTCAATCTATGGATGCAGAATCTGTAAATATAGAAGGCTGATTGTATCTATTTTTTTGTGCAAAAGTAGTGGACTTTGTGCAATGTTTTTGTTGTGTAAGATTTCTATTGAACAAAATGGTGAGTTTTTTTCCATACAAGCAGCACTTTTGCACACTTGTGGCTGCCTGTTAATACTATTTCTCCACCCACATCCCATATGAGTATTGTGCAGTTTCCTTTCTGTATTGAAAGCTGTACAGTATTCAGGAGAACCTGCATGGTTTCTGGAAAAACTGCATAAAACTACACAGAAAAGCTGTGGAAAAGCTATACAGTTTCCCATTGGGAGGGGGGTAATAAATCCCAAATGTCTTGTAGCTATGAGAGAAGGTGATTCATTGTTCTTGACATTGGGACATGCTGGAACAAGGAAAAAATTGAGATTTACCATCCCCACATGTCTGTCTGTGTGTGTGCCTTCAAGTTGCCTGCTGACTTATGGTGACCTCATTCATTTCATAGGGTTGCCTTGGCAAGGAATACTCAGAAGTGGTTTTGCCTGTTCCTTTGTCTGAAAGGAACCTACAGTAGTTGGTGTTCATTAGCAGTCTCCCATCCAAGTGCTTACCAGGGCTGAGCCTTCTTAGCTTCCCAGATTGGGGGGATCTAGTACCTGAGGGTATTTAGGCCAGTGTACAATACTCACCTTCTGGGTACTTAATGAATGTTGCCACCTTCATGAGAATTGCATGGGGGTCAGCAACTTCATTGTTTTTGATGATGATGATAATATAATATTGAAGATTTTTATATTTTTACTGTTGAATTAAACTTTTTATTCAAATGTGTTGCTAATTTAGTCCTTGTGATTATATGAGAGTGTCTATATAATGTATTTTATTTTCTTTATTTCTCTTTTTGTTTTTTTCCCTATTTCTCAGGGGGTGAGAACTAAAATCCATTTTAGGTATCATAAAATAGGACTTCTGGGTGGGATACGACATTGTGTGGCTTCTTAGTGAATCCTGCTAAGGGGACATTGTAAGTGTGGCTGATGCCAGTTTGAGATTTAGAAACCAGCAAGAATTGCCTCCTTGGTACAGGACATTCAGAGTCATTCTTGTGATCCAAAATTTCCAGCCCAGGAACATAGGGGACACCATTAACATGTCTCTGCAAATGCACAGGACTGAAGGGGAGCAGGAAGATTTTGTGTCCCCCTCACTACAGTTGCCACTTATGGATCTAATATCATCCAGCTAGCCTCCTTAACTCACTGAGCAAATAATTTTGTAATTAAGGAAGCTCACTAGCTGTTTTGGGATGATTTACTTCAACATCTCTACCTCTGTGAACTAACTGTGAGTTCTAAAGAGTTTTTCGCCTCCTCTTAATATGGTGAATGGAGTCCAGTTTGGAAGATAAAAAGACATGTCTAAAAATGTTCTTTAAAGTGTACTGGTTGTAATACAGGTAACACATTTGTTCAAGCTCCTTAATTGGTCCTAAGAGATTATTAAGACTTTAATTTTCAGAATCAGCAGACTGTGAGAAACCACCATGTTTCTGACAGGAAGAGGAGACTAACTGAACTTTGAAAGAACACAGAAATTGGAAGATATCACTGGGATGATGTCAGTGGAACAAGAGTAGACTGTGGACTCAGTTACATTGTTGGATCTGAAAGAAAAGAATGATGTCTTTGTATTAGTTGAACATCTGATAAGAGGAATGAGGGCATCTACACAAGAGTCACGGAGGCACTGGCAGATTTCTTGGAGATTAGAAGACTTCCTTTGTGAACTGGACAAGGTATACCATTTGGATTCTGCAACAGCTAGACAGAAATCTACCAAAGGACGTGATTGTTAATTTTGTGAGATGGAGAATAGAAGATGAAATTTTTCAACAACACTACCTGAGCAAGCTTCAAATTGATAGGAAAGAGGTGATAGTCTTCAATGATATACCAGCCAGAATTTTGAGAAGGAAACAAGACTACATCTTCTTGACTAACAAGCAATATAGAATTTCTTAGAGATGGGGGAATGTAGAAGGCTTAGTTCTATGGTAGAGAAAAATGAAATTTAATCTTTATAAAGTTTCAAAGGCAAGAGGATTTTTGGAGAACTATGGCAAGGGTTTTGAAGGGCATCCCCAAGAGAGGGAGAAAAGACACCAGAACAAAGTTTGAAGGAAGAAAGCAATGGAGAAGATGACAAAAGTGCTCAGGCCAAGGCAAGTGTGGATACGGACTATGGTGAAGAAGAGGCCTAAAAATGGCCTTAAAATTTCTCTCTTGGAATATAACAGGGGCCAACTCTGCTGGAAAAAGGAGATAAGATTTTTATTATTTGGAATAATAGAAATTAGGTTTGATTTGCCCACAAGAGATACATATAAAGAAAAAACACAAAAAACTTGACAAATCTTAAATTGGGTGAAGAATTTAGTTCGTGCTATGGCAAAAAGAAAAGAGGTGTGTTGATCTATGCAGACGCTAAATTGGAACCAGAAAAGATTCTGGAAGATGTGAGTAGATGTTATCTCAGAGTGGAAATACAAATTCATGGACAAAAATTTTGGTCTTGTGGGTTGTGCCCCAACAGAGAACAAAGTCTCCTTTTTTGAAAAACTTTGGAAGAAATTTTTGAACTTTCTTATGATAGGTGGATTCTTATGGGTAACTGGAATTGTGTGCTTAATCCTAAAATTGATAGATTGGCAGAAAAAGAAAAGAAAAAAGATCATGGCAAACTCTCCAAATCCCTTTTCAATCTGATGGACAATTTGGAACTTGTGGATGCTTGGAGATTTATGTGTGGAGAATCAAGAGAATGTACATTCTTTTCAGAAAGACACAAATCCTTTGCAATGATTGTTACGTTTTTAATGTCTAAATTGTTGACCAACTGTGTAAAAGCTATGAAAATATCAAAGTCTCTATCAGACCATAATCCACTGCTGTTAACTATTACAAAGAAAAGGACCCAATGGACTTTGAGATTGATGAAGCTATACTTAAACATGAAATTGTATTGAATAAAGATAAACAATTCTTAAAAACATATTCTAAGGATAACATGAATAAAAGTACAGATATCAGAACAGTATGGGATGCAAGTAAAGTTGTTATGGGAGGGTTTTAGAACTTGAAAGAGGGAGGCAACACAAGAATCAAAGTATTTTGGACAAGATTAAGACAAAAGAGAATGAATTTAAAAACAATCCATCCAAACAATCTATTTTGGAAGAGATAAAGATCTTACAGAAATAATTATCTGTGAATATGGTCTTTTATATAGAGAAATAATGAGATTTACGAAGCAAAAATATTTTGAATTGCAAATAAACCAGAAAAATTGCTTGTTTATAAGTCGAGAAAGAGAGAAAAAATGATTTTAAGGATTAAGATGGAAAGACACTGACATCTGACTGGATGGCCCCTGTGGTCTCTCCCAACTCTATGATTCTATGATTCTGTCTAACTATGATAAGATCAAGAGGATTTTTTTAATAAATTTTTCTCAACAGTTATGTTGACTAAAAATATGATAAAAGAAGATCAAAGATATTCGATGAATAAAACAGGATTTAAAATGGATAAAAAAGTGAAATACCGAGTTGTGATTTTTGATAAGCAGAATTTCAAACTGTTTCAGAATAATTATGCTAGAATTTGGAATGAGATCAAATAAGATGGTTCAAGCTGAAACTTTTTCTATTAGATAGGATTTCAATTATAAAGATTATAGATTAAAGATTATAAAGATAAAGGCCATTTCCGCAGTAGACTGTTACAGTGCTATCATTCCACTTACAACATCCTCTCTCAACATCCCTTCTCTAAACTGCAAACCCCAGGATTCCACAGGATGTTGAAAGTGGAATAATAGCACTGTAACAGTCTACTGCGGAAATGGCCAAATACTTTACCAAATATGTTGTTTCTATTTCAGACAGTTCCAATTCTGAACAATGAGGTGCCATTCAAGCAATAACATAGAGACAAAGCTAATTTCATTTGGCAAGGGAAAAAGCTGAGAGTGAGACTCAAGATTTTGCAGGATGCAAAAAACAGAAGAGGACTTGCTCTTCCAAATTTAAAGCTGTAGTTTTTCTCCTCATGTCTGGTTTGGTTAAAAGATCGGACTACTTTAAAAAGAGATCAGCTTTTACAATTAGAAGGATTTGATTTGAGGTTTACCTGGCATGCATTTCTCTGGTATGATAAACTCAAAGCTAATGCTGATTTTAATAATCATTATGTCAGACGTGTTTTATCAAGAGTATAGAATAAGTGTAAACTGAGATTATGTCCTAAAATGCCATTACGGGTCTCTCCATATAAAGCTTTGTTTAAGGGAGAAGTAACCTTTAAAGATAATTGGTTAACTTATAAAGACCTTTTAATGATGGAAAGTAGGCAATTTGAAATGAAATCAAGTGAGGCACTCATCAAAGAAGGTTATGACGTGTGTTGGTTTTCATACAGAAGGTTGACTAATGGTTGAAAATGGATCAGAATTTGTATGGTTTTCAAATGTCTAAATCAGAATTTGAAGAACAGTTATGTGCTGATGAGGAACATTTAATTACCAAAATGTATAAGTTGCTGTTGAAAACTGAAACAGAAGATGAAGAAATGAAAGCTTATAGGATTAAATGGGCACAAAATGTGAGGCATCATATCCAAATGGAACAATTGGGAAGATTTGGGTAAAAGATCTGAAATATACTGAGTTATGATCTTAGAGAAAATTTTTATAAAATGTTGTATAGATGGTATTTAACATCAGAAAGGTTATATAAAATATACAAAGGTTCCTCAAATATTTGGTGGAAATGTGATCAAAAAGAAGGAACTTAGTAAATGTGATAGACCTGTAAGAAAGGCAACAAGTTCTTGGTGATGATACATAGATCAATGGAAGACATCTTACAGATTAAGATTCAATCCAAACATGAACTTTGTTTATTGAGTCTGACTGATGAACAGACTGATAAGAAGTTGGGAAGAATCTTTCACTGCGCGATCATGGCGGTAGGAGTGCTGTATGCATAGAAATGGAAAAGTGGGGCTATTTCTTCATGTGAAGACTGGCTGTTGAAGATGCTGAATTTGACAGAAATGGATAAATTATCTGCTTAAATTAAGGAAGGATCTTTGGTTAAATTTAAAAAGGATTGGGATAAATTGATTGTATATCTAAGAGACTGTTGAGTCAATTATTGGTTTTGAAGGTTAAACTTATAGTTACTAAACTCTAGGCAGTAGTGTGAAAATGACAGACATGCTAGAAGAAGTGTAGATTATTTTAGAACCAGAAGTTGGGGAGTTAGAAGTCATTTACATGTATTTGTGACCCCTTTTTAGTTCACTTGCAGTTTAGTTTAATTTAGTATTGGGTTAGATGTTAGAGTTTCTCTGTCTGTTGATTTAGTGTTTGTCTTTGTAATCCCCTATATGTTCTTTTATGTACTAAATACATGTTAATAAAAATATTTTTAAAAGATATCATAAAATAGAACATAAAATAGAAATAAAATAGAAAGAGTTTACCATTTTCTTTAGGATACACTCACAATTTTGCTTTTATAGAATTAATGTGTATATTTTTAAAATTTCTCAAATAGGCAAAGAGTACAAATGAATAATTATGTTGCAAAAGTCGTAAAATAAGTTCAGATGTGATATGAAAACAAGTTCTACATATATTTCCACCACCTCCAAACTGTCTTTTCTTTTTGTCATAATCCTCTGGCTTTAAAATGTCCAGAAACCTTACCTCTCTGGGCATCACTTTGTCTCCTCAGTATTGATGATGTAAAATAGTGACCATTTCCATACTACACAATTATAGTGCTATTATTCCACTTTCAACATGTTATGGAATCCTGGGGTTTGTGGTTTACGGAAGGGGTATTTAGAATTCTTGGCCAGAGAGCTCTTGGGTCTCAGTAAACTACAAACCCCAGAATTCCACAGGAGGTTGAAAGTGGAATCACAGCACTATAACAGTATAGTGTGGAAATGGCCAGTGAGTTGTTGTTGCATAGGCAAAGTCAGTGACTGCATGTCACATTGAGGCCAGATTCAGTGGCACAGCCCTGCAGCCTTGGAAATGGCTGGACCCCCTTCATTGAGCTAACGCAGAAAAGGAGAGAACGTTCTAGAGAGTGACTTGGTTCTCCCTACTTTTGTTTTAGGATTCAAACTAGCTTCTGCAGAAGTTGTATTTGGGAGGAGAGTTGCCAGAATGATAACTGGAGATATCTCCTGTATTTTTACTGGTTGTGTGGAAGAAGGAGTTTCAGCAAGTGTTGCTTGTCATGCAACCAAGTAATGAGCGACACCTGCTAAAATCCCTTCTTCTACACCACCATTAGAGGGACAAGTACCCTCTTTAGTTTTCAGTTTGCCAGCCTTCTTGGAGAGGCAATGTCTCGCTGGTCCTAGACCTTAGCTGCAGCGCCTGATCTGCCTTACTCCTCTTGAGGCTCCGGGCCTGGGTTTAGGACTGCAATTGGACTCAAGTTTCTCTTCCCCTAGAGTTTCTATTCTCCTGTATTTTTATCTGTATCTGCTTTCACTCTCTCTCTCTCTCTCTGTCTCTCTCTCTCTTTTTTGCATCTCATCTACCTGCATTAAGAATGGAAAGAGCTGCTTAATCTGACATCAGTTTATTAACACATGTAGCTGAGCATTGTCCTGCAGCGTACACTGAGTGGCCAGGGCTTTCAAACAGGCTTGGAGAAACTGTTGTGCACAGGCAGCATGCAAGCCTCCTAGGGAATCGTTTTGGCAGCCTCCAGCCTCACCCTTCATTTTCCTAGAAATTTTGAAAAAGTCAAAATGCCGCTCACCCTGCCCCCAAGAAGTGTGGTGAGCAATTTTGCATGTTTTGTCCCCTCTCAGATGTTTTAGGGCCAGAAGAGGCCTTTATTTAACAAAGCAATAAACCGCTTTACCTCCTTGCTAAGTAAAGGCCTCTTCTCCTCCCACTAAAAGCAGCAAAATTGCCCTAGGAAGTGGTGTGTGTGTGTTTTGAGTCAAAATTTTAAAAAGTCGTAGTGCACGAGTGCTCTTTCAGAGAGTCGTTGTGACACCATCCCAGTCCCTGACTCTTTCATCCCTCCGTTCTCAAGGGTTTCAGACAGTGGGTCTTTCCAACCCTACCTAGAGATGCTAAGGATCGAACCTGGAAATGTTTAATTGCAAAGCAAGAGCTATATCACTTGGGCTGAACTGGCTTCCATTTCTCAACACTCTCTCTTAGCGTAGGTGAGGGCCAACTCCAGCCTATGGACCTGATCCAACCCTGGAGTTATGATGAGATTTCTGATGCTATCTGTGTTCTCTGATGGGAGATGACAGTGGGAAGTGTCATCTGCCCCACATCCTCTTCACTGCGGGTTCAGATGAGTTGGGCAAAGGCAGCTGGGCAGCCTGTGTGTATTTTCACTGTGTGAAGACTTGTTCCAGTTGGAGAAATCCTACATTCAGCAAAGCTGGGGACCAAATGAGGTTGGTGATGTGGTCAACCCTAAAGTTTTCTGTCCTTAGTGTTGCCAGAGGAAAACTGGAGCTGCTTCCTGTGCTTTTAGTGACTGTGTAGAAGGGGGAATTTGAGCAGGTGTTACTTCTTACCTGTTTGTGTGATGAGCAACATCTGCTGAAATTCTCTCTTCCATACAGCCATGAAGGGGACAGGAGCTCTCTCCAGTTTTCACTACAGCAACCCTGTCTGTATGGGAAGGGAGGGAGAACAAAGGTTATCAGCTGAAATAAGGGACAGGAGTCTTACCTCTTTAACGACTGTGCAGAAGAGGAAATTTCAGCAGATAGCCCACATCTGCTGAAATTTCATTTTCTACACCACCATTAAAGGGACAAGATCTCTGTCTGTTATTAAACCTGGAAACCTTAGAGAGAACACTAATGCTACTGGGGTGCGGTTAGAAAAATCTAGACTTATGCATGCTGCTGAGCTTTTGGTTTTGCCTGGAATTTTCATTTTGTGTTTTACCACCCCTGCTTGCGTGCAAACTAATGCAGCACAAGACTTTTGCATGCATGTAGAGTGCTGGATTTGGCCTAGGAGGGAAATATATAAAGGCAACTCAAGTCAATTGACCTTTAGCACAACCTGAGTTATGCTCTGTATGGGTTTTTTCCCCCAAATCTGAAAAGCGTCTGATTTGGATTCAGTGACTATGTTGGAGCAATGACTGTGGTGGAGACAGCAACTGTAAGAACTCCTAAATAATCCTGCGTGTCAAACTACGTATTGGTGGGCTGTTGTTGCTTTTAAAGAAGGAGTTGTTTGTAGGCCCCTCAAAGGCCCTTCCCTAAATTGCAAACCCCAGGATTCCATTGGATGTTGAAAGTGGAATAATAGCGCTATAACAGTCTAGTGTGGAAATGGCCCAAGTTGTCAGATGGTGGAGTGCGGACAGGAGGAGCTTCTTGTATAGGAGTTCTCTCCAGTTTTCAATCTGGCACCCTTAGTTGTTTGTTATGTATATTCAAATTGGGCAAGGAGCTGTGACACTGATTGCAGGGAGGGTTCTAGGAGAGTGATTAATTTTGTCTTTTGGGTATATTTGCAATGAAAATGCAAACAAAAGGCAATATGGGGGTGATTAGCCATCAGTGGTGAAGTGGCCATCAATAGGCATGATTTTAGTTGCAAAAATAGCTTGAGGAAAAGGGTTAATTTTCTCCCCTCCTAATATCATGACATTGAAAAGCAGGCTGGACTCAAGGAAAGTCCATCCAGGGCTGTCAAAACAGCAAGACCCAAAGCAGAGATGTTGAAAAATGGCCCATGCCTCCATTTAATGACTGGACCTCACCTGGGGACTGACAGGATCAGGCATTCCCAAAAACGAATCTACAGATTCCATACTCTCAGAAATGTACCTCCAAGCAGTTGACCTCCTCCACACCAGAGAACCATATCTCCAGATTGGCCCATCAATAAAGGTCAAAGAGGTCATCAGAGAGATGGACTATTGTTAGGCTCCGAACAAGAGGCCTGTCCATTTCAGGCTTTCCACTTCTCACAAAGTGGTTGTAACCTCTGTCTCCAAAGATTATTCTGTGCTCTGGATGTGTGGCCCTTTCTGCACCTTACCTTCTTCTGGTGCTGGGATCGCGCGAGCAGTCTCTAACGAGAGGTTCTCACGTCCAGGATCCTTCGGCTCCGCCTGAGCTACCTGCTCACATAAGAGCCCCGCCTCTTCCTTCCACAATGCAGCCTGGGACCTTCCCAGGCTGCACTGGGGCAGGAAGTGCAACCAGCGCGGCTCCGGAGGCTCCGCACGCCAAGTAAGTGTGTGCGGGGCCCGGGAGCAATGTGTGATTGCACACCATTTTTGGCTTCTAGCTGAAAATGAAAAGGTGCGCAATTGGCGCTGTTGCCCCTGGAACATCACGCGATTGTGAACGTGTCGTGCAGATTGCTCCTCACAATTGCGCAACACTCCAGGCGTCCTTTCACATGGAAAATGCCGTGCGAAAAGGGCCTATGACTCTCTTCTACCTTCAAGACCTGCTTGGAGCAAGTTGCTCACTTGGAGCTTTCATGGTGCTGCAACTATTGGTCTGCATTGCCCAATGGGCTTCTTGTCAAGGCCAGGACAACACTGAGATCAACTTGCAGTCCTTCCTCTGGGGGTGGGGAGCTATGGTGATAGGATATTGTATATCAACACTGTAGTTCAGGGCTGGGGACTATGTAGCTCTGCCATCATCCTGCACTGTTGGCTGTGCTGGCTAAGACTGCTAGGAGCAACAATCCAGGAATATCTGGAGGGCCACATGGTTCCCATCCCTGCTGTGGGAGGGGGCTTATGGCTAGGAATTAAACCATTCTAGGAGTAGGAAGTCAACCTATTCTAGATGAGATGAGATATAAAATGCGTTTTTTGAGTTACTTGTCAGCTTATGGTGACCTCATGAGCTGTTGTTATCTTTATTTTATGTGCTTTTTCCAGGTTGGGGACTCAAAGCAGCTTACAATTAGAAAACATAATTAAAGTTCATAGACTATAAAAGTTAAAATATAATTAAACAATTGAAAGAATTAAAACATTATCAAAATACATAATTTCATAGAGTTTCATGGAGTTTTCTAAGTTAAGGAATACTCAGCTGTGGTTTGACATTTCTGTTCAGTCCCATCTGCTTTGGGATCTTAGATTCAAACATTTCCAAAAATAAATTTATCAGAGATACTTCCTGCAGCCCTCTTTCTCTTGTTGTTGTTATATGTCTTCAAGTCAATTCTGGTTTACAGCAACCCTGACCTAATGTTTTCTTGGCAAGATTTATTCTGAGGTGGTTTGCCATTGTCTTCTTCTCAGGCTGAGAGTATGTGACTTGCCCAAGGTCACCAAGTAGATTTTTGTGGCTGGGCAAAGATTTAAATTCTGGTATCCCAGAATCCTTGTCGAACCCTCAAACCACAACACCGCATTGGCTCTTTTGAGCTTGTTTATTTTTCTTATTTGTCATCTTTAAAAAGATGTGGATTCTATCCTGCTTACTAATCTCTCTCATTCATTATAGAAAATAAAGAGGGCACAATTTGAAGAAGGTTAAAAACAACATATAACCCAGTCTTTTGGCTTACAAGTGTAAACATAGGAAGAGAGGTTCCTGCAACCTTTCTTCATGTTCTAATCAAAAATGTTCAGTCTTACACAAATCCCTCTTTTGGCTTATTGGACTTCTAATAAAAAAAATCACCTTCTTTCCATGTGGAAAATTGAATCTGTGGTTAATTTTACCCAATCCAAAGTCAACAGCATTTCCCCAATTTTTCCTCTAGTGTGTGACGTTGGTAGCTCCTTTGATTTCTGAGGGGATATGTGGATAAAATATGGAGGAGAAAACACCCACTACACTGATGGAGAAGCTGGTGGTGTCTCCCCTCCTGAAGGTAACCTCCCTGGACCCAGAATTATTGCCAATTCCTGCCCACTTAGTACCCATTTCTTTGCCGATGTGACTAAAAATGTGGTGGCCAGACAGCAGATTATCTAACAGGCAATTTTACCTAGACAGCGTATTGGCTAAACAGCAGATAAATCTGGGAGCCAATTTTCTGTCCCCTTCAGAGGCAGGAACAGACTGCCTCAAAAAGTGTGTGCGTGGTGGTTGTGGTGGCGAAAATGAAACAAAATTGTTTGTCGTATAGCAGATGTTTCTGGTGTTAAAGAGTGGCAGAGGGGCTCCAACCTATTTGGAAGGTGAATGGCCACTCCTAGCAACTTCCAAGGAAGGCAATTGACTCTTTTTGGCCAGAGAAAGTCAGGTGGGCCCAGAGGGGATGAGGCTGCAAAAACAGGTGAGGGGCAATTCATGTGGCATCAGGGCCACACTTTGCCCACCTCTGATCTAGAAGCATTTGAGTCCAGCTTTAGGTTTGAGCATGGCACTGAAACTTATTTTTCTGAGGGGAAGAGGGGGGAATTATACCCAATTAATTCCACCCAACCTCTTAGCGTTGACACTGCTATGCTGGAATGGATTTGTGGGGTGGGAACTGAGAGAACTGTTCTACAATAATTCTGTTCCTGCCTATAGGACTCTTAACAGAATGTAACTTGGAGGACTGCTGTTTGGTTGCGCAGCAGCCTTGCTCTGGGTTCCCGTAGAGTCCCATTTTCTCTCCTGTGTTGTTAGATATGGAAACACTGGGACAAACCATCTGTAGATGTGGACTACAGAGTTTTCAATATGCAGATGACAACCAGGTTTCTATGTAAATCTGGAAAAGCTGTTGCTGGACCAGTGCCTGGAAGTGGTGATAATCTAGGTGGGAGTCTGAAAATTGAGGAGGAATCTCTGCAAGATGAAGGTGCTGTGATTAGACAGTCCTCTGGCCTCTGGTCGGGTAATTAATCAGTTCTAGAAGGAGTAGCTGACAACTAAAGCTGTCATACTTTGGCCATGTCATGACAACATCTGATTCACTAGAAAAGACAATAATGCTTGGTAAGGCAGAAAGCAGTAGGAAAAGATAAAGACCATATTATAGATGGATAGAATCAATCAAGGAAGACACATCCCTGAATCTGCAAGACCTGAACAGGGTGGTTGATGATGGGATGACTTGGAGATGTCTCATTCATAGAGTTGCCATAAGTTGAAGTCGATTTGATGGCAGTTAACAACAAGAACAAGCAGTAACACTTCCCTTAAAGGAGCAGAGATGGGAACTGTTCTTGATTCCAAAAATTGTCATTGGAGGTGACCTCACTGGTGAGGAGCGCATATGCCCAGCTGTGGCTGATTTGCCATTCCTGGACCGAGATAGTCTTGCCTCATGGCTAAACTGTTACCATGTATTGTAAGTGGGCTTTGCTTGAAGATAATATAAGGGCAGGAATTAGTACAAAATGCTATGGCTGAAGGGGATGATAGCTGGTGGAAGTGGCTCACATCTTGGTTACCAAAACTGAATTGGCTAAAAGCATTGTTTGTAATTTTGTTGCCAGTAGTGTTAATATTCCAAGGGGGGGCGCGGTCGGTAGCTGGGGACCCAGCTAACCCACTCAAGCTCACCTTGAAGAAGCGGCACGGAGATTCAGGCTGAGTTATACTATTGCCACTCCGGAAGCTGGTAATTCTACGTACAACTAAGCCTGCACCTGGAGAAGGAAAGAAGACGGGGGCTAGGCTCTATCGCTGCTGTCCAGGATTCCAGCAGCCCTGCATACAGCCAGACCCCAGGAAGCCCGGCAAGGGACGTAATACTAACATGCATTTTATATTACTCTTATTATTCTCTATGTATACGATATTTGTAAGCAATGCTCAAGGGGTTGAAGAGATAGCATCCCCACGTTTGGCTGATAACTATTGGTTACACCTAGCTAATATAACCGGGGTAGATCATTTCTGTTTGCCACAGGGAGTTCCTGCCAATAGACTCATTAATTCATGTCTGATACCGGTGTGTAGGCAGCCAAGCCAAATCCAGGATAGTACCCACTACCAGAGTTCGATCTTTAGCCACTTAGATATGTCGTATGCTCGCAGCGCAGATTGGGGGGTCACTTCAAATTCTCTACCCCTAACTGAGTTCACTTTACGAACTCCTATAGTAGTAGGAGCCAATGCTACCTGCGTGCGCATGATCAATTGTCGGAGTAAGAATAGCCAATGCAAGGTTGCTCCAGGACCTCCGATTCCTTGCAAGGAGATCCAAAATATATCTTATTACCAAGCTCATGTTCTTTTACCTCATGGCTGGTTCTGGACCTGTGGGTCTCGAACCTGGTCATACATACCAGCCTATCTGTCTGACACTCAACCTTGCTGCCTTAGCCGTCTGGTAACAGTCCTTCCTCCACGGCCTCAGAAGCGAGACCGTAGAGCTAGAGCCGCCCCTCTAGATGAAAACTGTGACGGCCAATCACACTTATGGTCAGACAAGGAGAAAATAGCGTTAGCATTCTCCCTGGTTGGAATAACAGGATTGGCTTTGGAGGACAGACTAGAAATAAATAGATTAGCCTGCACGCTAGTCAAAAGTATAAACGCTACTTCCAAAGCATTATCCTTGCTTAACAAAGAACAGCGGGAACTAGGGAATGCTGTATTGGAAAATCGGGCAGGCGTTGACTATCTCTTCCTTCTCCATCATGTAGGATGTGAAAAGGATCAGAAATTGTGCTGTTTCAACTTGTCTGATAACAGCAACGCGACAGAAGCACAAATTAACAAACTGCACGAAGTAGTAAAGGATATAAATGAAGGGGATGATAGCTGGTGGAAGTGGCTCACATCTTGGTTACCAAACCTGAATTGGCTAAAAGCATTGTTTGTAATTTTGTTGCCAGTAGTGTTAATATTCCTGTTTCTGTGTATATGCTTTCCTTGTTTTATACAATGTATAAGTAATATGCTTCAAATTACTTCCAGTAAGACAGCAGCTCTGTACGCTTTGATGGCTCAGCCTGACGCTGTTTTATGATATAATGTCACGAAATGCTATAATTGTTTAGACATTATGCATTTAAGGGGGGAAATGATATAGGTATGAATTAGAAATAATAAAGTAGAAATAAAGTAGAAGCTGGGGGCTTAGGTCAGAGGAATAGAGAAAGATTTAAGAAGGGTAAAAAGGTCACGAGAGCCAATGTATCACGTAGCTAGGATGTTGATCACATAGCCAGGGTGTTGTTTGCTTATTGACTGGCTGCGGTAATTGCAGATTGTAGATAAGCACTTTCCGAGGTCTGAGTGCAGGGCTAATTAGCTAGTAGCTAGTGTGGTATTTATGACCCCAGAGAGGCGGACCGAGATATGCCTGTGATCTTTGCCTGTGATCTTTGCCTGTGATCTTTGTGTATGCTGTGAACTTTGTCTATAAAAGAGCTGTGAAACTTGAATTCAGGGCTTTTGGTCTTTTGGAGAAATTCAGCCAAAAGCCTGTGCGTAATAAATTACTCTTTTTCTTGCTCTGTGGTCTCTGTGTTCTCTGGGCTCCTGCAACATGGCCAGGCTATCTAGAGCAAAAAAGAGGGAGAATCTTCTCTAATCTTGATACTTTAAATTATGTATTTATTGTTTAAAGTCAGAAAGCTGCAGCCTCTGGCCTGGGGTACCAAACATGTAAATCAGGAGGCTACAAACACCCTGTAACTAGGAAAATAGAAACACTGCAAAAAGAATGAAGTTATCTTTGTTGTTACAATTGCAAAGGAACTTATTTATACCTTTGGTTATTCGAAAGTAGAAATCAATTATAAGTGCTTTGCTCTTTTGAGCAAGTTATTTCTAAGCTATATCCCCTCCTCAGTTCACTGAGTGTTGTTTCTCCTCCCCTCCCCTCCCCTCCCCTCCCGTGAAAGCTTCTGAAACCTGCAGGGGCTGTAATTTTCTAAGCTCTCCTTCAAGCTGTAATTTTCTAACTTTAGCCCTTTGTTTTTAGAGTAATCTGATCTTTTTGGGGTCATAAGCACAAGTCCTCTCTGGTCTGGACAGCTTATGGGTTTTTAATGCCTCATAGCCAGGAAAATGGAGAAATCCTGGATCTCGGAGAAGTGATTGCTTCCCAGAATTTGCCCTATCCGCTTTTGTTTTCGGGGCAGCTGAAACCTCCTCCGCTTCTTTGCTTCTTTTGTAGCTGCTCAGAGAAGGGATCTCATCAGTGGTTAACTTGTAAAAACATTCGTGCCTGGAATCCACATCTTATGAGCCGAAAATTCTGTAAGCATGACAGCAGTTTGAGGCCTAGGTCTGGAGGCTTGGCAGGAATTTTGCTAAAAAGGTTAGCCTAAATTATAGGGTTAGTCTCTGTTAGGAGTTTGAAAATAAAATGGCAAGCAAAATGTTGTTATGTGAGTATATCTTTATTCACCTTCAGAGCATTGCTTATTGTTCTAGTTGGCTGACCCTGCCATCCTCAGACTGTCTAGCGTGATTCTCTCTGAGTACTTTGCTGGAGATCTGGAACAACTAAAACCACATCTCTTCAGATTTAGTCCCTATCCCATGTTATGCCTGCTGTCTGTTGTGGATGGAGTGCTGCTTTCTGTTTGGATAGATTGCATGGTTTGGAGATTCTGGGGGTTATGGTCCAAAAAGTAACTTTTCTGGACTGTGAATGAGACGAGGAGCTGGCACTAGGTGGCCTTCTGCATTTGGCTGCTTTATGGTGGTGGTGTTGATGATAATAACCTTTCTTTATTCCACTGTGTCCTCTGTGTTTTTTATTTTCTCAGACTCCGGGATATTTCTTATCTACAGCAGTGGTCTGCAGGGCTGCTTGGAGACAAAGGACTCACTGGTGAAGATTTCCAGGATTTGCAACAGCAGTCTCCCAGCTCAGAAGTGGAAATGGGTTTCTCGGAACCGGCTGTTCAACATTGGAACCATGCAGTGTTTGGGGGTCTCCTGGAAGTCTGCAAACATCAGCACAACAGCCCATGCACTAGCCACCTACGAGTGTGACCGAGAGTCTGTTAACATGCGGTGGAACTGCCGGACCCTGGGGGACCAGCTTTCCCAATATTTGAGTTCCAGGCTGGGAAACTGGTCAATGACACCAGCTGAGAGGGGTGACCAAGCACGGGGAGGCCAGTGGAAGATCTACAACCAGGATGAGGATTTGTGTTCTAGGCCGTACTCTGGTAAAGCATGCATAAGAAGACTGAAACTTAAATTTGCTGAGGCTGAGTTTCATGGGTTTGTTGGGCCAGTTCAAAATTTAGTATCCTTCCCTCCTTCAAAGACTTGTGTTTTAATTAAGATTACACAGGCCTAAAAGAGATATAAGTCACTAGTCCTCTTGAGTATGTCAGAAGTGATTAACTAGATCCAGAATAACTAGTGTTGCATTCTGTCTCACAGTGGCTGACCAAATTGTTTTCCAGACTCTCAGGCAGGACATGATACTAAAAGCCACGTCTTGCTGTTTGATTTCATCAACTGGTAGTCAGAAGATACAGCGTCTAAATATGATTCAGGCAAATATGGCTAGTACTCTCAGATGGAACTAGGCACCATAAATTTGAAGGTTTTTTTTTTTAAGTAGTATGTTCTTGTGACCATAACAACATTTTATAAGAACTGATTGAATAAAGAAGTTTTTCTTACTGTTCCAATTGGGTCTAACCAGATTAGTTCATGAATCTAGTGTTTTGTAATTTCATTCATCTTCTGAGAAGTTTATCCTCAAGCATGTTTACATTCCTGTCTGCCATAATTCAGAGGAAGTCTGGATCTTTTACCATGAGGGTGGCAAACCCACTCTTGATTTTATGGTTCCCTCCCACAACTGCTTTTGTTTCATTTATATCCAGGTTCTAGACTCTGTTTCTGTCAGACATATGGCAACAGGAGAAACTTCCATACAACCTGGAATATTTGTGGGAGAAGCAACCCCCATCCACCAACAGCTCCTGCTTGTAGCCTTTCTTGACAGAGAAACAAAAACCCTGCAGGGACTGTATGCACTGTTTTACAGTGGCTCCATTCCTTCCTGGAGGTGGGGGTATGAATCCAGAATGTGATACTGTGGGCTTTCTCTTTGAACCCTCAGCCATTGATCTGTGGGGTCTCTCAGGGCTCCATTCTGTCCCTGGTGCTATTCAGTATATACATGAAACTGCCAGGAGAGGTTGACTGGCAGTGGTTCTATGATGCCCTCACAAGGAGTCTGTGAAAGGCTCAAAGGTTGCTCAGTTTGTCTCCTCCCCCATAACGGAATGGTGGTATGACAAGAACCAAGACAAAAAGAGGCAGGCAGGCAGGCTGGCTGGCTGACTGCACCTTTACGTTGTGTGTCACATGGGTGCTCCACTGCATTGGGGAGGCAGACTCAACAGTTGAATGACAGCAGAGCTGACAACCAGCCAGCCAGCCAGCCAGCGTTTGCTCTCTCTCTCTCTCTTTCCCCTTATTTCCAGCAGAGAGTAGGCCAGTCTGCTATCAGAAATGCTCAAACACTTCTCACTTTTTGCTTTCTTCACCTGGATGAGCGGAGACCAAGATGGGCAAAGGAAGGAGGGAGGGAAAAAAGCAAGAAAGGCAACAAGGGCAAAAAAGGGGGGCTGACGGCAAAAAAAGAGGGGTTGAAGCAACCCCTCAATAAAAGATCCTGAGCTTGCCTCCTCATTCCATTAATCACCCCTTATGCCTTTTTCCCTCCCTCCCTTGCTCATCTTGGTTTCCTCTCTTCTTGGTGAAGAAGGCAAAAAAGAGGGAGGTGCTTGAGTGTTTCTAATAGACTGGATGGCTGGAAAAGGGAGGGGGGAGAGAAGGGCAAATGCTGGCTTAATGGCTGGGCCTGCCTGTCACTGTTCAGTCCACTCCAGCCTTAAACTGATGCGGGGGAAGTCTTCCCTCCTCTTCCAGGAAAGTGTGCATTTACTTATTTCTCCCTTCTCTCTCAATCTGAAGACCCTTGATGCGCAATTTTAAATAAATAGGGGATGCACTTTAGGATTTTAAATCTTGAGTTAAGCCTTCGAGGTCAGTGACAACAAAAGATATTTAAAGGGGGTCCCTGGTTAAAAAAAAAAGGGTTGAGAACCACTGGTCTATTTCTTCTTTCCTCTAAACTTCAAGGGACCTGTTTTGATTCTTAACCTGTGTTGGGCATTTGTAATGGACTGAGTAGGAGCAAATGAATTGAAGCTCAATCCAGACAAGACAAAGGTGCTTCTAGTTAGTTGAAAGGCAGATCAGGGAATAGAGACTCAGCCTGTTCTGGATAGGGTTACACTCTCTTTCAAAATGCAGGTTCACAGTTTGAGTGTACTCCTGGACTCAGCCCTAAGCTTGGAGGCCCAGGATTCTGTAGTGGCTGGGAGTGCTTTGACACACTTAGAACTTAGTTACAACTTGTTTGGATTACTGTAATGTGTTCTAAATGGTTCTGCTTTTGAAGAATGATTGAAAACTTTCAGTTAGTACAAAGAGATGCAGCCAGATTGTTAATCGGGGCCTATTACAGGGATCAAATAACTCTCCTGCTCCAAAATTTCCAGTGGCTGCCAGTTTGTTTCCAGGCACAAACAAAGTCAAAGTACTGACTATGACCTATAAAGTCCTATTCTGGCAAAGCTTATCTCCCTATATGAGCCTGCCCAGACCTTGAAACCTTCAGGAGAAACCTTTCTTTCATCACCATTTCGCAGGACTGGTTGGTGGGAACATGAGTTAGGGCCTCCTTAGTGGCTGTGCCTAGACTTTGAATCTTCTTTCCTAGGGAAACTAGAATGGCTCCCTTCTTACTGTCCTTCCAAAGACAAGCAAATATATTTTTTATTCTAATAGGATTTAGAACTGAAGATTTTTAAGAAAGGGCTTTAAGAGAATGTTATATTATTTAACATTTAACTTTTATCATTTTAAGTGTATCTTTTAAATTGTTTTAGCATTGTTAATAGCTTAAATCTGTTTTAATATTGATGTCCTGTATGTTGAACTATACAGTAATCATTTTAATTTGTAAGCTGCCTTGTGTCCCAACCATGGAGAAAAAAATGGTTAGAAATAAAGATTATGATGATAATACAAATACCCTGGCAGTTCCCTTCTCTCATATCAGGTGAAATCACAAAAACAGAATGCACTATGCAAAACCAGTAGCACTGTGTAACAGGAATTTATTGATATATTTAATTTTAGTTTATATCCCACCTTTTTCCCTACAAAGGATTCAAGGTGGGTATGACAAAGTTAAAACAGGATACAAACAAAAACCCAATTATATAAAAGTTAAAAACAAAAACAAAAACTCCATTAAATTAGCTGTCATGTAAAAATAACAGTAATTTGCAACAATGTAAAATCATTTGAAAGACATTAACAATACAGATGAAAATTTCCATTAAACAAGAAGGAAAACTTACTTATTTGGAGGCTCAAGTGTATTGCCGGTGTGAAATCCCATTTAGGACAGTGTCAGAAATTCCAGAATTTGAACTATTTATTTTGCACTGTTTCTCTCACCTCCCCAAAGCTGGCCCAAATAGGGGGGGAAAAAATACAATGCTTCTGAGAGGTGGATATATTACTTTTGCCTCTTTTCCAAAATTCACGTCAAGTTCATATCTATTATTTTCATGTCGTCACTATAGTTCAGAGCTTTATGTGGCCCAAGAATGGCCCACTTCCAAAGCCACGAACCACCAGGCACTCTGAATTCCTCTTGATTTTAGCCATCAGTGTCAGTATGCAAGAGAAGCAGCTCTGGCCATTTCCGCACTAGACTGTTATAGTGCTATGATTCCACTTTCAACATCCTATGGAATCCTGGGCTTTGCAGTTTCGGGAGGGGCCGACTGGCCCAGGATTCCATAGGATGTTGAAAGTGGAATCATAGCACTATAACAGTCTAGTGCGGAAATGGCCTGTGTGGTGAAGCTGTAAAGGGCTTCTTGGCCTAGTTTGGATCCAGGCTAAGTTAGTCATCCTAAGCTACTGATTTCACTGGGACCTAAATGTGATTAACTTAGCCTTGATCTGGCCCTCTTATAATTAAAAAGCTGTGTATATATTGTAGTTCAACAGCCATACTATAAAAGTGCAGAAATTGGTAGTTGATCATACTGGTAGATTCTGAGAACTGTACCTTTTGTAGAGAAAAAAAAAGTAAAAGTTTAATGCCCTTAAGGCTACAAAGATAAACATGTGTGTGTGTGTGTGTATGTGTGTGTGTACATATATGTGTATAATTGTGTATATCTGTGTATATGTATATCTGTGTGTATATATATATATTTGTGCACGTGTGTGTGTGTATGTATTCAGGTTTTATTGGAAAATAATTGGGGCCAACTCAATGCAGTTTATTTTAAAAATTGTAAAACTATACAGTTGGATCCTGATTTAATCCTGTTGAGAGAAAACCCACCGAAATCTATGAAACTTAAATTAGAATGTCCTCTAAGCACAGCAAAGTCTGGATCCAGCCCACATATTGCAATAGAACAACATGATTTCAAAAAAAGAAATGGATATGAGAGCAGTTTGCACAGTGAATGAAGCTGTATCACAGAATGCATAAGAGTATGTTAAGGGTATCTTCTGAAAAGCATAAGTGAGCAGATGGAGGGCAAATACCCATTATCTTTCTGTTGCTGTACCACAGCTGGATTGAGAAGATCATTTCACTATTTCTGTTGCCACAGTAAAGAGATTAAATCTTTTGTTTAGGAGTGAAGGAAACACATACATTTTTCATATGCTGCCCAAAATCTGTTTGCCTGTTGAATATTTAGGAGTTTATTTCAGTACAAATGGTCTGATTTTATGATTTTGCTGGCAGACAATTTAATGACCTTGAAGCTTTTCAGTTAGCATCCTCTGCTTACCAAATAATTCTGTACAGCCCATATTGTTCTCACTCACCTGATGCAGAATTTTAATGTTTATTTTGTTAGTGTAGAGTGTGCATAGTTCTCCTGCATGTGGAAGAAATTTCATCATGTGCTCCATGGAGCAATCTGCCAGCTGTAATGTGTGTTGGATTAAGCTGAGGTCAGGCATGGTATACTGAGGGCATATCTGGCCAAAGGAATTGCGGAAGGGCTCACTGAATCTTCAGAAGGACTACAGATAAGCACTTGAAAAGGGTATTTTTGTACTTAAATGGGTGGGGATTCTGGAAATTGTAGTCCAAAAGGTGGCTTTTCTAAGCTCTGCTACAGAGTTTAAATAGCAGAGTTCTTTGATCAAGTTAGAAGTGTTTTCTTTTCCTACTAAAGGAGAAGTTATTAAATCAAGATTTTTTTCTTCTCCTGCTCCAGAAATTTACACTATCCAAGGCAACTCTCATGGGAAGCCCTGCACCATCCCCTTCAAGTATGATAACCAGTGGTTCTATGATTGCACAAGCATGGGTCGTGGAGATGGTCATCTCTGGTGTGCCACTACACAGGACTACGGCAAAGATGAAAGATGGGGGTTCTGCCCTATTAAGAGTAAGCTGCTTTCATTTTGTATGAGACATGGGGTTATGGGCATTGTTGGGTTCCTGAGATTAACTTTTGAAGTGTCTGCTCTGTTTAACCCATGAAGAGAAAGTTGCATTGTCTAAGTTCAGTGGGAAAAAAAGCACTTCTTTGATGGCCACTGTAAGGATTTTACTTCACTTTCTTCAGCCGTGTAAACTTCTGTAGGCTTCAGGACTGTATTTTGTCTTAACTGCTCTGCTGTTTTGCCTAGATGCTGTGTAAGTTTTCTCCAGGCCTCTTTGTTGCTCTTTTCCAAGGCTTTCCCTTATGTCCTCTGCCAGTTTGGCAAGCTTGGCAAGTGATATCAACACCCCTGGTCCCTTCAGCCCCTTTCTCCATCCTTCCTACCTTTACCCCCTACTTCTATCTGGTAGTGCTCTGCCAGCTTGACCTTGGTCACACAGAAGCTGCATTGTTTTATTCCTTTTTGTGGCTGATTCTTCACCTTCAGTAACTAGAATACTGATGAATATTCCATGCAAACATGGCAGTTCATCTGTTGGGACAAGGGATTAAACACCCAGTTTTACCCTACAATACACATGATAAATATGAAATAATAGCATGCAGGTGCAACAGAAATGTCAGCACTTGTATAGAAGGATGTGTTCCCTTGCATGTTGACAGATTGATTGTTAGGCAGTTCCATTCATTGTTACAGATAGTATATAATATGTTAATTCAGAGTAGGTTACATATCTTAGTGTGCAAGCTTATATAAAGACTGCATTTTCCCCCTAGAATCTTTGTTTGAATTATTGGTGTGAAAGGAAGGTGTGTCTGTTTGTAAAAACCCTGCTGCCCACCCTAGGCTCCTGTTTATCTCCTTTGTTCCCAGTCTAGCTTACATTCGCCCTTCTCTCTCACCTCAAGACCTTCCTCCTATCTTAAATCATATAACACAGTGGTTCTTAACCTGGGGTCCACAGATCCCTCAGGGTCCACAGAGCTCTCAGAGGGGGTCCAAGAAGTGTTGCTGTTGGATACCACCAGTAGTGGCAGCAACAGGGGTGAGGCTGTGGGGAGCAGTGCAGGAGCTAAAATAACTGCCTTGTTTGCAAATGAGGGAGCAGTTCTGATGCATGCGTGCACTTGCTGCTGTATTCCTTTTGTCAGGGATGTGGCAGCACGGGGCGTGGGCACCAAAGGGATCTGATGGCAGGCATGTGTCTGAGCCTAAACTGCTCCCTTGTTTGCAAATGAGGGAGCAGTTTCAGTATCTGTACCCCACACACACTGCTGTGTCCCTGATGAAAGGGAAATGCCAACAGGTATGTGTGTGTGTGCCTGAACTATGACTTTGGGGACCAAAGGTTTGAAACCCACTGGGTAACCTCAGGCAAGTCACATTCTCTCAGCCTCAGAGAAAGGCAAAGATAACAAATCTTGCCAAGAAAACCCCTGTGTCAGGTTCGCCTTGGGGTTGGCGTAATTCAGTTTTCAAAAGACAGAGACACGATGGCTAGAAAGAACCTCCCCTTGTTAGTGGCACTTTATTGTTGTGTGCTTTCAAGTCACTTCTGAGTCATGGCAACCCTAAGGTGAGCCTATTACAAGGGTTTTCCCCCCCAAAATTTGTTCAGCAAGGGTTTGCTTTTGCCTTCCTCTGAAGCTGAGAGAATGTGACTTGCCCAAGGTCACCCAGTGTTTGAGCAGCTGGGATTTGAATCCTAGTCTCCAGAAGCCTTTAATAAATAATAAATATTGGAATAATTAATATATATTTGAATATTTAAATCTAAATTTAAATATGTAAACCTTGAGTTAAGTCGAAGGGGTACTCAGTAACAAATTATATTTACAGAAGGTCCTCAATAAAGAAAAGGTTAAGAACCACTGATGCAACACAAAGGCTGGAAAATGCTCTCAGTCCTTTGCACTTGACTCTTAAATGTTCAGCAAAGTGGCAAGGTCTCTTTGGCACTGCTTGCTTGTAGACACCTGCTTGCAGGGTACCTATTGAGTACTGGTTTGTTAACTTGCAGTAACTTCCTTTCATGGCCTCTCTTCTTAGGCAATGACTGTGATACATTCTGGGACAAAGACCAACTCACCAATAGCTGCTACCAGTTCAACTTCCAGTCTACCCTCTCTTGGCAGGAAGCTGGGAAGAGCTGTGAGCAGCAAGGGGCCAACTTGCTCAGCATCACTGAGATCCATGAGCAGACTTACATCAATGGTGAGCAATGTGTTCCTTGCCTCTGCTAGTAAAAATGGGAAGAATGTTTATTTTGGTCTATAGAGCTCTCTTGTCTATGCCCACTGACAAATGCTGTTCCAGTAATGGTGGTTTCATTGATCTGCTTCAGTGGCTGGAAACCAGCTTTGTTCAGATGTCATAATGAGTAGTGGGAGAGTGAGCAAATACAGGTAAAATATTTTCATGCAGTGTGTGTATACATTTTGTAAAAGAAAAAGAACCTTGCAAACATTGGGACATTCAAGAGAAAAGACATTCAGAGAAGATTAGACTGCACTGAGTGAGAGTCAGCAGAGAATCCCATAGCCAGCTTTGGTGAGGTAGGTGGATGGAGGAAAAAAAGATCTGGATGCTTGTTTAGGTCCAGCAGGTGATGGTGTAGCTGGATGTGCTTTATGGTGGAGGGCTTGATACTGTGACATTCTGCTCTTCTCTTTTTGCTCTAGGACTGCTAACAGGATATGGATCCACCCTCTGGATTGGGCTTAATGATTTGGACCTCAATGGGGGCTGGCAGTGGTCAGACAACTCACCCTTGAAGTACCTTAACTGGGAGAGTGGTAAGCCAGATGCAGAAGTAGTCTGGGTGCTATCTCAATGAATTGTCAACAGAATCTTCTTGCAACTGCAGGATGTTGGTGTGTGTCATGTACTCATTTTATAGTCTCCCTTGCATCGAAGGATTTTGAGATAGATGGATGGATGGATGGATGGATGGATGGATGGATAGGACCTTGTCTCGTGAGTGGTTCATGGGGAAAGTTGAGTTGGAAAAATTGGATCCAGGGAACTCCAGAATAGTAATATACAGTAGGCTCTTCACATTCGAGAGGGATAGGTGCGGAGAACCCCCCATGAAAATGAAATAACCGCGAATCACTCCCTCCCCCAGCATCTTTCTTCCCTGTATTCTGCTGCAAGCTGCTGCCCACATGCCCACACCGGCCATCGTTGTCAGTGGACAAGAGATGGGAAGAGGAGAAAAAAAATCTTTCCTCCTTCTCACTCCCCCCCCCCCGCTGCTGGGGTGATTGCACTGGAGCTACGGGCAGTCAGAATGAAAAGAGCTTTTCCTCCTCGCTTGCTTTCTCCCTCCCTGCCGCCACTGGGGCAATCGCTCCAGGCAGGCAGACAGCGAGCGAGGAGAAAAAGATCTTTTCCTCTCCGCTCGCCATCTTCCCCCAACCGCCACTGGGGCGATCAGTCCAGGAGCTGCGGGCAGGCAGACAGCAAGCCATTCCCTGGCCGCTGCTGAGGCAGTTGCTCCAGGAGCTGCAGGCAGGCCAGATAGCAAGCGGGGAGGAAAAGATTTTTTCCTCCCAGCTCACCGTCTCCCCCCGCCACCACCAGGGCGATCGCTCCAGGTGGGCAGATGGCAAGCAGGCCACTCGCCATCTCCCACCCCCACTGCCACTGAGGCAATCACATCTGCCGCGGGGGGCAGGAAATTGCCACCAGGAGGAAAAGATTTGTCCTCCCCTTCACCCTCCTACCCCCACCTACTGGAGCAGTCGCGCCCACAGCGGCTGGCAGAGATCGCGAAGGGGAGGAAACCATCTTTCCTCCCCCTTCACTCTCCCGCACCCCCTCCCTGCCAGGGAATGGGAGGGAGAGAATGGGAGGGAAGCAAGTCACCACGGATAATCAAAACCGCGAGACTGAAACTCACGAATGTGGAGAGAGAACTGTATTATATTTGCATACATATATATTATGTACATACATATCCATATTTCTGAGTTTATGATTAGGATGAAGCCAGATATAATATAGAAAGGGTTTGCCTATATATTTGCCAGACAGCATCTCATACACTGGCTTAGGGCCTTTCTGCCCTACACTGTTATAGTGCTATTATTCCACTTTCAACATCCTGTGGAATTCTGGGGTTTGCAGTTTACTGAGAGCAAAGAGCTCTCTGGCTGAGAATTCTAAATGCCCCTCCCTAAACTGCAAACCCCAGGATTCCATAGGATGTTGAAAGTAGAATAATACCACTATGACTGTGTAGTGCGGAAATGGTCTTAATCAATGGCTTGTCCTTTCTCTCTTTCAGGTTTTCTGCCTAGTTGTGTTGTTTTATAATTTAAAGCACCACATGAGTGATTAGGTTATACCCCTATCCATTCTTTGCATTATGCAGAGTGATAGAAATGCTTCTGGATATATTGGCAGAACTGGTCTGGTTGCTGGGGTAGGTCAGGACATCATAATGACCAGCCAGTCAGTGTCACCCAGAGCTCATTGCCCTGCACATTTCCAGAAATCCTGCCTCCCCAAAAACTTAGCTGTGCCTTGGAAAGGGCAGGGTAAAACTGGTCCTGATGGAACCATTTGGAAATCATCATTATCTGTAACTGCTACATTTGTGTTCATCCTTCCTTGCTTTTGCTGTAGTTGGAGAAAAGAACCACAGCAGTCAGTTTAGCAGCAAGTACAGCTTTTCATTCCAATTAATAATTGATTAATCTCTTGTTACTACTTAACACCAGTTTGACTAAGTTACATAACTAAATTGTTGGTATAATTGAGGTGAAACTGGTTTATATTTTCACCCAAAGTGCTCATGTTCTAATATTAATTGCTCTTGGTTAGACGTATGCAGTGACAGCAATGCAATTGCAAATCAAAATGTGAGGGTATCTTCAGAATTGAGCTGAATGTCCATTTATTATGGAGAACACAGAATTTTGTTACACAAAGGATGGAAGTGACTCTTAAAATCTGGAATCATGTTTGAGGACGATGGTAATATGCTAAGAGTTTTGAGAATGCTAAGTGTTTTACAGTTCTGGGATGGGCTAGTTTTAGGCAACCATATGGTTTTCCTGTCTCAGCAGAGACTTGAAGCTGGGACAATGAAATATGTCCCAGGAACTGTGGAAATGCTGCCTTTTCTAGCAGCAAAATCTGAAGGGCCTGCCCTATTCTGTTTCTCATGAGAACTGTTGTTATTGTTATATACCTTCAAGTAAATGCTGACTTATGGCAACCCTATGATAGCAATTTCTTGGCAAGATTTTTTTTTCAGAAAAGGTTTCCCATTGCTTTCCTTTGAGGCTGAGAGAGTGTGATCTACCCAAGGTGAATTAGTGGGTTTCCATGGTGGAGTGGGGATTTGAACCTTGATCTTCCAGAATCCTAGTCCAACATTCAAACTGCTGCACCATGCCGGCTGTTATGAGAATACCACCTCCGAATCAGTGATTCAGAAGTGATCCTTAAGTATGATTTGTGTCTTTAAATGTGATTTGCTTGTTTCTACAGAAGTGGTTTTCTCTTTAAATAACAATAGTTTCAAGCATGGATATTATTTCTTTATTTATAGATCAGCCCGACAACCCCAATGAGGAAAACTGTGGGGTGATCCGGACGGAGTCATCGGGAGGATGGCAGAACCGAGACTGCAGCATCGCTTTGCCCTACATCTGCAAAAAGAAACCTAACGCCACTTCAAATACATACTCAGTAGGTGCGTGATTTAGAGGAAGGTAGTAGCTGAGCAGTTTGAATTACTTATCATGTGCCTGTCTTTCTGCAACACTGAATAAACATTGCCTGGGATGATGTGATGTCATGGAATGTTTGTTCTGACTAGTCAAAGTGGAAGTGTCAGAAATAGAATGCTGAAAAGTGTTCAGATCAAGAAAATCACCCATAGTTCTTGTGGGCAGGCAAAGTGTCTGAGGTCTGGAAAGCTGAATGGAAGGACTGGGCCCAGAGAAAACATGAGTAAAACAAAGAGTGTAGACAGAGTTGTAAGTTTGGGCCCTGAGGGAAGATTCTTTTGAAAAGTCTTAAGGGAATAGGAGACTAAGTGGTGGAAAACCTCACGCTAAGTATAGGGACTAAAGTATGTTGCGTTGGTTGGCAGGAAGTGGACCAGGCAGGTTTTTTTTTTTTTGTGGTTAAGCAGCAATCAGTTCAGGGGGTCAGAGATGAGGAGGCTGAAAGCAGAATTGTACATGTAACTAAAGAAAGTTCTGGATGAAGATTTTAGGTATCACTGATTTTATCAACTCCTGACATTAAGGCCATTTCTACCCTACCCTGTTATAGTGCTATTATTCCACTTTCAACATCCTATGGAATCCTGGGGTTTGCAGTTTTGGCCTAAGAGATTGATTGGATTTGTGTGAAAGGTAGCTCATTCTTTTAATGGCAGAGGTTGGGGGAATTGTTGGGGGAGTTGTTTTGTACTGCAACACCCAGAATCCCTTACCTAACATAGATACTGGCCATGCTGAGTGAAGATTCTTTGAGTGTATTTAAAAAAAAAAATAGCTCTGATGTGGTCTTGTGAATTTTGTCACATGATTTTATGAGATTCTGAGATGATTCCAATGGGGCTTTTATTGTACCCTGCCTCATGTCTAGACTTTTACAGGAGGTCCAGATATTCTATCCTGTGTTTTCAAACCGCTGCTTCTGCCTTTTTTTTTTTTTTACTGGGGAAAAAAAAAATCTATTGAGGAATTCAAAATGGAACAATACTATTTGATTGGTAAAGCCAGGAGCTGCCTGTCTGGAAGCAATCCTACTCTCTAGGTTGCCAGTTTTGGATGTCAGCGCACAGATTAAATAGCTTGAAATTAAATAAGCCACATAACAGTTCCAAATGCTGCTTACTAACACTTCATGGCCGCAATCCCAGTAGAGACTGAGGTGAAAGTGGACTGTGATCCAAGCTGGCAGCCCTTCCAGACTAACTGCTACCGCTTGATCAGTGAAAAGAAGAGCTGGATGGATGCTAAGAAGACCTGTTTGCGAAGTGAGGGTGACCTGGTGAGCATCCACACCCTCTCTGAACTCGAGTTTGTTACCAAGCAAATCAAGCAAGGTAAGTAGCTGTCAAGTTAAATACGTGGAAACTTCATGTCTTGTACATGCTTGCTTATGCCTGTATTTTAAGAAGTCACATGGAAAAGTTCTAAAGCAGTGATTTTTTAAAAGCAAATGCTAAATCAGACGTAAATATTTGAGCAATCATCTTGCTCTGCATCCAGAATTATCCATACAACCTTGCAAAATGGAGTGAGTCCAAGACCAGCTCATTTCTCCTGCTGTGAAAAGTAGTCTGCACAGAATGTTAGCTGGTATGTGAGACAATGGCAAAGCTACAACCCTCCTGCCTAAGCATCTGACTGTGCAGAGTGCCAGTTGGCTGATTATTGTGTCAACTATGAAGCCACGGTATGCCCCCAAAGAAGTATGTTTTTAAAAATGCATTTGCCTTTTTTAAATAAAGTATGGAATAAAAGCTTACATCTACTGTATGCTGCAGCCTGTCTGAAACAGGATAGGTTAGGGAAAAATCTACCCTGGAGTTAAGGTAAGTACAGGAGGAAAGTGCAAAGGAACTTAGGGAGGAAACCTGCATCTAGTCCTGTAGAGGTAAATGTCTCTCTCTACCTTAAGTTTCTAGTTCTCATGAAGGAGACTGTAAATGCAACATTCTGCTTAAATGCTCACAAACTGGAGGGAATTGGCTTGGGAGGAGGCAGTGATGCACCATGAGAGGCAGGCAGACAAATGAGTGGGATTATTCGTTTTGTAGAAATTCTCTCCTCAATTCCTGGTTTTGGCAGATGTAGAAGAACTCTGGATTGGGCTGAATGATCTCCGACGACAGATGAATTTTGAATGGTCGGATGGCACCCCAGTGCTGTTCACATTCTGGCATCCGTTTGAACCCAACAATTTCCGAGACAGCCTGGAAGACTGTGTGACTATTTGGGGACCGGTATGTGAAGTGTGGAGGGGCACCTCTTGTGGAAAGCTAATGTAGTTCTCAGTACAGAGGACAGGGCCCTCTTCTTATGTGCAGTGCAAAGGATTAATTGACTGAATGGAGCAATTAACTAATTAAATATTTGCTTGCATATTAAAATGTAACTCTTGATTGGGATGACAGTGGACAAAGTCACTAGGATCTGCTGTTATACAAGGCATGAAGCAGTATCTCTTCTTTCTTTCTTGGAACAGATTTAATGAAAAAGAAACCTAGAGATGACATTTTTCTTCCACTTATGTCAAACACAATGATATAATTTAATACTTGTTCCTTTCCTTCTAACTGCAAGGGGCTGAGGCAGCAGAATCAGACAGAGCTCACTTGAAATCCAGACCAGTTTTCTCTTTTAAATCTGGATCTGCCAGATTAATTGATAGACCCTGGACTTGTTATTATTTTGATGTGTTATTTTAGTAGGGAAGTAGTTTAGTAGTTTTTGTAGAAGTGCTGTGACAGACAAAAGAAGGGTGCATAGTGACACTGAACACTAGTCCATTGGAAAGCTAAGGATATATAGAAGAGAATTCAGATAGGAGTGGAGGGGCAGCCAAGGTGAGTGTAGCCACGGAAGGAGAATAACAAATTTAATTGGTTTCTGCATCTTTCTGTGGACTTAGAATCACAGAATCATAGAAGTGGAAGGTGCCCTGTGGGCCAGTAGGTCCAACTGCTGCTCAGAAGGATTCCCAGCATTTAGCTGTCCAGCTTCTTTTTGAAGAAGACCAAAGGAGGAGACTCATCACCTTTCTAGACAGTTGCTTCCATTGCTGAACTGCTCTCACTGTCAAGAAGTTCCTTCTAATGCCCATTTGAAATCTACCCTGCTGTAACTTAAAACCATTGGACCTAGTTCTACCCTGTGAGGCAGCAGAGGATGAGCCTGTACTTTCCTCTTTGTGGCAGCAGCCTGAAAGGGATTTAAAGAGTGCAGTCATGTCTTCAGTCTGAAGGTGCCCAGCTCCTTTAAGCTATCCCCATATATTTTGTACACCCTCATTGTCTTTCTGTGAACTCGCTTCAACTTGTTTGTATCCTTTGTAAAATGGGGTGCCCAGAACTGAATGAAGCAATGCAGATGAGGCCTGGACCAGCACAGAATATAGTGATGCTGTTACTTCATTCAACTTGAAAACTGTACTTCTGTTATTACAGGCTAATAGTATTTGCCTTATTTGCTGTAGCATTACACTACTGGCTCGTGTTCAATGTTCATGAAATCCTAACCATGCTAGGTGTCTTTTTCTGTTAGCATCTCTAGCCATGGGTTTCTGCCCAGTGACTGTCCTCCTGGGTATTCCCACAGTGTTATAGCCCTCTTTGTTTTCACTGGCAGTTTCTTCCTATTGGTTCTGTTGAATCAATTCTCCCTCTGTTCTATCCAGGAAGTCCTCATGTTCTCTGATGAATTGAAGAGTCTCAACACATAGTTGCAGTGTGTTAACCTTCTCTTCCAAGAGAGCCAGCAGTTTGTATTTGCTGCAAGTATAGTTAGTGAGGTTTTCTGGCAAGAAGACAAACACTGCACACACATTGCGGCAGACAGAGACAGATCCTTCTATCTCCATCCTACAGTTATTTTTTCCCCCTTTTGGACTGTGATTACTCTTTGTGATATGACTGTGTGTGCCTCCGGCCCTGAGCTCCAAAGACTGAGGCAGCAGTTATACAGAGCTAGAGGGTGCTAGCTCCACCACCAAGCAAGTCAGTCACTTGGAAGAAGCCCCACTGCCTTAGACCACACACTCAGGAAGAGTACTTGGCCAAAAACAAACACACACACCCAGCTGCCACTTGGAGTGTGTGGAGGGGGGGTTGGGAGAGGGCAGGGGGCAGGGCCACAGTGCGTGGGGATGTGGTCACAGTGCATGGGGGTGTGGCCATGGCATGCAGGGGTGTGGCTATGAGCCAGGATGCCCCCCAAACATTGCTGCCCGGGGCAAACTGCCCCATCGCCCCCCCGCCCCTATGCCACTAAAGCCCCCGCCTTAAAAATAAATCTGCACACACAGCCAAAGTGTCAAGGATAACCCCTCAAACACAGCTGGGTTTCTGCTCTCTCTTCAGAGCCTTGTTTATTGTAGGAGCTTCCCTTTATTGCAGCAAGGTGCAGCTGGGTCTGAACAAGCACCAAATCATTTTGAGACCTTCAGAATTTTTTTCTTAATGACCTCTCCCACCCCGAAGTGTCATCTTAGGCTATCACAGCTCTAGATTATGGTAGATTTTTTGAGTGGATTTTTAAAAAAGATGTATTTTTTATTAAACACATAAATTTTGAATATATAAAACAACACACAAGGATAGACAAAAAACACAAACTTTAAAAAAAAAGCACACATCTGCAACTACAGCTAAAAAGCTAAGCTAAACTAAACTGGCAGGTACTTTGGATCAACTAGATTCATATGAGCTTGGAATCAGCTAGATAGTCAGTTGATGCTAGGATTGCCAGGTCAGGACTACCTCGGGCTTTGAGATTTCAGGGCCCAAACTTGAGAGCTAGGGATGACCTCTTGTGATGTCGTAAGAGGCAGGCTCTGATAATGTTTCAAGAAGCAGCCTCTGGGTGCAGTTTGAGAGTGTCATTCAAATAAAAACACAGAGACTCACAAGTAAAAGAGAGGGAGTGTGTGTGTGTGTGTGTGTGTGTGTGTGAGAGAGAGAGATTTTTTAAAGTCAGCACTCTCTCATTGAGATTCTTCCTCCTCATCCTGAGGATTGGAGAAGATGGGACAGGCTTTGAGATCTGGGAACTCCAGTTGTTACAGCTGGAATGTAGGACAGTGAAGGTATACCATATGTGGCTCAGATGTTCTGAAACCATTACTTATTGTGGAAATCCCTTTCGTTAAACTGGAACATCTTTGCTTTCTTTCCAGGAAGGAAGGTGGAATGACAGCCCTTGCAACCAGACATTGCCTTCTGTCTGTAAGAAACGTGGTCGTGTGAGTCAAGGGAGAGAAGAAGAAGATCATGGCTGTAGGAAGGTAACAAAGACCTGTATTATACATGCAACATGGCCAAAGGCAGTGGAAAGTAGGAAGGAGGTTGTGCTTTGTGAACCTTGAGGCCCAGACTTGCACGGTTTCATACTTGAAGAGTCCTGAGAAGGAGGTTGGGGCACAGCTTCTCCTCTCCAGTTGGCTATGACTGCTGACACAGGAGTGATTAACGAAGATAGTTCTTTTTGTTTTTCAGGTTGTGCTTCAGAAATAATAATTACAAACAGAGTGATGGGGGAAAAAGCAAACTGAGAAATGGGTAAAAACTTCTTAAATATAAAAGAAGGCAATATGTTCTCTGCCCTTTTAAAATGAACGATTACCCTTTTGAGGACAGAGAGTACCAGTTGTATGACGTCTGTGCAGATGTGCAGCATCTGCATTTACTTCCTTTGGCCATTGTAGTCCAGCTGTGTGACATCCAGGGAACGTCTCTTTTCCAGCTGTCCAGGGCCAAGATGTGTGAACCTCTCTACCTCTGCTGAAGGGCTGCCAGAGAGTAGGAAGGAGAAACATTCAATTTCTGTTATATTTCAGGCTTTTAGTTTAATGTTGACATAACAGAGATCTGTAAAGTTTACTTGATTGCTTTCCCAGGATAAGAATTGAATTGTTGTCTGGACAGGAGAGGAAAGCTGCTTTGTTCTTTTCCTGGCCACAGTTTACTAGCATTTGCTTGTTTCGGCGCCTCTTAAATGAAATCTATTATTTGAGGATAGGGATTTTTTTTAAAAATGGTGGTTGCTAAAACTTGGGTCAGGCTCTTATAAATATGAAGTGGCAACTTCGACCAATAATCTCCAACTCCCACATCCAGAAATGATGCTTCTTTCAGTGCTGTGGTGGTTGTGGGATTTCTGGCAGAAGATGGACAGAAGTGAAACAGTGTCATTATTCTGTGGTATGTGGTCAGGCATTCTCTGAATTGCTCCTCCCAAGTGGAAGTAGGTATGTTTGGTGTGGATATTAGTTTAAAATCCATCACATTTCTAATTACAAAAGGCATGTGTTGATTTCTCAAACATCACCCCGCCTGTAACGTCACTTGTGAATATGACCTTTTTTGGTGACTGACTGTTGCTGTTTATATGTCTGCAGATTTGCTGCTATCCCAATCTGCAGTATAGTTTTGTGCATTTTTAAAAAGCCTGCACATATGATAAGGGAGCCACAGCTTGGAAAATTTACTTTTTTGAACTCTAAGGCCATTTCTGCACTACATTACTATAGTGCTATTATTCCACTTTCAACTTCCTGTGGAATTCTGGGGTTTGTAGTTCACTGAGGCCAAAGAGCTCTCTGGTTGAGAATTCTAAATGCTTCTCCTGAAACTGCAAATCCCAGGATTCCATAGGATGTTGAAAATGGAATAATAGCATTATAAGTGTAGTGTGGAAATGGCCTAACTTCCAGAATCTTCACTGGCCATGTTGGCTGAGGGATTTTGGAAGCTGTAGTCTAAAAAGCGTAGTTTTGAAGGACATTGCTTCTCCCAGCTGGATCATGCATGCTAAGGCAAAGTGTTGTTCCAGAGTTGGCTTCCAGCTCTCCTCCTCCCCCCACTCCACAAAAAATCCTTCTTCCACCTCAGAAACTCATTTCCTCTATTCTCAACCCTAGGGGCAAAAAGCCATTCTTGAATTATTATAATATAATGATTCCTGAACCTAGCCCTGTGTAATGATTGAAGTGCTTTACAGAACTTTGCCTGGATCCACAGAAAGTGGAAGCAGCAAGAAGCTCTATATTCAAGCCTACGCTCCTGAATCATGAGTGCCTGGATGAGCAGGCTGCCACTTGGCTCTGTGTGTAACTGTTGGGTATGCATTGCTGGGCTCTTAGAGCCAACAATTTCCCTTCTTTCCTTCCCTGCCTTCAGCAGGCATGTCTATACTTGGTCTCTTTTTCCAAACTTTAAATAATCAGCAGGGGAATCCTACAGAGAAATTTTCTTTATTGTTGTATATAATGAATGGAGATCATATGCTTCCAAATATGCTGTTATTGTTATTCACTCACAGAATTCTCAAGTTATGGATAAAACTTTTCTTACCGCTATTTTCTAACAGCCTATTTCAGAGGTAAGAATTATGGAGCCCTCCATTTGTTGCTGAATTGCAATCTACAGCATTCCTCATCTTTGGCTTGTGCTGGTTTGGGCCACTGGGAGGTGCAATCCAACAACATTGAGAAATCTGCATAATTCTCACTCCTGATCTATTCTTGTACCTTTCTTTTGTGAAATGAGACCACTGTAGTGCAGTGTTGTTGCTGTTCCTATTTACTTTGGTTTTAAAAACTCTGGCATATCGATATCACCTGTTTTTTAAAATGTGGTCAGATTGTTGGGCACCTCTGTTTCAGAAAGAGAGAGGTATGAGAGAGGTGTAGGGGAAAAAAAGGCAAGACCAAGAAAACAGCCACACAGAGATGGGCATGATTGCCAGTGTATTTTTCTTCAGTTTTTTTTCTTGCTTCAATGAACTTAAGCAGTCTGCTCCAGAAAATAAAGGGTTTTCCTCCCCACCAGTTTTTATTAAAAAGTATAAAAAGACTTCTGTTCATGATTAAGAGTTTCTTTTAAATGCATTGAGAACTTTCAGCCCAATTATGGTTCTGTTTTGTTGTTCTTAATCTTTGTTTCTTTCCTCCTTTCTCTTGATAACTTAATTAATTAGGTCAAACCTGTTCCCATTTAACAGATTTGGGAAATGAATCTAAAAATGGGTAATTCATTCAAGGCTGAAAATAACCAGTGATTTGAACCCAAATTAAAATTCAACACACCAGCTGCTGGCTTTCTTTTCCCTTCCTTCTACCCTCAGTGTCAGCATTTCCAAGCTCTTTTAGTTGTGTGTTTACATTTCCCTTTGACGTTTGCTCCAGCTGTCAGAGGCTCTCTGTTCCCTTGCTAGTCCACAAATCCCTGCAAGAGCACCAGCAAGTCTGGCCTGTTGTCATAAAGCAACCTAGATGGTATTTTTGGCAAAGGGTGAGCCTGGCCATTTCCGCACTAGACTATTACAGTGCTATTATTCCACTTTCAACATCCTATGGAATCCTGGGGTTTGCAGTTTAGGGAGGGGCCTCAAAGACCCTTCGCTGAACTGCAAACCCTAAGTTTCTATAGGATGTTGAAAGTGGAATAATAGCACTATAACAGTCTAGTGCAAAAATGGCCCCTGTCTCCTGGAGCTATCTAGGGGATATATTCTCGCAGGTGGCATTGGAAGCTTAGATGAAGGTTGACAGCAGATATCTCTCCCTCTCTCCCTCTTCTCTCTCTGCATCTCAGTTTCTCTGCAGCATCATTAAAAAAAAACTCCACAGATGCATAGTCATCCATACAGTTTCCCACACAACCAAGAAGAGGCAGCTGTGGGCCTACTATGCTGTCTCAGAAGGCCATCCCCTTAAATAGAATTTTATTTATAAATCTGCCTTTAACTTTATGCATGTCACACATAGCTTCACATATGATCTTGCCTGGCAGGGAAAGATGCTATGGTTGGAGTGCAATCTCTCCCTTCAAGGAGTTTCAAGGAAGTGTTGGAAATGATGCTGGGAACACTTTAGTACCCTGGTCCACAACTGGTTTTAACCAAGAGTCTGCTGGCAAATTGTCCCTACCCCAAGTCAAGGGAAACTGTGAGAATACAGGTTTTAGGCTGTTTAGGGAGATCTGTGACTCTCAAGATATTGTTGAACTCAGTTTCCCCAAACCTTTGTCACCATGGTGAATGATGAGGTATGATGGGAGTAGTAGTTCATTGACATTTGGGAGGTTTAATATTCTCCATCCCAATCTTGAGAAAGAGGAGAGGTGAGCCTACTGTTATTACTTTGGCTCAGTGGTTGGTCCCAGATTATGGGACTCCCTTCCAGCAACGGTTGCCAGATTGGATGTGGGATCTCTCCTGCTGCCTCCACCAATATGGCAATAGCTGTGTTGGGAGGGTACAGCTGCAGCTGAAAGTTGGGGTTTGGAAATTGAAGGAGCATAGGTAACTTCATCCTACTTGAGGGAACTTTACAATACTTGTTCTGCTCTAGGATCTGGTAAAGATTAAAGTTGCTGATGCAACCTTTCTTTCAAAGGAGGCTGGACTGGGCCCTCTCTTTGTTTTCCTTCTCTTAGCAGGCAAAGACCTTTTTGTTTAGCCAGCAGTTCAGCGGCTGGTTGCCTGCTATGATCATGGTTTCTAAAATGGATGTGCCAGGCTTTGTAATATTTTACTGCGTATTTATGATCGGTGTGGAACTTTAAAATCATTTTAACTGATGTTTTAATAATATGATTAATATGTGTTACATATAATTTATTACGCCTTTACAGGAACTTTTAAAAAAACGTGTTGGAACCTGCCCTGGAAGAAAGGCAGAATGTAAATCAAATCAATAAGATCAATCAATCAGTAGATAATTGGCTCAGGATGCTGTTCAGCCAGAACTGACAGAAACAAGGGAGGGGTCACTAGAAATGTGTACTTCTGCTGTATATACCTGAGCCCCTGTCTTTTTCTTCTTATCTTCTAAAGTTGAGAAATGACTATGAAGGTGAGGCAGAAGCATGTGCAGAAGAGGGAATCTCCTTTCTTGAGCATTTTTCTCTGCATCTGGCTCCAAACTATTTTAACAGGAGATTAGGGGAAGCTGACTTGGCTAGAAATTGCATTGGTGACTGTGACACCCAAGGAGATTAGGATATTTGTCCTGAGACTTAAGAGAGACTATTGTTTTTCAGTTGGTAGTACTACTGGTTTCAAAACATTGGACTACAAAGGCCATTTCCACACTAGGCTGTTATAGTGCTATTATTCCACTTTCAACATCCTATGGAATCCTGGGCTTTGCAGTTTAGGGAGGGGCCTCAAAGGTCCCTCACTAAACTGCAAACCCCAGGATTCCATAGGATGCTGAAAGTGGAATAATAGCACTATAACAGCCTAGTGTGGAAATGGCCAAATTTTCTCAACCTGGAGGTCTCCAGATGTTTTCAGTTACAGCTGCAGGGCCCAATCAGCATGACAGTGGTCAAGTACCATGGGAGGGAACCAAGTTTGGGAAGGCTGGAGCAGCTGATCCACTGGCCCCCTTATGTCTCAGCAGTTCTGTGCCTGGCATTGTTCTGTAAGAGAAGACAAAAATATCTCCCAGACTGAGGCTTCCTAAATCTGTTTTCCTTCTCCACCCCATCCCCTGAGTTTGTAGAACTTGATGCTTCCTTATTCCTGCTCATTTATTCTCCCTATCTTGCTTCCCTTTTGAGTTGCTGGCCTGCTGCCTCCTTTCAAAGGCCTGTTCCATTCTTTGTGTTGGTGGTGGTAGAACCTGTAGTTGCCCTCAAAATATGTTTTTAAGATCTCCAAAGAGATTCCCCCTTCCATCTGCTTTAGCAATTGGAGCTGCTTTGGCATAAAGAGCCCCCATTGTGCTTCCAGCTCTGGAGAGGGTCCAACATCAACAAACCAGAGCTCTGAAAGCAGGCTGTGGTGGGGTTTGAACTTTCTTTTCTTTTGCCCAAGGAAGATACTGAGTTTTCACTTCTTAGATCAAGGGCCAGACATTGACCACTTGGGTAGGCTGAAGGGATGGTTTCAGTGCCCATAAAGCAGCATTCTTGATGTGATTTTCCTCATTCTAAATTCAGTGGCTGCTTCATTGTGTGTGCTGTGACCTTGAAAATTAATCTAGATAGCCAGCGTTAATAGGTCAGGAGTCTGGCTCTCAATCAGATACGTAGGCCAAGTTTTACCCTTTGAGGAGATCACTATCTTGATATTCAGTCCATGTTCAAACAAGCACTTATCCCTTTTCTGTAGCATGGTTCCTCCAGAAAACCTTAATATACCAAACAGGAAGGCACTGTAAAGCCATCTAACCCAAATCCCTGTGATGCACAAGGTGCCTCCGGCACACTAGGCCATGCCAGCCAAATGGAATCTGTGTCCTTATAAAATGCAAGTGGTTTCAAGAGATTCTTGTGACCTCTCTGTCATTTTCTATAGTGTTTTTAGTGCTTGCAACAGCCATCATAACAACTCATTCAAGCAAGTACATATCTGCTCAGAGGTATGCCTCACTGAATTCATTGGGACTTACTCTCAAGTAAGCATGGAGAGGATTGCATGGAGAGGATTGCTTTTTGAACTCTGTTGCAAGAATAGCCCTTGATTTGAGGTGTTTGGGGGTTCTCTTTGCTGTTCCACTTCACAAAGCAAAAATGTCTCGGGGTTGTCCTCTTGGGGTGGCCCCTATACTGCTTTTGCAGCTCTCAATTCTTCTACATAACCAATGCCCAATAAGAGGGAGGTTGCCTTTCCTGGAAGTCGCCAGGGCCCCTTTCACACAACACAATTCTTAGTTCCACTTTAACTGCCATGGCTCTATCCTGTAGAATCCTAGGATTTGTAGTTTAGTGAAGCCATGAGCTAGAACTCTTATATCTAGTCCTGCCCCGCATTTTGAAAAAAAAAAAGTGGCATGAACTTCTGGCTACTTCTGTTTTGGGATATTTTTTGAGAGAGGGGAAGTTTTTGGGTCAGGTCCAGCCTGTGATAGGTTCTGGAACCTGCCCCCAGTTTAGAACAAGCAGGAGATTACTGGCTGTGGAGACTCTGATAGGGGACGAACTCTATCTAATCTAGTTTTTCCTCTTGGAATTCAAGAATGCAGTTGTTTATCTCATTATTTAGAGTCTCTGATCTGGGTTTGTTCTGTCTTGTATATGTGGCTTTTGTTGTGATGACTGTTCAATACCATATTATCATCTACAAAGATTTTGCTTTGTTTTGTTCATAAACCTCTGTTTTAACCACAACATCTGATTCATCTTTTTTTAGCTCTCTGCTTGGCTATACAGAATTGTAACATTGCCTGACCAGACACCTCTGTTCTCAATTTTGATTATATTCTTACTGCTAGCCACTCTGAACACACCTCCAATTTGACCACAGACAGCTATTCTAGAAAGAGCCTGAGTGGTGTAGTGGTTTGAACATTGGATTATGGCCCTGGAGACCAGGGTTTGACTCCCTACTTGGCCATGGAACGCACTGGATGATCTTGGGTATGTCACATGCACTCGGCCTACGAAAACTCCATGATAGGTTCGTCTTAGGGTCACCATAAGTCAGAAATGACTTGAAGGCACACAACAACAACAGCGGTGGCAGCAACAACAACAACAGCAAGCTATTCTAGCCTCTTACCTGTCAGGCCCCTGACAAGAGAACCTGTTCCAGGAACAAGGCAGTGGACTGTGCCCTCTTGGGGTCTACTGGACCTTTTGGCACCTTTTGACAAAGATATTATTTTGGGCTGCCTTACTGGGTTGGGACTTGGGGCCTTTGATTTACAGTGTTATACGCTGGCTCAACTTTTTCCTGGAATGGCAGTCCCAGCAGGTGATACTGAGGAAGCTCTGGTGCTTTGCCCATTGATCTGTGGAGTCCCTCAGGGTTTAATATTGTGCCCTGTGCTGTTTAACTGCTAGGAGTTTTGGGGTTCAGCTCTATTTCTCCATTCTACTTAACTTGAAGGAAGCAGCCTCAGTTCTAAAGATTGATCTGTGGAGTCCCTCAGGGTTTAATATTGTGCCCTGTGCTGTTTAACTGCTAGGAGTTTTGGGGTTCAGCTCTATTTCTCTGTTCTACTTAACTTGAAGGAAGCTGCCTCAGTTCTAAACCAGTAACTGTCGGCAGGGATGGGCTAGCGAGGGCAAACAAACTGAGGCTTAATCCACACGAGATAGAGATGCCCTTGCTTAATCAAAAGGCAGATGAGGGAACAGAGATTCAGCCAGTGTTGGCTGTAATCACACTGTCCCAGAAGATGCTGGTTTGCAGTCTGAATCAGCCTTGATTCTGGATGGTCAAACTTCTGCAGTGGCTAGGAGTGCATTTCCACAGTTCAAAGTTGCGTGTTCACTGTACCTATTTCTGGAGCTGTCTTATCTGACCATGGTGACATGGTTTAGTGTCATCCATTTGGATTACTATAACATGCTGCAAATGAACTGCCTTTGAAACTTCAGTTGCCTCAAAGAGCAGCAGCCAGACTGCAGGGCTGTTTACCGGGAGCACACCACTGCTTTGGCACAGGAACGGAATCAGCTACTGATCTTTTTCCAAGGAGAATTCCAAGTGCTGTGACCTACAATACCCTGTAAAGCCCAGACCCAGGCTACCTGATAGTCTGAATTCTCCTGACTTTAATAGTTTGAGGGGAGGCCCTTCCCTTCATCCTGTTACTCTCACAGTCACATCTGGTGGAAATGCAGGATAGGGCCTCTTTGGCAGTTGCTTCCAGGTTCTGAAATTCTCTTCTTAGTAAGACTTAATGAGCACCCTCTTTATTATCTTCCTGTAGGCAGGAAAAACCTTTTTTTAAAAAAAAAAAAAATCCAATTGGTCTTTGGGAACTGATTACTTGTAAGGAAGGGGCTTTGGATAGTCTGCTGTACTGTTTTTATTTCTTGCCTTTTTAATGGACATGATTTAAATTGTTCTTGATTTTACAGATAGTTTAATTATATTAATTACCTATAAGATTTTCTGTGGTTTTTATCTCTCTCTATTTTTGTCTGCTTTCATTGTTGTATGGCATCTTGGTTTCCAGTTTTTGAGGAAAGATTTTATATATATATATATAGAGAGAGAGAGAGAGAGAGGGAGAAAGAAACGGAGGGAGGGAGGGAGGGAGGGAGAGAGTGAATGTTGCTCCCTGGCTTACTCTGAGAAGCTGGGGATGGAAGAAGGGTGCTCAGACTTTTGGAAGACAACAGCCAGCTGATGGTTATGGGGAAAACCCCTTCCTCTGCACTATCTGGGTTTTCACTTTCCTCGTTTAAAAAAAGTGTCTTTCTTAAAGTCCTTTCACACTACACAAATATCATAAGATAGCATACATCATTAGGAAAAATGGTAATGTTTGGTATAGTGGAAGGCATTAGGAGAAGAGGCAGGCTGAATTACAGGTGGATAACTGTAATAAAGGAAATCATGGCTGCTCTGAGTTTTCAGACCTTAGTAGGACTGTTAATAACAGGGTGCCTTGGGGGGAGGTCTCTTGTTCATAGGTTCACTATAAGCTAAAGCTGATTTGACAACAGTGAACACACACGCCACACAATTATAGTGCTGTGGTTCCACTTTAACTGCCATGGTTTCATCCTGTGGAATCTCGGGATTTGTAGTATAGGGAGAGGTGTTTAGAATTCTTAGCCAGAGAGCTCTGCGACTGCATCACCAAACTATAAATTCCAAGATTCCATAGGATGCAGCCATGGTGGCCCTTAGTGCACTACACTGATCCCACATCGTCCTGTCACAATCCCAGCAGTTGGATCAGGACCTGAACGCTCTCCGCCACACTGGTTGGCTGCCAGTTGTAGCATTCAGGTCATGCTCTTTCCTTCTGCAGTACAGCTGACCTCTTCCTGGGCTATATGACAGAAAGAAACTCTTGATAGTGTTCCTGCCCTTCCTGCATGTTTGCATCTGACGAGATTGTTGCACGAAAGGAGGCCGTTACCGGATTTTTTCCAGTAATGGTATACAATGTGATCGTGACAACTGGGGATGTGACAGCAGCAGAACCACATTGACATCGTACAATGGCACACGTTGCAGACTGGCAGCAATGTGTCCCCATGCCAGGATGGCGCTGTAGTGCAGTAAGAGCTGGTGTCATGGTGTTTAAAGTGGAATCATAGTGCTATAACTGTGTAGTGTGAAAGTGCTCTTAGTGTTCTGTGGAGCACCAAGAAAGAGACAAATAACAGTAGCAGCAGCAGCAACAACAAAAATAAAGGTGGTCTCAGAGTAGCATAAGTAGTACATCTGGTCAGGAGTGGCTCATGGCTTCCATGTTGGTAGAACTACTCTACATTTTATTAGTTCAGTCTTTACAAGGTGCTGCTGCTAATGATAGCAACAACAACATCAACAGAAGCAAAACAGAAATACCATAACTGTCCTCGACCCCAAACAGAATAATGTTCTGTCAACATAAGGTTTAGTGAAAATTTCCCATGAATTTTACTTCAGATATGTGAAGATTAATTACTAATGCCAGTGAATGCAGAGATAGTAGTTTCAAGATGATTTTATTGATCTTTGTTGTTCGTTTCAGGGTTGGAAATGGCACAGTCCATCTTGCTATTGGCTGGGAGATGACCATGTGGTATACAGTGAAGCTCGAAAGATGTGCATGGATTATGGGTCTACCCTCGTCACAATCACCAACAGGTGGGTGTATGGCTGTGAGTTACATAGAGGACCTGAACAAATCACCATGGTGTGGGTGGGAACATATTCCACTGCTAATCTTTTGGGAAAAAGAGGTGGGTGAGGCACTGGACCTTTTTGGTTGTCTTTGGAAGGATCAGAAGCTACCTGGAGGCCAGATGGTTGCAAATTGGCAGGCAGCCATATGAACATCAGTCTCTTGTGGAAGAAACAAGGGTTGGTGAATGTGGTGAGGAAGTGACTGACACATTCCTTTGTCTCTCTGGACAAGGTTTGAACAGGCCTATGTGAGCAGCCTAATTTATGGTTGGGAGGATGAGTATTTCTGGACAGCACTACAAGACATAAATGAGACAGGCTCCTTCCACTGGCTGAGCGGAGATGAAGTCATGTATACCCACTGGAATAGAAACCAGCCTGGTAAAAATTTAAGTTTGTACAGTTTGTTATTTGCCAATTATGTTGTCTTGCTGACTAAATTTCTAGTGATCCATTATGATGGGTATCCAAAAATTCTCACCATTTGTTCTCCCTCTTAGCTTTAAAAAATTAGTATTTCAGATGGTCTTCAGAAGAATAAGTAATCTGTCCATAAAACATTCCAAGTTGTCCACTGAGTTCATTATTGTTTCTGTATTTCAGTCTGGGAGCCAGTATAGTGTAGTGGTTTGAGCATTGGACAACTCTGGAGACCAGATTTGAATTCTTGCTCAGCCATAGAAACCCACTGGATGACTTTGGGCAAATCACACTCTCTCAGCCTCAGAGGAAGGCAAAGTCAAACCCCCTCTGAACAAACCTTGCCAAGAAAACCCCATGGTAGGTTCTCCTTAGGACCTCCATAAGTCAGAAAGAAGTTGAAGGCGTAGAACAACAACAATATTTCAGTTTGTATCTTCCTTAAAGTTTTTTGTTTCTTTTGTTGCTTACTCATACCAGTTGACTTTTTCTTTTTTCTTTTAAACAGATGTGTTTGTTCTGATGTCTTTGTTTTGCCAAGTTTATTTTTCAGTGAATTTGTTTAAGTATGATTAACTCAAGATCCAGACTTACAGAGCCAGTGGGAGAATTCTAAAGTAACATTTCCAAAACGCTGTGTATATGTGCATCTCTGTGTGTGTGTGCATGTGTATTTGGAAGGGACACATTTTACCTCCTTCCAGTGGACTTTACTCTTGCTCTCAGAATGATGGACCATAATGTCATGCCACTTTGAGTCCTGGGGTCCTGCCTAAGGACAATTGATTTTTAGGCTTTTGAGGCCTAGCTGAGAATGGGATCCAAATGATTGTGTTATTGTTGTGATTTGAGTCATTTAGGGGCATTTTTTAGCTGAAAAAAAATCAGCCACATTTTTTCTAAACTTTTCCTGGGGCCTTCAGGGGGTCTCCTGGAGGGCTTCATGGCCACCAGAAAGGGATCTTGTGGGCCTTACAAACCACGGGCTGCACTTTTTTACCACTCTGATACTTTAAATTGTGTATATGTGCCTTCAAGTCACTTGTTGACCTATGGTGACCTCATTAATTTCAAAAGGTTTTCTTAGGCAAGGAATATTCAGAAGTGTTTTTGCAAGTTCCTTCCTTTGAAATATAGCCTATAGCACCTGGTTAATGGTCTCCCATCCAAGTGCAAACCAGACCTGACCCTGCTTAGCTTCCAAGATTAGATGGGATCTGGTTAGACCGATTGAAACCAATGTTTCTACTGTGTGAGTAAGGGCCTTTCTGCACTACATTGTTGTAGTACCATTCCACTTTCAACATCCTGTGGAATCCTGGAGTTTGCAGTTTAGGGAGGGGCCTTCAGAATTCTCAGCCAGAGAGCTCTTTGGCCTCAGTAAACTACAAACCCCAGAATTCCACAGGATGTTGAAAGTGGAACAATAGCGCTATGACAATGTAGGGCAGAAACGCCCTAAGTGGATCTAATCTACTGTTTATCAGTCTACTCACAAGCATATGTAAATGTATACTCTTTCTCCAGTTATAAATTCATCTGACAGCTCTACAGCTCCATATTGCACAGTTCTACAATAGATACATTAATTTAGATTCATATCTATTAAATTGTCTTTGCTTTAGCAATGGCTTCAGTTAGTTCTAATTCTTGAATCTGATATTTGTGGAATGATTTTCAGTCAGCTTGGTTTTGCATTATATGGGTGTTTAATGACTAATTTTTTTAGAAAAAATGTAATTGAAGTTTTCTAAGAGGATTTTATAGCTTTTATTCCTCTACTCAGTTCAAAGTTGTATTCTTCTCCTTGACTAGTTCGGCCAATGAGCTTGTTTTATTTCCGTATTGTCCAATAATGTGATGTAATAATGGCTGGCATTCTGTATTGCAGTTATAGATCTGTGATCTAGGGTTATGGATCCATAACTGCTCCATGTTCAGCAACACTCTGTAGTCATGACTGTAGGACTATTGCCTTGGTTGTAAATGCCCCCTACAAACCCATCTTAACAGCCAGTAGCCATGCTAGATTAAGGAGATCTGTTTGGCTGCTGATTGGAGACCAAGGCAGATGATGTTTCCTGCTGCCTCCCCCAGTGAGCAAGGCTGCAACGAGGAATTGTGACAGGAGTCCTGCTTCCGATTGTTGCAGGCTTGTTTGCTGGAGTGAGACGTTTGGAAGCATGCACCCTAATTGGCAGCTGAGTAGACCTTCTTTGTTCAGTGCAGGTGCTTGCTGTTAGGGTGGGCTTTGTGGAGGGATCAGGATTGGAGATATTACTTAGTTCTAGATTCATAACCAAGTAGCCAATGTGGGATATTGGCAAATCTTTGTAGTTACAAAAGCACGACACATTAAGCATTAGCATTATTGCACAGAGTATAAAAAAAAAAAAGCTAAGTGTAACAAATAACGGAAACACACAATTCAAGAAAGTGTTCTCACCGTGAAATTCCTTCCCCTCACACTGAAAACTGGAGAAAAAGGGCCAAGCTGTGAGACTCAGGGTAGGCCATGAGTTCTAGCAACCCTACAAGGAAAACATCAACTGGTGTGCAGTAGTAAATATCTCCTGTTAAGAATTTTTAAAAACATCTTTTGTTAAGAATTATAACCAAAGAGATAAACTATTATTTAACAGGCCTACAAAAATTAAATCTACAGTGCAGCAACCCTTATTCTAGTGCCACAAAAGCGAACCAAAATAGTGGTCTTTGTGGCTGCTTCCAAGCTAGGGAACTCTCTTCTCAAGGAGGTTAGACTGGCCTCTCCGCAGTAGTCCTTCTGCTGGCTGGCAAATACATTTTTATTTCTCCATGCCTTTGGTAGTTAAACTGGGTTGCCACAGAAGAGTTTTTTAATCCCAGTGATTGTTGGGTTTTATTTTTTTTTTTTTACTGATTTGGTTGCTAGGTTTTATTTTTTTTTTCTCTTACTGATTTGTTTTTAATTTTTTAAAAGTTGACTTGTTTTTAAAGAAAGTGCTTTGTTTATATTTCAGACGGGATTGTTTTATTCATTTGATGCCTTGACATCCGTGCAACATGGGTGGGGGAAAGAAAGATGAAATAGAATTAAAAGCAACAATAGCAGGATTTAAGCACCTTCCTGTAGCCTTATTCAGGAGTTCATTCTTTACATGAGTAGAGGGAGACTGGAATCCTTGGCGAGGCAGGTTTTCCAGTTCGATGAAGCTCAGTTTCTTTGTTGTCTCTTTCCACTTGGGTTCACTCTTCAGGGACACAGGATTTAAAACTGATTCCCCTCACCATCACTACACCACTTCAGACTAGAAGAAAACCCATTTTGGGAAGCTTGCTTTTTCCCATGGTACTTGCTTACCGCAAATAACTAGGTGGATTTGGAAGCCTCGATATACATGCAAACGCTGCCAGATTCTGAATTGCCTTGTAATATTCCCCAGCCATGGAGTTAGCTTTCTCTACTTACAATATCATTTCTGTCTGGAAATCTGCTGCCACCATAACCTAAATATTAGCTCTTCTACCTCTGTGTCAATACCCCAGATAATTTGATTGAATAATTAAGTGTAATTGAACAAATAACATTTATGAAACAGTATGCAAAAAGAAATTTCACAAGTGTAGATTCATAAAAACTTGTAGTTACTCTTTACCAGTTCTCACACTTAAGGTAACAAGTCTCTTCAAATGTAATTCCTGCCTATTCAACCTTTTGTTCTCAAATCTTCAAAATTACCACCTCCCAATCCAAAACAAAATTTGTTGAGAGTACTTTCCCTCTTCAGCCCTTACATGATTCCCCCTTTCCCCAGCTGGAGTATGGTGTATGTCCAGGTCTCTTTTAAACTAGACAAAACCATTTAGTGCAGGATGTAATGGAAGGGTATGAAATGGTGTGTGCAATGGGAAAAGGGTAGAGGGAAATATCTTTCTCTCACAGCAATACAGACAAATTATGGATTGCCTTCCTGCTCCTGTATCTGAGACAAAGTGAGAGTGGGCAATGAATCCAGGGTCTCTTCTTGCTTTCATGTTACTCTTTGTACACCAGGAGACATTTGGGAAAAAGAAGGGCTACTAACTGAGAAGAAATTAATCTAAATACCATAGTTACTTCCAGCCCCACTGCATAATTGTTGGGTTGGGTAAATTTTGTTAATTCATTGGGGTATACTCTCCTTGTTGTTATTTGCTGTCATCTTCAACATATGATGACCCTATAAAGGAGAGACTTCCAGCAGCCCCTTTTATCAACTGCCCTGCTCAGATCTTGCAAACTCAGGGCCGTGGCTTCATTGATGGACTCAATCCAATTGTTGTGTGATCTTCTTTTCTTACTGCCTTCTACCTTTCCCAGCGTTATTATTTCATCCAGTGATGCAGGTTGTCTCATGATGTATCCAAAGTATGATAGCCTCAGTTTAGTCATATGAAGTTCTAATGAGAGCTCAGGTTTGATTTCTTCTAGGACCCATTTATTTGTCTTTGGCAGCCCATAGTATCTCTAAAACTCTCAATTGGCACCACATTTCAAATGAGTTGATTTTCCTCTTATCAACTTACTTCACTGTCCAGCTTTCACAGCTATACCTAGAAACTAGAAAGACTTTGGTACACTACTGTAATTGGGAATCAACAATTGTTTAGATCACTGGACCCAGGAGATGTTAGTTGGGTTGGTAGCTAGTGGGCATTGACAATGGAGGTAGGAATTACTCATGAAATAATAAGTTTTAAAGGAATGGTGTGTTGGTACAGCACATCTGTATTGAAAAGGGTGAGCATCCATGTTGTTGAAGCCACTGAATATAATAGAACCTGAGAGGATGAGCAAATCAGAATGCAGAACAATCCTATTTGATCAGATTGAAATTCCATCTTAATCCACTGTGACCAACCAGAGACCTCCAGGAAGCCAGTGGACAAGGTTTGATGAAAATTGGCCTCCCATTCAAGGATTATTGATTGATTTTACTGGTACTTCCATATCAACCTGAACACACTAATCTCATTTCATTTCAGAAGCTAAGCAGGGCTCAGTTGGATTAGTACTTGGATGAGAGGCTCATCAGGGAAGACCAGGCATCTCTAGGCAGGGCTAAGAAAGAGTCCTGCCTGAAATCCTGGAGAATCCCTGCTAGTTACAGTTGACAAGACTAGGCTAGAGAGATTCAGTGTGGCAGCTTACTTTGTTGCTGTGTTTGAGAAGCTAAAAGCAGGGTATTTTTATGAAAGGATTTGAGAATTGTCATTGTTCCAGTAGCAATATGTTTTGGGTGACTAGTGGGAAATAATTTATTTTGGCTTAAACTCTCTAACTGATATATTTCCCCCTTCCTGTGAGCCTTTTAGGTTATAACAAGGGTGGCTGCGTAGCCTTGGCCACGGGGAGTGCCATGGGCCTCTGGGAGGTGAAGAACTGTACCACTTTCAAGGCTAAATACATCTGCAGGCAAAACTTGGGCACTCCAGTGAATCCTGAGCTTCCTTCTCCATACCCCACGCCCAGCCTTACTGGGACCTGTCCTGTAGGATGGAACACCAACCCAAAGCTGAGGCATTGCTACAAGGTAAGGTCCAAGCAAGGAAAAGCAGGCAAACCAACACTAGATGGTTCACATTCCAGGTTCTGGGCCACAACTAACCTAATGGTTCACACCTAGAGTACGTTTTATTGTTTTTAATATTAATATGGATTCAAATTATGTTACAGTCATGTAACAGTTCTGCTTTGATCATGATGGGCACACATTATTTTTTTGTGTGGAAGAGAGAAGTTAATTTGAGGGCTTCGTAATTTCATAGAATCATAGAACTGGAAGAGACCACAGGAGCCATCCAGTCTGTGAAATTGAGTGAAAGGAAACAAAATGCTTGTATGACCAAGGTGCTGGGATTTTGATTTAAAGGGAATAGCACAAATGTCTGTGAGATCTTGTGGCATTGTGGGGGGCATCAGACATTTCCCCCCCGCATGCTGTTGCGTGTATTCCTGCAGCATAAAACCTAAATCTAATTGCTAATCCCTTATAGCAGAGCTTTCCAAACTTTTCATGTTGGTGACACACTTTTTAGACATACATCATTTCATGACACTGTAATTCAGTTTTACTAGCAAACTGGAGGTTAAACTAACCCCTTATAAGAGATACAGACACATACATAAATTGTAATAACAAAATGTATAGGGATACAACATATTTCATAAAAACCTTTCATATATTTCTAAAAAATATGATTTATAAATAATAACATACATTTCCAAGATTGTAGGTGACACACCTACACACTTCAGGCAACACACTAACATGTCATGGCACATCATTTGGAATGCCCTTGCCTTATAGAGTAGGCCCACTGAATCAACAGGAACTTAAATCAGCACTTCTGTGAATACCATTGATTCAGTGGGTCTATACTCACTGAATGATAGATTGTGTTAGTACAGAACATTGGTATAGTTTTAAGAAAAATTAAAATGAAAGCAAAAGCCAACCAATATTTTAAAGCCTTAAAATAGATATAACCTAATCTTCACAACAGAGATAATAGTTCCCCAGAGCATGCTGCATTTCCATTCCCATCAGCCCTGCTGTCATCCTAAGTGTTTGGAGATGGTGGGAGCAGTAGTCCAACAACATCAGGAAAGTGAAAAATGCCACTGCCCATCCTATCACCAAAGCTAGCCAAATATGGAAACAGTCTTGGTCCTGCTTTTGCAACATTGTCAACCTCTGACTTTGGGAAGCCTCAAAGGGAATGGAAGGGAATGTGCAGTAGGTGTTAAACATTCTGGGAACAGGGATCACTTTTGTGACTTGACCCCTTTCCTCTCTGCTTTAGGTCTTCAGTTATGAGAAGCTGCAGGAAAAGAAAAGCTGGATCATGGCCCAGTTGTATTGCCAGGACCTGAAAGCCCAACTTTTGAGCCTGGGCAATTATGAGGAGGAGCATTTTGTTGCTAACACTCTCAACAAGATTTTTGGGTGAGAAATGAATTGCGAAACAGAAGTCATGCGTTTCTGGGTGACATATTTGCATATCTGTCTGTGGGCAGTTGTCTACATCTGCATGCTTTCCTGGCTTATGTGAATGGAGTTGCAGTTGTGTCTGAGCTGATACACCCACACAGTACTGTTGGTGTTATGGCAATTGCATTCTTTTCTTAAGAGAGTGTCTTCTTCTACCCTTGTCTCTTAGTATGTTCTCAATTTTACTTTAAAAAAGATATTAAAAGCCAATAAGGTTGCGGGGAAGACGTTGAAAGTCAAAAAGAAAAAAGAATAAGAGTTTCTTTAAAGTCTCTAGCAAAACAGAAATGTAGTACTTTTCAAAAGTGAAGGTAGCTGCAGAAAGAACAAGGGATCTTTGCTCTGACAAAAGTCTGTTTATTATTATTGTAATTTTTATTAGGTTTTCCACAAAATCACATTACATTACTTCTCTTCTACTCATACACAACATAACAATCGTTCATAAAACATATTTTACAAATAACCCCGATCACCACCTTCTATACAATACAAAAAACCCAACAAAAAACATATGACTTCCTTTTTATATTTTGAATTCTCTTATCGACATTATTACCTATATCCTATCTTTTATTTTCTTCACACATTTAGTTCGTTTCGTCCTTCTGCTCAATATCCTGCTTTTTCCTTACCAGCTTATTAAATTAATGTTTTGTTCAACTCTGTTTGTCACCACGGGTCTGAAAATAAAACTTAATTCTTTAAATGCATAATATTTCGTGGACCTTAGTATACACGATTGGACTTAGACACCGATTGTATATAATTATCTCTTTCTGAATAAAATTTATATCTTATCTAAATTTATCGTATATCGACTATCTTTCTAACTGTCTATCCTTTTGTCTGCTATTTGACTTTTTTAACTTTCCTTTTCCCCCCACATCTTACTCTCTTGTAGCAATATTTGTTAAATGTCCCCACCTATCTTCCAAGATTTTCATTATGGGGTTCCAAGTTAACTGAAACATCTTTAGATCCTTACCCTTCAACAATAGCGATAATCTATCTGTTTCCATCATATCATACATCTTGATTAACCATTCCTGAAGAGTCAGCAAATCCCGTTGCTTCCATGTTTTCGCATATACCATCCTTCCCCCTGTTATAATATATAATAACAATTTTTGTTGTGGTGAAGTCAGGTTTGGAATTTGGTCTATCATGTTGAGCAAATATATTTCCAGCAACCTATCAAATTTCTTTTCCAATAACTCTTCTATCTGACCATGCAATATTTTCCAATATTTTTGAGCTCGGGTACAGCTCCACCATAGGTGCAACAGTGTCCCCTTATGTTCACATTTCCAGCATTTATGGTCTGAACTTTTAGTCATCTTGCCAATTTTTACAGGGGTATAGTACCATCTATTAAAAATCTTGTAATAACTCTCTTTTAGCTGACTAGCTTTTAACCATTTATTCATTTTGTGCCATGACGTTTCCCATGTTTCAAGCTGTATCGGGCGGCCAATATCTTGAGCCCATTTAATCATATTCGATTTTATTACTTCCTGTTCTAATTCCACTTCCAATAATAACCCATAGATCTTTCCAATACAATGATCAACTCCTTTTTTAAGAATGGTATCAAATTCATTATCCACTAACATGATGCCTGTGCTATTTATATCTACCCTTGCTTTTTGCAGAAATTGAGTCATCAATAGCCAATGTGTTGACAATCCAGTTTCTATCAGCTCATCTCTGTTCTTACATCTCAGATTCCCGTTTTCGATCTTAAGTAAATCCCTATATGTAATCCATTTTCCTAGTCTTGGGCGATCTCTTCTATAGAAGGCTTTGTGTATAGATACCCATAATGGGATTCTAGTATATAGCTTCTTTTTAAACTGTGTCCAAACTTTAAGAAGTGATTTTCTAATTATATGGTTATTGAAATCTTTGTTCACCTTCACCTTGTCATAAAATAAATATGCATGCCACCTCCAGGGAAGATCAGCCCCTTCCAACATTAAGAGCCTCTCATTTTCGAGCCTCAACCACTCACAAACCCAGGAGAGGGCACATGCTCTGGCAAAAGTCTTGCTGATCAAAGGGGAAGCAACTTTGTTTCCTGGGATAAGTTGGGCAATACTTCACGTGTTTCGTTCTTGCACAAAAATCCAAGGCTTGGAAATGTTCATTTTTGGACTCGACTCCTCAGAATCCTCCGGTCACTGTGATCACTGGCCATGGTGACTAGGAGTTTCTAGAAGTTGTCTTCCAGAACAGTCACGTGCCCTTTTTTTTTTTTTAAAAAAATATTATTATATAAAATCTACATAAAATGAAAACTGAATAGCACATATAACAAAAAAGACAAATTGCTAACTACTCAAACTACACACAAAACATATATTTGTACACACAAATCCAAACTTCCTAAATACATAATGGAAACCATAACTAACCCAATAAACAAAGAGAAAGATGACTTCCAACTATCTTTCCTGCAGTTCTAAATTAACCCTTAAGATCTACTTCTATCTTATCTATATATTATACTTTTATCTTATATTAATTGATAAAACCCTCAATCATCAAATCACATTCATTTCTCCCCGCAGAAGTAAGTTAGGGCTTTCCAAGTGTTTCACAAATATTATTAAGAATTTTTAAAAATCAGAATAAACATTTACTCATTTTCCCCCAAAAACTCAATCAGGAAATTGCACTCATTCAAGGACATAATCTTTACAAATTCTTTTCCATGTCTAAACTTATCATCTTCTTGCTGCTGCTATATTTATTTCAAATTTTCTACCACTACCACTATATATTAACTTTCCTTCCCTAATAAACTTGTTATTCACCTTTCAGATGCCTATATCTAGCTTCTCACACTTTGTTCTCTATCCATTTAAATTGACCAAAAAGCATTTTTATAAAATAATTTCTTTTTTATATATATTTGGCATTAAATTTCCAATAATGAACCACCCATCTTTTCAAAAACCACAGAGCCAGCCTTTAAAAATGTATCAGTATCAATCACATGTGGCTTCTTTTCAACTTTCACCCATTGAAATGGTTGATTATGATGTGACCATATCATAAGTATCTGGATTAAAAACTACCATCCACAAACAACATTTCTCTCAATTTTAGGTATTCTACTCCATTTCACATTATCCTCCTGGGCAGACTGCCCCCTTCAGCACCCTTTGCCTCTTCCAAATTTTTCTGAACTTGAAAGATTCTATCTCTTCTCTCATACAAAGGCCTTAGTTCCACACAGTCCATCTACAAAAACAATACTTTGGTGCTAGCTCCTTTAATCTCAAGAAATTCCTCCAAGTCCTTTTATGTCTTCCAATCCATTTCTTCTGCTCCCCTCCCCAAGGGGTCATAGGTGTCTCACACATTTTCCTTCTCTGAATTTGTTTCCTCTGAAGCTTTTGTTGCACATTGAACTTCCCCTTTTTCCAATTCATCTTCCTTATGGCTGGCATCCCTTTCAAACTTCACCTCTGTGTCTTCCAATCTCAGGTCCCTTTTTTCCGCATCCCTGGTTTATAACTTCTCTCAACTATTTCATTTTTTAAATATCTCCTGCCAAATTACTTGATCAAGGAACTCTTCATCTGCATCCATCTCTTTAGACATTATTATTCACTTTTACAGAAAAAATTCATCTGCAGCCTTGCTAATGTCCACTAGATGGTGGCAGATGATAGCAATTTTCAATACAGTGGGCCCTCAGTATATAGTAGCCCCTCCACATTTGCAAGGGTTAGGGGCACAGAACCCTTCCAAAAGTGGGAAAAAGCAAATAACTCCTCCCCTGTGATTTCCCTCCCATTACCCTCCAGAACTTCCCCCCTCCCAATTCCTTTGCTTCTGGCCCCTGCGTTGGGGGGCGGGGGCAGAGAAAAAAGACAATCTATATGGGTACTTTCCTCCCAGACAGAGAAGCAGGGAGTTCTGGAATTCTAATTACTTCCAGCTGCCATCTTGAGAAAGGAGCACCTGACCAATCAGCAGCCAATACACAGCAGAATGTGCAACCACATGGCAGAGAGACCATGCCTTTAGAAATAGGAGAGGGATATGCTTACCCCACTACCATTTTAAGCACAAGCCTGAGGAGCCTGGGGTGAGGAATGCAAAGGATGGGAGGAGGAAAATAGCGGGGGTGGCAGCCATGTGCCTTGTGAATAATCAAATTCGTGAAGGTAAAACCAACAAATGTAGAGGGAGACTGTACACTCAGGTTTGGTTCCAAGACCCCCTCCCGTGGATACCAAAAGTCATGGATGCGCAAGTCCAATTATGTACAGTGGTGTGGTAAAATGGTGTCCCTTATATAAAATGGGAAAAGTTGGCTTTTTGGAATTTTTTTTGAACAATTTTGAGCCATGGTTGGTTGAATCCATGGATATAGAATCTGTGGATATGGGGGGCTGATGGTATGGCTCACTTTAATTCAATTGATTCCCAGTTCCTTTAGCAACCCAATCATGTCAACTGGTCTTTCCTGTTATCTCACATTCTAGAATGAGTCTTACCATTTTCTCATGGAAAGAAAAGTCGTTCTTCTTAATAGCTATATATTTTCCTCTTTGAGTATAGTTGCTGTTCTCTTTAGCAGTTTGATATAAATTCTTAAAGAAACGGTATGGACTTCCTGAATTTAAAACATTTTTCTCTTCTCTTGCCCCCCTTCTCTGACACACTCACTCCTGTTAAACAGAGTCAGGAGGTTTACAAAGGTACTTATTCTTATTGCAGAAATGATAATGTCTTTAGTTAATTGAAAACTTCAAAATGAAAACTTTTAAGAAATATGATGGTGTGCTTAGAGTCTGTGTAAATACAGCCAAGCATCCAGCAGTCAGGCAAGCCGATCCATCCACCCTGTTGCTCTACAACTGTCACTGCTCACAATCTCCTCAGGAGGACCAAGATTCTAGGGCTGTTATATCTGATCCTCTTGTTCTCTCCTTGTCCAGGGAAAAATTTCCAGCAGCAGAGCTTCTCCCTGGCCAGCAATTGCTGCTCGAACTATTCCTGAGAGCAGAACTCTCTCAGAAACATTCATGTTCCATTATCACTGGAAGTTGTCTCTAAAACAGTTACATTTCCAAGTTCTGAAAAATTGAAAACAAAACTGTGTAAGTTGATAGGTTGATCAACAGTTTTTTCTTTGATAGTTCTAATTAGAGACAAGTTGTACAAGGGTCAAAATTGTGGTCTGTTTTTTTCCATTCTGAGCCCTCAATGTGATATGCTCTAGCTTGTTGCTGTCAGAGTTACCTGTTCAGGTATTCTCTGTTTTCATTTTCCTCTACATATAGAGATTGGTGGTGTGCAAAGGGGAACTCTTCTGTCCACGGAGGCTCTCTTCAAGATTTTAGAATTCGTTTTTTCCAGCTTTTTAATATCTTGAGGACAGCCTCAATCAATCACTTTATTTACATCCCATCTTTTCCTCCATGCTGGGTTTCAAAGCAGCTTACAAATAAAAAGCAATACAAATAAAACCATATGTAACTAAAAAACATGCCCCCCAAAATCAAAGTTACAGTTGAATTAAACTGTCAGTAAAATTCAAACCATTTAAGACATTACAAGAATAAAATAAAAGTAATATGACACACTAAGACAGAAAGTCTTTTACATATCAATCAGTTCCTGTATACTTGCTAAAATAAGAGCATTATCACTTGCCCACAAAAGGACAGCAAGGATCAAGCCAGCCTAGACACCAGTGGAAGAGAGCGGAACAGTCTTGGAACAGTCACAAAGAAGGCCCTCTCTTGCATTTGCAGCAAATGTTACTGTGAAGGTAGTGCAACTGAAAGAAGCTTCCTCTTCAGATGATCTTTTAGACCAGTGGTTCTCAACCTGTGGGTCCCCAGATGTTTTTGGACTTCAGCTCCCAGAAGCCTTGGGCATTGACTATAGTGGCTGGGGCTTCTGGGAGCTGAAGTCCACAAACATCTGGGGACCCACAGGTTGAGAACCACTGTTTTAGACCTTTTCTGAAGTAGCCTGCCATCCTGGCATGGGGACAGGAGAGGAGCGGGACTGTGACAATGCTTCTGCATGTTGCCATTCTGGTCCCGCTCCCCTCCCGTCCCCAGGCAGCGCAATCGTGGATTAAATCATTGACAGGTTTACCCCATCAATGACCCGTGATGGTGCCACTACCCAACACTTACCTGTCCTGTGGAAGGGCAGGAAGCACGATGGCAGTGTTTCCTGCCCTAGTGCAGCCTGATGAAGTACCTGGCTGCACTGCAGAAGGAAGAGGTGTGTCCATCACGCTCCCTTCCACAGGAAGCTGGTCTGGTGCAGAGGGGAGCACTCCCACCGCGCTTCCTTCCGAGCAGACCTGCTGCCAGGATTGCCACTGGAGGACCATACAAGAGGGTAGGATGTGGAAAGGGCCTGAGTTCAGGCAGCTCTGTGGCAACAGTGTAATAACAGCAAATTAGAGAACGTGTGCACATTCCGTCTCTCCTTGTTGCATGAAGAGCACAAGGAAACACACAAGGAGAACACCCAAATGAGCCTTCTTTCTCCCAAGGAACAAATAGGTCAAGAAGTTGAATTAAACCAGAGGTAGCAATGGCAGCTAAAAGTCCCTACTGGTGACCTTCATTTATACTTTCTCATCTCCTTCACATCCTGAGCACGAAGTCAAGTCATGCCCCTGTGATGGAATGTGTACTGTTACATATAGAAGATCCTAGGTTCAGTCCTTGCCATCAACAGAAAGATCTCAAGGCTAGACAAGACTTCTGCCCAAAACCTTAAAGATCAGATACTAGAGCTTGAAGACACTACTTTTGAGGCTGCATCTTACAGAATCCGTGAGCCAGGATGTAGTTTTTTATCTAGGCTCTACCAGATTGACAGTACTAGCCTGTCTGCACTGATTCCGATTGTTTTTTGTTTGTTTGTTTTAAGGAGGGGGATATTGTTCTATAAAAACTGAAAATGTAGATGAGTTTTTAAAATCTATGTAGGAAGAATTAATAGAATTCTTCCATTAATTCACCCAAACTGTGTCTCTAAATCTTTATTCCAACTGATAATTTTCTTTTTTGGTGCCCTCCAGGGAATCAGAGCCAGAAATCCATGAGCAGCACTGGTTCTGGATTGGCCTCAATCGTCGGGATCCTGGAGCTGGGAGGAGCTGGCGATGGAGTGATGGGCTGGGGGTAAGTGGCCCAGTCAGACCAGTTTTCAAAAAGACAGTGGATTGGGAAGAGAGTTTTGCATGCTCAAATATATATTTTTGAGTAATTTTTTTGGACTGGAGAATATCTAAGCAATAGGTCCTTCTGCTGTTTTTGGGTGGGAAAAGGGGAATAGGAAACATGTACTGATGGAGAAACAGGGATCTGAGGAGAAAGAACAGTTCTGTCTCAAATGCAGGTATTTGCCTGAATCTTAGGTGTCTTTTTGGCAGTGAATTTGACTTTCACTATGCACAGAGCACCATCATGAGAAGACCAGTCCTCCTGTAACTGTTTGGTTGGTGCTGATGGGAAAGAAATACAGTTGAGGGTGGAGTGGGCAGTTTGTAGCCCTTTGCATGATGTTGGGCTTCACCTTCCATCACCTCTTACCATTTGCTGTACTGATGAGAATTTCCAGCCCACAACATTTGGATAGTTGCAAAGTTGAGAAGATCTAGTCTTTGAGAGTAAAGTCCCACCATCTTAATTATGCTGACATTAGTGTGGGCCAGCATCATTGGGTCAGTAGTGTTGGGGCATGTAGGTGTGGCCCAAAGCTCAGATCAGAACCAGTGCTGGCTTCCTGTTGTCAGCTTCACTGTAGGGCACATTGATTGCTTGCTGCATGTAGTGGTGGGCAGCCCAAGATCAGTGCTGATTGGAAGCTCTAGGCCATAGCCTGAACCCACCCCGCACTGCTCACTTAATTATGGTGGCTCACCCATGTCATATGGACATTGGGGCCCACACAGTTAAGATGGTGAGCCAAGGGAGTTCAGGCCCACTTTATACTACATAGTTCACAGTTTTGTCTCTGACCCAGCAGTCACTGTGGGTAATTGGTTGGCAGTTTAGGGGAGGGTGTTTAGAATTCTAAGCCATGGAGTTCTAGTGCCTCACAAAACTACAAACATTAGGAATGTCAGTTCAAGTGGAATAATAGTACTATAATTCTTTAGCGTGAATGTGCCCAAGGACTAATGTGCCTCATACCTCTTCTTGGCCTTTAGTTTTCATACCACAACTTTGACCGCAGTAACCATGATGACGACGACATCCGTAACTGTGTGGCACTGGACCTGGCCTCCTTGCAGTGGATGCCTCTTCAGTGTGAGGCACAGCTGGATTGGATCTGCAAATTGCCCAAAGGTGACTGAGATTTAAATGTTTGTCAAAGAGGGAGGAGAGCTAGGGAAGCAAGTGAAAATATGAAAAGTAGAGTGCAGTGAAACAGATTTGAATTTCCTTCTGTTTCCAGCTGTTTGGATCCTCTCCCTCTGCCTCCGATTCTTAAGAAATAGCTATTAAGCATCATTCTCACAGCAAATGGTCAGAACAACTAATTGTGGAGTTTCTTCTTTCTAATCTGTTTATCTCAAAGCAAGATAGAAGCCAGCTTTTCTGTCTTCTTTTTACCTGTGTTTATTTCTGCCCTTGATCCAGCATGAGGTTAGTGAAGCCAAAAATTCAGCTAGCATAGCTGCATTGGATTTAACCTTTGTGCAAGCAGTGGTTCAAGAGATCATGTAGACATGTGTTCCACATTTTAGAACAAGTTGCACAGTGGAAAATGGTTCTGGATCACTCCCCTTGCACTAACCACAGAAATTAATTTCCACAAATTAAGTGGACTTTAAGTTAGCAAGATGACAGCTTTGGAGGCAGGCCATTGATAGCTAGCTAGATAACTAATTCCTGCAGATTGCATTCTTTAAAAAAAACTTGAAAACTGAACTGAGCACTGCTATTGAAGTGGAAGGGCAGGATATAAATACTTAAATAAAAATGAATTCTCACTAAAAATCAAGGACCAATCTTGGTTGATCAGTTGTTGATGGAAAGTAACCTATTTAGTCCTTCTCCAGAACCACCATGGATTATAGTTCAGACAGGATATGGATATATCTTGCTTTTTTAAAAAATTATTTTTGAAGAGCCTTCTTTTCTATATCAGGGACTTGAAATACATGCTGAACTATGCTTGTCCCTCTTCTTTGCTCATTTGCTTATCCTGTGGTGTTGTTTAATAGGCACTGATGTGAAAGAACCAGAAACGACCATCCAAGGTGAGAAGATATTCCATTGTAAAGTCTCTTTTTTCATGAAAGGTTCTCTTTCTCTATGTCTCACTCTTTTCTTGTCTTGTAAGCACAGCAAATGTATTTATTCTAGTGCATTGCTTTCCAGGCTATCTGATGTGAAGGGACTGGCAATTTTTTTTTCCTTGTGTGCTAGTGACTTGTACTATACTTCTACTCATTGGATACAATTATTCCTTTCTTTCTTGGAACTAGCCAGAAATTTGCAGTCAATTGCTTATGGCCTGGTACTGGTTCATGGACTGCCAGTCTGAGTAGCGCTCTTCTTGACAAATCCAAGGTAGAGGGAAAGAGTATCACTGTTTTGTCTGCTTTTAACTGTGCCTTTTGCATCATGTTTTGGAAAATTGATAGGTGGGTGTGTCAAGGATAGGTGCAGTACTCTTGCCAAGCGCTGTTGGGGAAATTACTTTTTTTGGCCACAACTCCTATGATTTCCCAACCAGCATGACCGCATGCTGGGATGTGGGGAATTTTAGTTTAATATGTTTCAAGGTCTAGTGGTAGTATCTCACCCTTTCAGTAGGCCATTGTAGTCTACAGTAAGGAGTGTGGGTTGGAGAAGAAAAGAGTGGCCATAAGAAGACCAGGAAGCTAGCTGCACAAAGGATCCGTGTCAGGCAGCTAAACAGAAGAATTCACCTTTTATCAGGTGTGAGCTTGCAGTGGGCAAGCATGACCTAAATCAGCTTGCACAGTTACACTGGAGAAGTTCCAGCCAGATTCTACTGAGAAACAGCCAAGGGAGGTACCCCAGTAGTCAAAGTTAATAAGGCTCCCCATTTCATGACAGTGTTTCTTGCAGGGCTGGTGAGCATGACAAAACAAAAGAAAAGGGATTAGAATAATCAGAAGCAGGGATGATTATCATACTGACAAAGGGTGTGTTTAATTTAGAAAAGGACTAACTGTGCATGATATGGTAGAGTTTTATAAAGAAGAGTGTGAAACAGGGAAAAGCTGGGATATGTTGTCTGATTATAGGATTAACATATACAAGTGCCACTGTTTTTACACAACATATTACTTGCAAAAGCCATCATATTGGGATGTTATATCAATGCTTTTTTGAGAGGATTGGATATGTTCATAGAGGATCCACTGACTCTTAGCTATGAAATGGGTAGAGTTGTAGCTTCCAACTTATGAGCGGGGAGACCTCTGATCTCAGTTGCTGGAAATGAGCAATAGTGGACTGTCATATGCCATCATGTTTTTCTTTTGAGGGCGTATGGTTGGTTTCTGTTAAAAGTGAAGTTATTGTAATAGATTGTTTTGGTATGACTCCAGATGGAATTAATTATATCACAGCTCAGGAACCTGTGGCCTCCAAGGTATGATTGAACCTCAGCTTCCATCTCCCACAACCAGCATGAGTAATGGTCAAGGAGGATGGCAGTTGCAATACATCAACATCTAAGGGGCAACATATTCTGTCCCATCTAGTTTTGGAAGCTAAGCAGAGTCAGCCCTGGTTTGTACTTGGATAGGAGACCACCAATGAATACTAGGTGTTGTAGGCTCCATTTCAGAAGAAGGAACTGGAAAAGCACCACTGATTATACCTTGCCTAAGAAAACCCTATGAAATTCATGGGGTTGCCATAAGTCAACAGGCAACATGAAGACATATGCACAACTTTTTTCATACCATCATAGAATCCATATGAGTGGATGAATAGTAGTTTAATCAGTTTGCAGGCTCTCTCTCACTTTTCCAACCCTTCATGATTTGTAATTGTGTCCTCAGAAGAGCCAAACACTCAAATGGGAAGTAACTAAAGGCATATTTGTTCTGAGGATTAATTAAGATAGCTGCTACATCTTAACTCTGAAAGGATCAAATCATGCCAGAATCTCTTCACATTTCCTGTTTCTCTACAGGGAGCAATGAGTGGGTGAAATATCAGGATGCTGAGTACAAGTTCTTTGACCATCATTCAACTTGGGTGCAGGCTCAGCGAATCTGCACTTGGTTCCAGGCTGAGCTGGTGTCAGTTCACAGCCAAGCTGAACTGGACTTTCTGGGACTAAACTTAAAGACGGTAGGGAGCCATTTGGAACCTATCAGATCTGTTTCCTGATAAAAGTAGTGATAATTAACCATGGAAATTTTGTCTCTATAACAGCTAAAAGCTTTTGGGGGTGGAAATGGCTGAAGGAAAAGTGTTAGCTGGGTTTCCTTCAGAATAAGTCAAGGTGTCATTGATGGAGTTTCAGGAAAATGTGTCCTTTGACACCTGAGAATGTAGCTATGAATTAAGAATCCTGAAGAGCCTTACAGGATTCAGGACCCATCAGTGTGGGTGATGCAGACACCATCAGTTATCTGATTGTATCTGAACAGCTTTTCCAGATTAGGCAAAGGATACAATTATTTTCATCCATGTAGCTTTAGACACATAGTTTGACCAAAAAATGGGGCTGGTAAAGTGGTAAGGCAAAGGTGGCAGCTCCTAATAATGTCAGTCAACATGAAGACTATATTGAGCTGATTCTTCTTGGTCTCTTTGGTAAGAGAAAGACTGAGTCTTCCTTTTCTTTTTTCCTTTGACACTGTGATGCAAATATATACAATCTTTCAGTTCTCAAGAGGCCAGGAGCAGCATTGGTGGATTGGACTGAATACTTATGAGAATGATGGACGATTTCGGTGAGTCTCTGTCTCCCTGGCTTTTTAGTGTGACTTTCAGAAGACTTTCCTTGTCACTTGGATTTCTACTGCAAAAGTTTCCCTATGTACCTTTTGACTTTCCAGATGGTCTGATGGTTCCCTCTTGAACTTCATCTCGTGGGCACCTGGCAAGCCACGGCCTATCAACAAGGACAGGAAGTGTGTGTACGTGACAGCAAGCCGAGGTGCATAGTGGGTTGGCATACAAATGCCTGACATTCCTCGATCATGCAGATATCATGTTCTTCTCTGTGTCTCTGCAGTCACTGTTCTCAGCTGGGAACTGGGTTTTGTAGTTCTGTTTTGATTCCAAGAGCAGGAGAGGAGAGATTCCACCCTCTGCACCCCTGGTTTAATCTGGCCAATGGAGGTTCCCCACCCAGTCAGCAGAAAGTCCCGAGGAAACTACTCCTCGCTCACAAACCCTGCTCCAGAATTCACCTGTATGTTGCTGGCCTTCCTAAGTGGAAAATGTTCACTGCATGTGAATCTCATTGTTTTCCAGTGGAGAGGAGGAATATCATATTTGTGGGTTGGTCCTCCATCTTTTCCGATAGGCAGGAATGTAATTTAGATTGCCTCTGGGAGAGCAATCCTCTCCACATGGTCAGTTTTACTTTCTGTCTTTGCTCCAGTAAGCACATTCTCAGCTCCATATTTCTCTCTCTCCCTCTCCCTCTCTGATTAATTGTCTTTCCATTTCTGTGGCTCCTCTTTCTAGGAAGAAGGAGGAAGAGAAGAAGACAACTTTAAACCTCTGTTCTCCATCTCTCTGTTCTTCTCTCTCTGTCGCTTTCTGTTTTCCCTCCCTCTTTGGCAACCCACACTAGTCCTCACCCAGCCCAAATTGGGCCAGGTTTAGAGGCAGAAAGGCAAGCCATGCAGCTAAAAGAGATGGACGTGAGTACCATGGGCCCTGATCCAGCCAAGGGTTACTCCCCAACAGAGTTCCTGCCTTGGTTAAAGGACCTCATGTGTCAAGAGGCCATACCATTGGTCCCCTCAAGAAGTCTTTAGCATCCAAGGAAGAGATGTCCAAGGCACCCCTCCATCAGCATTGCCAGACCACATAGTGCCGTTATGGGATGGGAGGGAAGAGGGGGCACGAGCTGGGTTGGTAGGCCACTCTTCTCCCTCCCCCTACATTTCACCATTGCCACCATGCTCCCAGAACTGCTGGAGGCAGGCCATGCGAACATTTTTGCCATGCAAAGAGTGGGTGCCAGAGGAGCTCTTCTACCTTTTCAGTCTGGAAGCTACAGTGTGGGGCTCCCAACCTTGAGGGGGGCATTTGGCAGTTACCTGACCCATGTGGACTCATCTGAATCTGAGGGCCAGGGGTGCTAACCCAATAGCCTTCACCCCACAAGAAGCTCAGGGGGAGCACCTCAGTTGCCTCTGAGGCCTATAAGGAAGCCAAGTCAATAGATGAGGAATACAGGGAAGAGGATGATCAGCATATCAACTATTCTGATTTTGAAGAGGGAGAACTCTCCTCTGATGAAGACCAGAACAACTTGGCTGTCCCTTCTTTGGTTAGGCTCTTCCAGCAAGAGGATTTTAATGTATTGCTAAAGAAGGAAATTAAGACACTTGGTCTTAGCATGCGTGCTCAAATTCCAGGGTGCCAGGACCCTGATCTAGCTCAGATCAGTGGGGAGTGTTTTTCCAAGTTCAACATGTCTTCAAACATCTCCTACCTAGCAGATTGCATGTCTGTGGTCCAGGAGGAATGGGGCAAGCCTGCTGCCAACAGACCCAACCCTGGTTGTGTCAAGAAGTTTTACAAGCTGCCTGGAAATCATAGAATCATAGAATCATAGAAATGTAGAGTTGGAAGAGACCACAAGGGCCATCCAGTCCAACCCCCTGCCATGCAGAAAAACCCTCAAAGCGCTCCCGACAAGTGGCCATCCGGCCTCCGCTTAAAAACCTCCAACTAGGGAGACTCCACCACACTCTGTGGCAGCACATTCCACTGCCGGACAGCCCTGACTGTCAGGAAATTCCTCCTGAGGTTCAGGCGGAATCTCCCCTCCTGCAGCTTGCATCCATTGCTCCTTGTCCTGGTCTCAAGAGCAGGAGAAACAAGCCCACTCCCTCCTCGACATGACATCCCTTCAAATATTTAAACATGGCTATCATGTCCCCTCTCAACCTTCTCTTCTGCAGACTAAACATACCCAGCTCTCTAAGTCTGTCCTCATAGGGCATGGCTTCCAGGCCCCTCACCATTTTGGTTGCCCTCCTCTGGACCTGCTCCAGCTTATCCATATCCTTCTTGAATTGGGGTGCCCAGAACTGGACACAGTATTCAAGATGAGGTCTAACCAAAGCAGAATAAAGTGGAACCAATACCTCCCTCGATCTAGACACCATACTCCTATTGATGCAACCAAGAATTGCGTTGCCCTTCTTGGCTACCGCATCACACTGCTGACTCATGTTCAGCTTGTGGTCTATTAAGACTCCTAGATCCCTTTCACATGTACTGCTATCCAGCCACGTGTCCCCCATCCTATATTTCTGCATACCATTTTTTCTGCCTAAGTGTAGGACCTTACATTTCTCTCTGTTGAAATTCATTTTGTTAGCCTTGGCCCAGCTCTCCAATCTGTCTAGGTCCTTTTGAATTTTGATCCTATCATCAGGTGTATTAGCAACCCCTCACAATTTGGTGTCATCTGCAAATTTGATCAGCGTGCCCTCTATTCCTTCATCCAAGTCATTAATGAAGATATTGAACAGCACCAGGCCCAGGACAGAACCCTGTGGCACCCCGCTAGTCACTTCTCTCCAGGATGAGAATCTGCCATTGGTGACCACCCTTTGGGCACGGTCAGTCAACCAGTTACAAATCCACCTGACAGTAGCCCTGTCCAGTCCACATCTTACTAGCTTCTTTGCAAGAATGTCATGGGGAACTTTGTCAAAGGCCTTACTGAAATCAAGATATACTATGTCCACAGCATTCCCTTCATCTATCAAGCAAGTAACTCTATCATAAAAAGTGATAAGATTAGTCTGGCATGACCTATTTTTGAGAAATCCATGTTGACTTTTCGTAATTACGGTATTGTTTTCTAAGTGATTAGAAACTGACTCTTTGATGATCTGCTCCAGGATCTTTCCAGGTACTGATGTCAGGCTGACTGGGCGATAATTATTTGGGTCTTCTTTTTTCCCTTCTTGAAGATGGGGACAACATTTGCCCTCCTCCAGTCTGCCGGAACTTCTCCTGTCCGCCAAGAGTTTTCAAAGATTATAGCAAGAGGTTCCGCAATGACCTCTGCTAGTTCTTTTAAAATCCTAGAATGCAATTCATCTGGCCCTGGAGACTTGAATTCATCCAGTGTGGCCAGGTATTCCTGTACTACCTCTCTATCTATTCTGTGCTGCATTTCCCCCACTTCCTCACCTGCTCCCCAACCGCCAGGTTGAGTGTTTTTATCCTTTTGCGAAAAAACTGAGGCGAAGAAGGTGTTGAGGAGTTCTGCCTTTTTTCTTCCTCCTGTTATTAATTCACCATCTTCCTTGCGCAGTGACCCTGTCGTCTCCTTCTTTTTCTTTTTGCTGCGGACGTATTTAAAAAAGCCCTTTTTATTGTTTTTAATGTCTCTGGCCAGCCTAAGTTCGTTCTGTGCTTTAACCTTTCTGACCTTCTCCCTACATCTCCTGGCTACTTGCTTATAATCTTCTTTGGTGATTTCCCCCTTCTTCCATTTCCTGTACATGTTTTTCTTAATATTTAGCTCAGCTGAGAGCTCTTTAGTCAACCATTCCGGTTTGTTCAGATGCCTTCCATTTTTCCTCCTTAATGGCACAGTTTTAGCCTGTGCCTTCAGTACCTCCCTTTTAAAGAACTCCCATGCATCCTGAACTCCTTTCTCATTGACTATTCTTGACCACGGGATTTCAGCCAGCAGCTCCTTCAGTTTACAGAAGTCTGCTTTTTTAAAATCTAAGATGAATGCCTGGCTACACTTGTCTTCTCTTCCCCACTGAATACCAAATTCTAATAGGGCATGGTCACTCTCTCCTAAAGATCCAACCAGTTCTACATCATTAACAAGGTCTTCCCTGTTGGTCAGGATCAGATCCAGAATATTTGATCCCCTTGTCGCCTCTTCCACCTTCTGGACCATGAAATTGTCTGCAAGACAAGCAAGAAACTTGCTGGACCTTGCCGCCTTTGCAGAGTTTGACTGCCAACATATATCCGGGTAGTTGAAATCTCCCATTATTACTGTATCTATCCTTTTTGAATGTGCAGTCATTTGGTCTATGAAAGCGCCATCGAGGTCCTCAGTCTGGCTTGGAGGTCTGTAGTAAACCCCCACTATAATATCCCTATTGTTTCTCGCTCCCTTAATTCTTACCCAGATGCTCTCGACCTGACTTCCGGTGTTCAAGTCATGGATCTCTTCACAGGTGAAAACATCCTTGACATATAAGGCTACTCCTCTTCCTTTCTTATTTGGTCTATTTCTACAAAATAGGCTATACCCCTCTATTCCTACATTCCATGTGATGTCCAAGCCCCAGGTCCACTGACTGATGGGCCTGTGATGGCCCTTGTCTTGTCCTTCATGTATGCAAAGGATGGAGAGGATTCCCTGAGAGGTACAGAAGAAGGAAAGACAAAGCAGCCCACAAAAAAAGTCCATGAAGCAGCTTCCTTAGTGTTAAGAGTAGCAGACTCCATCTCTATCATGTCTAGAGCTTTACTTCTTTGGGCCATGGAATTCACCAAGCTCATTCCACCTGAGCAGCTGAAAATCAGACAAGGTATTAACAAGCTACTGAAGGTATCAGCCTTAACTGCAGATGCCGGACTGGACACCATCTGGTTGTGCACAAGAGCACAAGCTGCAGCTGTGGCAGTGAGATGCCAAGAGTGGCTGAGGAATTGGAATGTGAATTCCAGAGCCAAGTACAACCTCACCTTTGCACCTTTCCTGAGCACCAAGTTCTTTGGGGAGTTGCTGGATCCAGCACTCATGAATATGAAAAACAAAAAGAAGATGCTCATCCACAGGGAGAAGAGGGAGGGCAGAAGAGGCATTCCAGACAAAGTAAGTCTTCCTTTCAGGTTGAAACTACTTGTTCCTCCTTCCCCAGACAGAGGGACCTCAGAGACTTCAGGCAGCAATAGGGAGACAATGGACAGCAGGCACCAGCACTACCAAAATGCTGGAAGATCTCAGGCAGGCCCTGCCAAGAAGGATCAGTGGAACAAGTCTGATGCCAACCCTCCAATAGGGGGCAGGCCTCAGGTTTTGTAGACACATGGAAACAATCCACCTCAGACAAGTGGGTGCTCAACACTCTCAGCCAAGGGTACAAGATAGAATTCACACAAATCCCTCTAGGCTTTTTCCTATCATCTGCCAGATCCAAAAAACCATTCAAGAACTATCTCTTACTAGAGGCTATCAATCACCTAAGCCAGATTGGGTCCATAGAGGAAGTACCTCACTTGCAGAGATTCAAAGGCTGTTAACTCTTGTCCCAAAGAAGAATGAGTCCTAGAGGATAATTCTAAATCTAAGAAGAGGAAAAAAATTTATCAGAAAGTACTGCTTACAAATGGAAACACTGAAAAGTTTTCTGCAGGCTGTTTAGCCAGGGGACTTCCTGGTCTCCCTGAATTTAATAAAAGCCTATTTGCATATTATTATCCATCCAGCACACCACAGATTCCTTCACTTTTCTTGATCAGGGAAGTGTTACCAATACGAGACCCTCCCATTCAACCTTACCTCAGCCCCCAGGGTCTTCGTGAAGGTCATAGTGGCTCCTGTAGCAGGATGGAGAAGAGCTCACATCCACATTTACCCATAGTTGGATGACCTGCTTGTGTTAAGACATCCTTCCAGCATGGTCAAAAGGAAGTACAGCTAGTGCTGGTGTTTTCTGGTAAACTGTAGGAAGAGCCACCTTACCCTAGTCCAGAGAATTCAGGATCTGGGAGCAGTAATAGACACCAACCCAGGAACAATAGCTATGCCTCCAGAGAAAATCCAGAACATCAAGAAGGCAATCACTCAAGTCTAGCAGGCAACGAGGGCAGACCTGACCTTCCTGGTGCACATGCAAGGCCTTATGCTTGCCTCAGTAGATTGCCTTGTGTGGTGGAGATTTCACACCAGACTGCTCCAGTGGATCGTCCTACCCCATCAGACGGCTATAGCTGCCAAGAACCATGAAGGGATCTGGTCCCTGGCTTGGTGAGACTCCCTAATGATTCACAAGGGGAAATTCTTCTGGGACACACCGAAAATCTAAGTCATAACCAATGCCAGTCTGTGGTGTTTGGGAGCCCATTGCAGGCCTCACCTGGTGCAAGGGATGTGGAAGAAGGAGGAGGCAGCATGTAGCATAAACTGACTAGAGCTAAGGGCCATCAGGAACTTGGGCAGAAGGAAGGGGCAGAAGACTTGAATACCCTGACCTTCCCCTAGCTGAAGCAGCTGCTGTATGCCTATCCCCCAGTATAGCTGCCATGGTAGTTAGATATAGCCAGCACAGAAGTGGATTATCTACCCCTCCTGGTAAGGACAGAGCTGCTGTCACAGGGGATGGTCCACTATTTGGACCTGGAGTGGCTCCAGCTTCATGCACGGCTGTTGAGGGGCACACACTCCAGGGACATGGATACTCTGACAAGACAGTGGACACCAAGAAGACCCTTCACCAGCAGAGTCTACGAGTATGTCTTCTGAGTATTCAGGAGATGGCACAGGTTGAAGAAGAACAGGTTGCTTACCTGTAACTGTGGTTCTTCGAGTGGTCATCTGTGCCTTCATACATTAGGCGCTTTCGCGCCTGCGCGGTAGCATTCGGAAGATTCTAGAGCTTGTTAGCTTGGCGGGAACCCCTCCCCCACACCAGTACTGCGCATGCTCCTCCCGCTGAGCAATGGTCTCTCCTCAGTTCTGGTCCGCCGAACAAGATGGGACCTGAAAAAGAGGGGAAGGCAGGGCGGGGATGTATGAGGGCACAGATGACCATTCGAAGAACCACAGTTACAGGTAAGCAACCTGTTCTTCTTCGTGGTCTCTGTGCCTCATACGTTAGGAGACTGTGTAGCTTACCGGCAGGATGGTGGGTCAGGTCGTAGACCCCAGAGAACAGAAGCCAGCACAGCACGGCCAAATCAAGCATCTCTCCTGGACCAGCAGTCGAGTCTGTAGTGGCACACGAAGGTTGATGGTTGGGACCAGGTCGTCACATGGCACAGCTCCGACAGGTCGACGCCTCGCAGGAGGGCAGCAGATGTCACCACAGCTCTGGTGGAGTGAGCCTGCAGAAAGTATGGCAGAGGCTTCTTGGCAAGCTCGTACGCCAGGTGTATAGTCTGTACCACCCACTTGGAGAAGCGCTGGATGGACACTTTGTGACCCCTCCGGTGCCTGCCATAGCAGACAAAAAGATGTGGTGTCTGCCTGTAGGCCACAGTCCTGTCTTTCTAAAAAGCTAGGGCCCGACGAACATCCAGGGAGTGGAGGGACCACTCCAGAGGTGTAGCTGGGTCCAGATAGAAGGCTGACAGGATGATGTCCTGGCTCAGATGGAAGCTGGACACCACCTTCGGCAGGAAGGAGATGTCAGGCCGGAGGACCACCTTGTCACAATGGAAGACCACCGTAGCACCGTCAACTCTCCCGCCCGCCTGGCAGAGGTGACAGCCACTAGGAACGCGGTCTTCATCGTGAGCAGCCTGTCGTCTGTAGTCGCCATCGGCTTGAAGGGTGGCCTCGTCAGCTGCGACAGCACCAATGACAGCGACCACAGTGGTAGCGGTGGCGATATCGGCGGGTAGAGGTGCTGTAGGCCCTTCAGGAACTGCTTGACAGTACCGTCCCTGAAGAGAGCAGTCGATGGGGATCGTGGCGGTTGGTATGCCACGATCGCGGCGAGGTACACCTTGAGCGACGGGAAGGCCAGGCCTTGTTGTCGTAGGTGAAGGAGGAAGTGGAGCACGGTATGCAGGTTGACGGGCGATACCAGCTCTTGATGTTCCTCGGCGAAATCCACGAAGCGCTGCCACTTGTAGTGGTAGTTCCTTCGTGTGAACCTTTCCTGGCCGCGGTCAAGACATTACCGATGACCGGGTTGTCTACAGCAATATCCTCCAGGCATGGAGGGCCAATACTGGCAGGTCCGGGTGCAGCATGAGACCGCCGGAGTGGGAAAGTAGGTCCGGTACTGTCGGAAACCTGAGTCCTGCCCCGGGCGGCCTCGATCAGGGGCCCGAACCAGTGCTGCCTCGGCCAGTACGGTGCCATGAGGATCGCGTCTGCTCGCTCCACGATGATCTTTGATATCACGCGACCCAGGAGCAGGAACAGAGGGAAGGCATAGAGGAGACCCTCGTCCCACTGGAACTGGAACGCGTTGCCGATGGAGTGGCGATCGTGGCCGGCTCTTGAGCAGAAACGATGGCACTTCGCATTCTGGCTGGTCGCAAAGAGGTCAGTGGTTGGCTTACCCCATTGGTCCCGAACCATCTGGAAGGCCTTGTCCGACAGCGACCACTCGTGGTGGGAAGAAGTGTCCCTGCTGAGGGCGTCCGCTGTGGTGTTCTCCTGCCCCACCAGGTGAACCGCCACCGGATGTATCCGAAGTGAGACGCACTAGTTCCAGAGGTTGCGCATGATGTTCAGAAGTGTGGTGGAGTGCGTCCCTCCTTGCCTGTTCACGTAGCAGACTGCCGTCGTGTTGTCGGTGAGGATCAACACCATGCAGCCCGTGACGAGGTGACGGAACGCTCTCAGTGCCTTGTGGATTGCCAGCAGCTTGAGAGCGTTGATATGGAAGGGCGTCTCATCGTCCATCCATCGGCCTCGGACTCGGAGGTTGCCGGTGTGCGCTCCCCAGCCGAAGAGCGAGGCATCCGTCGTTACCGTAACCAATGGCTTGGGTTCGTGGAACGGCATGCCTGACAGGAGGTTCCTGTACGACTGCCACCACAGCAGCGATCGACGCACCTGTTGGGGCAGCTGGTATGGGTGAGACTGGTCATCCCAGAATGGATCAAAGGCCCTGACGAACCAGTGCTGGAGCTGTGGTGCACGCAACCTGGAGAGGTAGGTTATGGCGGTGGTCGAGGCCATGTAGCCACAGAGCTGTTGTAACGTGCTGGCTGATACCGTCAGAGCGTGGAAGGCGGCGGACGCTGCTCGACAAAGCGTCCACGCCCTCTCATCCGGTAGGAAGGCCCTGGCCGATACCACGTCGAGGGTCGCCCCGATGAAATCGAGAACCCAGGCGGGTTTGAGATGGGACTTCTTGGGGTTGACCCTGAGTCCGAGCAGAGTGAGCAAAGTCCGATGAATGTCCTTCTAAAGTTTCTGTCTGCAGGACGCCACCAATAGCCAATCGTCCAGGTACGGGTAGACGGAGATGCCTTTTGTCCGCAGGAAGGATATGACGGGAGCCATGCACTTTGTGAATACCCACAGTGCGGTGGAGAGGCCGAACGGCAGCACCCGGCACTGGTAGCTGGTGCCGTCGACCGCGAACCGCAGGTACCGTCTGTACTGTGGGCGGATCGAGATGTGGAAATAGGCGTCTTTGAGGTCTATGGACGCAAACCAGTCCCCTCTCCGGAGGAAGGGGAGGATCGAAGGCAGCGTGACCATCTTGAACCTCTTGGGGCAGATGTACTCGTTCACCCCTCGGAGGTCTAGGATGGGCCGCAGGGATCTGTCTGCCTTCGGTACGGTGAAGTACCTCGAGTAGAAGCCAGTGGTCTTGGCTGAAGGCGGGAGTCTCTCGATCGCTCCCTTTTTGAGGAGGGAGTGGATCTCTTCCAGCAGAGCCGAGCTGGCCGGGGTGAAGTAGAAGACACCCCGTGGCGGAATATCCTGGAACTCGATGGCGTATCCCAGGCAGATGATGGTAAGTACCCAGGAGTCTGCAGTGATCTCCCACCATTGATCTAGCTGCCTGGCCAGGCTCGGATGATGGATCAGGTCTGCTGGAAGGGCGAAAGATGGCATGGGTGGTGTCCTGCGAAGATCATCAAAATCGGGTCTTCGCCCCAGAGGAAGACTTCTTTGACGACGAAGATGGGTGTCGCCTTGGAAGTCTTCGTGAAGCAGAAGACGTTGATGGTCTCGACACGGTCAATCGCGGAGGCCTCGGCTGGTATGAGGATGAGGAGGACCTTCTCCACGAAGACCTCGGCTGGAAGCTGCGGCGGGATTGGGCAGGCTGGTTTATGCCCATCTTCTTAGCAGTCAGCCGGGCCTTGACGAGGTGATCCATGGCCTCATCCGTGGAGGTATGGAAGAGCCCTTTACCGTCAAATGGAAGATCTTCAATCCATCAATGGCTGTCCTTCTGAAGCCCAGAGGACCGGAGCCACGCATGACGTTGGAGGGCTACGGCACCGACCATCACCCCCGAGGTGGCCTCCACAGCGTGCCTCGAGGTGGTGATCTGCTGGGTAGCTACAGCGGTGGCCTTGCCGAAGATCTGGATGGCTGAGGCGCGTGACTCCTCTGGCAGTTCAGCTAGGAGCGGTGCGAGTCGGTCCAGTAGATTCTGATGGTAGGCCGCAAGGCATGCCATCGTGTTAACCATCCTGGCCACCAAGGACAACGCTGAATAGAAGTGGTGACCGAAGGCATCGAGCTTCCGGCCTTCACGGTCTGGTGGGGTCGTATGCGCCCGATTGCTTCCCTTTGTCTGGGCCGGCTCGACGACGATGGAGTTCGGTACAGGATGGCTGAAGAGGAACTCTGCGTTCTCCTTCTGCGTCCTGTACAGGTGCTCCAGCCTACGCGGAATAGGCTGCGCTGACACCGGCTTCGCCCATGGCTGCTTCATCGCCTCCACCAGCGTTGGCAAGAAGGGCAGCTGTGCGGTTGACGGTGGGTGGGTGTCAAGGTACTGGAAGACCAGGTCCTGGGCTTGCGGAGCAGGTTCGGTCACCTTCAGGCCAAGGGCCGTGGCCATTCTGAGGAGGATGGCAGAGAATTGGCGTACATCCTCTGGTGCAGACTCAGGACCTGGGCCCCCAAAAGCCAGCGGAGGGGACTCGTGAGAGGAGGGAGTCGACTCCACAGACTCGGAGTCTGACTCGTAGGAGTCGCCTGATGGAGTTGGTGACCGCTCTGCCTCCTTCTCTTCAGCTGGCTTACGGACTGAGGGAGCCAGAGTGCAGGCTGCGTTGATGTAGATGCGGCCGGTGTCATGGCCAGTACCGAGGTCACCTGCAGGGGCACCACCGAGGGCCGAGGGCGGTGTGCCACCTGTGTCGTAGACGTGCCGGCTACCGTTGTTTGGGCCACGATGGACTGTGGCACCAGACAGGTAGCTGTGGCCATCGTCTGCGGGGGTGGTGAGATAGCCCTGTAGTGGGGTGAGGGCTCCCGGGACCTTCGGTGACTCGGAGATCGACGCAGTGGTGACCGATCGTAGCGGGAGTAGCAGGCTTCCCGCGGTGGCGAGCGAGACTGGCGTCATGGTGACCAGTATCGTGGATCTGGATGGTACTGGTCCCTGTACGACGGCGAGTATGAGTAGTAAGAGCCAGCTGGTTCATGCCACACCTGCTCCTGGACATACCTTCCAAGGTAGGCTGGTGGGGAGTAGGCGCTCTCGCCCGAGCGTACCCTCTCCAGGTGCATCTCCCGGTAACGCGGCGATGGAGGCCTGGCCCGCTGCTCCGGAGAGCGGGATTCGTCGCGTCGAGAGGCTGGTCGCTGCCTGACCACAGCCTCCTCCCGGTGGTCTGCCGAGGCTGGAAGGCAACTTGGCGGGGTGGTCTCCGCGATCAGCTCGGGTGGCTAGGAGGGTGAGGCCTGCATGGCCTGCTCCTCATCTGACACCTCGAGGATGTCCTGTTCCTCTGGAGGCTCCTCTCCCTCAGGGAGCTCCATTGGTTCAGGTTCCTCGGCGGGCTGGGTGGGTGGCAGAGTTGGTGGTCGTGCCAGTCTTGGTGGGGAGCACCGTTTCTCCTTCCTCTTCTTCTTCTTCTCCTTCCCAGCGTCTTGGTAGCAGGACGCTTTTTCTGGGCCAGGGTAAGTGGCCTGGAGGAGGAGGTGGAGGCCTGCGAGCCCACAGGATCCTCACTCGCCCGAGTTGCCGAGATCTTCGGAATTCTCAGCAACTTCATGATTGGTACTGAGCTTGGTATTAATCCCGATGTCGTAGAGGGTGCGGCAGCCGCCGCCGCTGCTGCCAAGGAAGAAGAAGAGGAGATCGGGCGTTTCTCGGCCATCGATACCATCTCCGGTCTCTGAGCATGCAGAGATTCTTCCCAGCAGTGGGATTTTAAACTTGCAGCCCTGTTACGAAGTGTCTGGTGGGTGAATTCTTTACAGATAGGGCAGGCTTGGACGTTATGCCCTTCACCCAAACAGAACAGGCACTTCGAATGTCGGTCTGAAAGAGCGACCTACCTTCCTTCCACAGGAGGCGCAGTGTTTGAACAAAGCCGACATAAAATAAGGGCAGGGCTAGGTGAGGAAAAGTCCAAGAACGCCAAACACAGTCCGAGATCCAAAATCGTCAACAGCCAGAAGGGGGTCAAAAACCGATTGTAACAAAACCAAAGACAAGTCCGAAATCCGAGAGGGGTAGTCAAAATCCGGCATGGGGGAGGGGTTCTCGCCAAGCTAACAAGCTCTAGAATCTTCCGAACGCTACCGTGCAGGCGCGAAAGCTCCTAATGTATGAGGCACAGAGACCACGAAGAAGAAGCAGGTCTGCCTGAGAGTCTCTATGCCTTTGCTCTTGGAGTTCCTTCAGGAAAAAATAGAGAGGGGCCTCAGTCCAAACGCTGTTAAAAGGCATATCACTGCCATCATGTCTGTTCTTCTCCAAGGAAGAGGGGGAAACATCTCAGTATACCCTCACATCTGTGGATTCATCAGGGGATAGTGCTCTTGGACCCTCCAAAAATCCACAGTTTCCTGCACACCTTGAGGTGTTTACAGAGCCATCCTTTGAGCCTAGTAGGGAGGCATTGCTCAAGTATCTAATCTGCAAGGTGCTCCTATTGACTGCCATCACATCAGCATGCAGGGTTTCAGAACTGGAAGCAGTGTTAACCAGAAAGGAACTGTATGAGATAAGGCTAGATTCTTCATTAATACAACGGTCCATTCTCTGTTCATAGAAGATACCCTCCATGGAAAATGTTCCATGGAAGATGCCCTCCACTTTTGTCAGGCATTACAGACTGAATGCTTTTGCTTTTGCTGAGAGAGCCTTTGGGCGGCAGGTTCTTCAGCAAGTTGTTGATGGTTAAGAGAACGAACTATCCCATTATGCTAAGGGAGCTTTTGTACATCCCACAAACAGGATGTTCCTCCACTCCCCACTGGAAAAAGAACTGTTTGTCTTACCTGTGAGATGGTCCTTTTCAGTGGAAAAGGGGATGACCATCCTCTCCACCCTGGGTTGACCGCTGGCACTCGGGCAAAAATCATGTGAATAGTTTGTTCAAGGAGCAGAATGTAGAGCGGCTACCTTTTTCAGTCTGGTCTGTACCTGTTGGGCATTCTTGTTCTGTACTCCTTCTTCTGTTTCACCACACGTTGCTGTTTTGTCTTGTTGGCCTTTTCTTTCATCTGTAATTAAAAAAAGGAGAGTTTATGTGGGTAGAGACCAAACCATTGATACGATGTTATAGAAAAGTGCATACCTAAATTCAGAAGCATCAGAGCTGTAACATGACTGAACATGTGGAGAGGGTTGTTCCCCCCAGAGAGCACTTTTGAAATGACTTCCCGCCTTCCTGCCTAGTAGAGAAGGTGAAGTACCAATCCACAAATAAGATGTTTGTTCCCTCTTCCACTGAAAATGATGGTCTAACAAATGGTTCTTTATCTTTAATCACTGATGGCATATGAGCCTTTTTACTGCACAGCAAGATGATGAAGACAGGGCCTTGCTGGGGGAAGGGGTGGGCTCACTGGTTTGGTGGAGGGTGTGTGGAACCCAGCTTTCCAAGACCAAAATGATTCCCTCTCAAATGGTCCATATGCACTACACAGTTACAGCGCTGCATTCCATTTTAACTGTTGTCTCATGGAATTCTGGGTTTTGCAGTTCAGGAAGGAGAAGCATTTAGATCTACTTCCTCGTCAATCTGCAATCCCCAAAATTCCACAGGATGCAGCCCTGGCAACTGTAATAGGTAAAGACGAATATAGGACTATGGTTGTGTTGTGTAAATTGACCCCTAGTCTTAGGAGATAATCCGTTTCTTCAGGCAGTTGCCTGGTGCTAAGTCTGTTGTGGTTGTTGACCCGGAAAGCACATGAAACTATGAAGCTCTGAGGTTCCAATTTTCTGTAGTTCTTTTCTAAAATCACCAAGTCGCTAGTTTTCATAGCGATAATGAATTTCAGCTATCATCCTGAGTCCCTTAGGACCAGGGTGATAAAAATAGATGAAAGCATGTGCACACAAGCTAGAAAAGATCAGATAGGTCTATAAGAAATGCAGTCACACCACTCCCCTGGAGAAAAACCTAACAATCTATGCAATGTTTCTCCTTTTTAAAAAAAGGAAGAATCAATGGAAGGCTGGGGGAAGAAGGTTAAAGTGATCGAGGAGACCTTCAACTGTAGTATTCAGATGTCTCTCCTTTCCTCCCTAATTCCATGTGGTGACCTTCTTTTTATAGGTCTTCAAGAGATAGTAGAAATACACAAAAGGTCTGCAGCAAAATTTGCAGGTTGACCACCGATATTCGTCTATACATAATGTACATTTTCACCTGCAGTTATTGTTTTTTATTGGGATTCAGTAACAATATGATGTTTATTCTTGTAGAATATGAGGAAGAGAACATCTCCCAGATTTGCTGCCAAAATTTTTCCTGTGTCAGAATTTTTTTTAAATTTTATTTTCAATACTAAAGTTACATCAAATGCATACAACTGTTCCAACAATCAAAAATTAACTTATATATTCCATATTCATATGCCCCATATATTAACTTCCCCCCAGGCTTTCATTATGTGTCAGAATTTTTAATGCAGAGCTTAAGATGTGACACAGGATAGTTTAATAATTCCAGGTAGAACTACACTATGTTTCTCCTCTCAGCCCACTCCCAAAATTAGCATATGGTTACTACAGCCCCCACAACAGACTTTCAGTGGCTGGTGGAGAGTAGGGGTAGGATCAGAGATGTATCTGGCTATGTTCCTGTAGCCAGACACAGATCAGTGACCCATCCACTGAGATGTGCTGTGGTCCTCCAGTGCTCTCAGGGATGATACAGTCTTCTGTACCGGGATGCAGAGATACAGTCAGATACATCTTTAGTCTCCCTTGCTCTCCACTAGTCACAGAATGGCCACGGGGAGAGACTGCAGCAGCTGAATTGTGAGTCTAGGGGGACTTTGGTCATTGTGGAGGGTAAAACAGGATAGAATCTCAGCAGTGACCAAAAGAAGACATATACAGTCCTCGCTCCACATTTGCAGGTTTGAACTTCACAAATTTGATTATTCATGAGGCATTTTCTTCCTCCCATTGCTTGCATTCCTCACCCCAGGCTTGTGAGGCTTGTGTTTAAAATGGATTTTTTTTCCTTTTGGGTGAGCAAAATCTCCTCCGACTGTTGAAGGCATGACCTCTCTGCTATGTGGCTGCACATTCTACTCTGTATTGGCTCTTGATTGGTCAGGTGCTCTCTTTGCTCCTACTCCTCCTTTCTCAAGATGATTGCTGGAAGTAATTAGAATTCCAAAACTCTCCTCTTCTCTGTCTGAGGGGAAAGTACCAATAAGCCTTCTAGGTTGCCTTCCTCCACTCCGAGACCAGAGGGAAAGGAACGGGAAGGGTGAAGCTCTGGAGGGGAATGGGAGGGTGTCACAATGTGAAAATGCGAGTGCGGAAAGCACAACCAAGCCTCGCACTCAAGGCCTGCCCAGCCTGACACCTCTTCGTGATCAGACCTGAACATCCAGGGAGATTTCTGAATCAAGCCAGGGCCAGGATAGATGGATCTGCCTCAGTTCTCCCTTTCTGAGAACACAGTCCCTTCCTCACTCTTGTCCCCGCTTGGCTCCTTCCTTTCAGGACTCTCTTCCTTTACTGCCTTCCCTAAATCTGCTCTTCTCCCAGATGTAAGGACCAGCAGTGATTTATATTTTCCAAGACTGTGGTACTGTTGGCACTAAGGTCAAGGTGATATTATTGGTGGCGTGTACACTCCAGGATTCAAAATAAGACTCTGTGACACTGTTTTAAGGAACATAGAACTTCTAATGTTTATTGTAACGCTGTTGCTTTAAATGTGTTTTGTATCTAAATGTTTATAAACAGCACACCATTCTTTTCTCTCTCTCTGTCTCTCTTTCAATTCATTCACTATCTTTCATACACCCAATTTCTCAGTTCTCTCTCCCACAGAGCTCTTCAAATCTCCAACCTTCCCCCAAACACACCACAAATCACACTCCTCTTCAAACATTCCCCAGGCAGTTAAAAAACGTTATTTTCTTCTTTCCACCAGCCCCTCCCCTGGGCTATCCAAGGTTCCATTTCACCAGCCAATCAGTTTAAACACTTTCAGTTGCCAAGGAGGCTCTGTTGCCAAGACCCCCTCCCATCAGGTTCGTCACAGAGGGGAATCGTGGGTGTGTGTGTGTTTGTGGTTTCTCCACTTTCTCCAGGGGTCTGTGTCCCAAACCATTGTGAATGTGGAAGGACTACTGTACTTCTGCCATACTCAGGTGGATTGTCTCTTCAGTATATGACTATCAAGATATCAGCCTAAATGTATGTGTATGTGGAAGGGAATTGAGTCTACTATCTCTTCTCTTAAGACTGCTATTGTATCTTACATTTCATGGACAAAGCCAACACAGTATGCCCTGACACTCCTTTTCTCCTTTTTCCGCAGAGGACTGGGGTGACCAGAAATGTTTCACTGCCTTGCCTTATATCTGCAAACGTAGCAACAAAACCACAGTGGGGCCGACTTTGCCACCAATGCCCATGCCGACGCCAGGCAGCTGTGCCCAGGGGTGGCATACTCTCAATAATAAGGTACTTGGAATGCTGTCCCTTGCTCGGTGCAGCATACATCTTGGTGGTCAGAGTTTGCTGGGAATGGCCAGTTCCACTTGATGAAGGGGGAAAATAAGTCCTGCGTGATGTCCTGGTTGGTTCACAGTAAGGAAGGAAGGTTCTTCAGATTCCTCAGTATGGTCTGTGGAGTGGTAGAGTGGAGGATTGCCCCTTCCCAAATTAGCTTTTAGTTCATGGGAGTGAACCTCTGAAAGGTAGTGTAGTGAAGGGAGTGCTGTGTCAAGCTAGGTTTCATAAGGCCAGAACGTAAAGCCCAGTGAGGCTTAGTTTGATGACACTGAGTCAGTCACAGTCCCTCAGCTTAACTTGCCTTGTAGGATTCTTGTGGGAAAGAGAAGCCATGTGTGCATTCCTGAGAAAGGATGCAACAAAAAAGGATGCAATAAATAAAAAAATAATAAGAAAAGACCTTGCCTTTCATTTGTCTTTCTATTCCTCTATGCTATGTAGTGCCTTAGGATTTACAGCCAAGAGCAGGTGACGTGGCCAGAGGCAAAGCACAAGTGTGAGATTCAGGGGGGCACGTTGGTTACCATCTCCAGCTACCTGGAACAAGGTAAGATTTATCCAAGATTTCTTTTGTTCATGTGCAAATATATGTGTAGACACACATATACAAACACAGACACACAGACACACAGGCACACACACACACACAACCTCTGGGAATTAAAAAGTTTTAGTCCTGGCAAGAGTGTTCCCAAAACCAAGGAAAATCTCATCCTGGTGAGCATCCTTTGAGCATGTTGGAGGTGCACTGGAATCAGGCTTTTTAACTGTCAAGGTCTCTGCCTGAATGCAAGAGCTGCCATCTTAAGTAAGACCAAATGATCTGTTTTCAACAAGTCAGGTCCTGGAAGAAGGTCATGAGCATGGCAGAATAGCAACATCCATCCTCTAGTATATCATGGGTTTGGAAAGTCATTTAAATGTGATTGTTTCCTTTACTCATTTAAGTGCTTGAGGAGGAAAAAAATCTGAGAACACTACTCATTACAATGTTTCTAAAAAATGCTCTTGTTTCTTGTTACTTTTAATTATTTTTTGTTTTGTAAAAAGACACCTTAGGATTGATAAAAGAATGGCATAAAACTTAAAAAAAATTAGCCAAAAATCCTCTAAAAATCCATTAAAATGCCCTTTAACTGAAGAATAAATAGAAAATGTTACACATTGCTCCAGAGGAAATCATTGCATTACTTTTGACACAGGACTTCATTATGTATTCCTTACAAATTAAGAATGAAAGAAAGAAATAGGAGGAAAACAACTAATTGCCAGTAGCTACATTGCTAGTAATTTGTAATCAGTGTTCTACGGCTAGGCATCTGTTTGTTCTCTGCATGGGGCCTATGCATCTCCATTCTGAAAAAACTAACTAGTGGTGCAATCTTTTTTCATTGGCTAATTGTGGGGTGTGGGAAAACTGAAATTCAGCTTTATGACTCCCAGTCCTCCTTTTAAAAACAGAACTCCACTTCTTCTATTTGTTTCTCCAAAACTGTGTTAAGCACTTTCCATTCTTTTGCTTCCTTCTCACAGCTTCCATAACCATGCTTCTCCCAAACATAACCTCTGACTTGTGGATTGGCCTCCATGATGCCAAGAAGGAGTTTCAGTGGGTGGAATCTGAACCTGTCAAATATGTCAACTGGGCTCCTGGTGAACCATCTGGGTACAAAACGTCCACTGTCAGTGACAACCCGGTGAGCCAAACAAATGTTTCCCCCATCCAGGGCCTATCATTAAGCAGAATGAAGGATCTGCTTCAGGTGGTAGATGCTAAGGGGTTAGGAACAGCAGTAAGATTTTGAAAGAGAGCTCTGTGGAACTTGTGATCTGCATCTCCTAAACTATCCTGATGTCCTCGAGACAATGGAAGAAGCTCCCCCTCGATTACCCAGTGTCCAAGTAATTATCCACTTCTCAGTCTGGTCAGCCTTTGTCAATGAAAGGGAACAGGATACCATTTTGTTCTCTGCCTCAGGGAGTTCCATGGCAGTCTTGTGCAAAACTGAAAGCTTTTAAATGCTTTTGGCTGACTACTTTAATCACCTGGTAAATAAAAAAGTAATTAGAAACAAGTGTCCAGTTTTCCAGCGGTAACATATATTTGAACAAGAAAGCTGCCCTAGATGTGTTTAAATCTGGAAGGCGTTTTCTACAGAAGTTCTGAATACATATTCAGCAGAGAACTTGGTTTCCTAAGAACATCAGTTTCCATTGTTCACATGAAAAAGTTTCTGTTTCTTACTGTGGAGCAGGTCTGACACTGGTAAAATCTCAGACGCTATGACAGGCAATGAGGAGAAATTCTGTTGACCACTGGGCAGAATTTTGGGTAAAATCTTGTCCGTCCCCATGAGTAGCTGAAGCAGAATGAATTCTACACAAAACAAAATAGAAGTGAAGATAAAAATGCAGACTTGCACAATGCGTAGTAGTTATGGGATTCCGTCCTCCAAAGTCCACAGCAGAGTAAGGTTATATTGTATTTTTATTTCTGTTTGTTTTAGGCGCCTTGTTAAGAAGATTACAATCGCCATGCTCTATTATGTGTATATAAAAATATATTAAATCCCATTATCTGTCTCTAATAGTAGGTAGCTAAGTGCTCCAGAGGTAAGCTCTCAAGCTGGGCAACAAGGCAATAGCATACTGTACTTTATCCCTACTATCGGGTAAATCAAAGCTAGTCTGTCTCTGAGGCAGTTTCCGCACTACACTGTTATAGTGCTGTTATTCCACTTTCAACACCTATGGAATCCTGGGGTTTGCAGTTTAGGTAGGGGCCTTTAGAATCCTCAGCCAGAGAGCTCTTTTGCCTCAGTAGACTAAAAACCCCAGAATTCCACAGGATGTTGAAAGTGGAATAATAGCACTATAACAGTGTAGTGTGGAAATGGCCTGAGTGTGGAAGTTCTATTTCTAACTGTCACAACTAACAGATACCAATAAATCAGTCCTCCAAGCCAGGCATGCTGAAGGCCATCAAAACCCCTTGTGCCAGTGAGCTCTGCAGTGTGGCATGGTGAAGAAATATTTCTGTCCTGCATCCATTGCCCATGTTCTACAGTTTTATAGAATCATAGAATCATAGAGTTGGAAGGGACCTTATAGGACATCAACTCCAGCTAGAACATCCCCAGCAGGTAGTTGTCTTGTCTCTTTTTGAAGACATTCAGAGAAGGAGACTCACCACCTCTCTAGGCAGTTGATTCCATTGCTGAACCAATCTCACTGTTCTTTCTAGTGTTCAATCAAAATCTACTCTCCTGTCATTAGATCTCATTCCAGCCTCTGGAGCAGCAGAAAACAAATTTGCACCTCCTATCCGTGACCTTGTGAACACAGAGGACTGCCTTTGATCTTCTGCTTTTGTCTCTTAAAGATCAATTGTGCTGTGTTGTGGCATGGCTTCCCATCCTTCTTCACTGGCCGCTGGGATGACAGAAACTGCTTGGAGGAAAAACATGCCTTCATCTGCCAGAGGAGCAAAGGTAACATTGTAGGGGGGGAAATGCAAGGAGGGCAGTGTTAGCTGGCCTACAGTTCTGTTTGGTGCCACTGGTGCTCATACCTCCAGGATTTATCCTAGGACATGCTTAGAACAAAGAGACATTGTTGCTTAAAGCTTCTCTCTTAAGGACTGAGGTTTCTTTACAGAATGGGTAAGGCCTGTCAGCTGATGACAGCGGCTAGAGAGGCATGCATTAATAAAATACAAGTGTGATGTTCAGAGATTCCAACAAACCTCTGAATTAAACTGATACTGCTGCGTTAATTGATGGTTCTAAAGCAAGGGTGAGATTCATGCAGCCCTTGAAATGCTGATAGACTGCAGTTCCCAGCATTCTTCACTACAGACTCTGCTAACTAAGACTGACAGGTGTTACAGTCCAACAGTCTCTGGAGGGCTATGGTTTGCCTGTTCCTCCTGTAAGAGGAGCATTGCAAGGGTGTCCTGATTCTAATTCTAAAGAGCTGTGAACCTCTTTTCCCTACCCCTGCCCTAGATCCTACCCTAAACCCTTCCCCGGCAACCTTCTCCCCTGCTCCCAATGCCACCCATTCATATCTCAACAGTACTTACCGCATCCTCAAGAAACCACTCAAATGGCAGGACGCTGTGCTGCTCTGTGAAAGCCTCAGTGCAACTCTGGCGAGTGTGATGGAGCCATACACCCAGGCCTACCTCACCCAAGCCATCAGCAGTGTGCGTGCGCCGCTCTGGATTGGCTTGTCCAATGAAGAGGTGAGGCAACTGTGGGAAGGCAAGACTGGCTGTGCTATGCAGCAAGGTGAAGCCTTCTGCTTCTGGTGTTGCTAGGAAAGTGGGGGACAGGTGAAGGCAGGAATTGGTGTGCAATACTTTGAATGGCATAAAAGAGATTTTTAGAAGTGTCAGCCCCAGGAGGCTTTAGACCTTTGCTTCAGGATGCAGTATTTCTTTGGTTAACACTGCTAGAAGGTGGACAAGCTTAAGATGAGGTTTAGAAGTGGTTTATAGCACAGTCATGGTGACTAGAGTTGCAAAAGTCAAACACGTGGCATGTCTGCCTGGACATGAGCCCAAGATTGACAGCCAGGATATAGAATCAGAGCCTCAAATGTACTGATGTGGGAAGGAAGGAAGGAAGGAAGGAGGGAGGGAGGGAGGGAGGGAGGGAAGGGAGGCAGGGAGGGAGGCAGGGAGGGAGGGAGGCAGGGAGGGAGGCAGGGAGGGAGGGAAGGAAGGGAGGCAGACAGAAAATCAAAATGTGTGTATGTGTCCATGGGAAGGGGGCCAAGGCTTGGTGGTGAGAATGGGCAGCCAGGGTCCAAACCAGGTCATGGAAAGGAGAGATGGGTTGGCATGGTGACCCTATACTTCCTCTGTCTTACCCAATTCTATCCTTGGGTACCGGGGGCATTGGAAGAGGGTTTGTGGTGCTGAGAAATTGGGCTGTGAATTGTGCTTAGCAGGCCAGGCAGCAGCTGGAGGAGAACCAGAGGCAAGTTTTTAAAGGGCTGTGTGGCTTGATTTGAATGCCTGAGCAGGAATATTCCCCTGGAAAAGAAGCACCTGAAGTTGGGGAAGGGGGCAGGGGTTGAAGAAGTTTGCGTATAATCAAATCCGTGTAAGTCAAGCCTGCAGATGTGGAGGGCCAGCTGTATTTCAAAGTCTTTCCCTAATTCAAACAAAGCATGCTCCTTTTTAGGTAATAATGAATACACTGCAAATAAACTTGCATTTTGGCACTGAGCAGAGGGGAGGTGCTTAATTAAATACACAATGGATGCTGGTGGGAGGCACGATTAGGTTTGTTTTCCCTGTTGTGTAGATTTGTGCACGTAATACAAAACATAATGTTGCTGAAATCCTACATTGGAGCATAATTCTGCCCACTCAATTCCACATCCTTTCCTGCTTCTGGCAGATGTCAAGCCCTGCTGTTGCTTACCAGTGGGGTGTGGAGGAAGTGTGGGAGATGATTCAGGCCATAAAGCAGCATCTGGATTCAGCTCACTGACAGTGACGATGGTGAGAAATGAGGGTATACTCACAAATGGAACGTACCTTCCTTTTTCCTTCAGCTGGGAGCCCAGAGCAGCCATATGGTTTGAATTGCCTCCCCGCTCCCACTTCCCATCAGTAAGAAGCAGCAGAAGCAGTCCTTTCTAGGCTTTGACAACTGCTTGTGGTGGAGTAGGGAGAATTTGGGATGGAGCAAGGACAAGAGAATACCCTCTGCACCCTGTCTATAGAGGAGCGTACACTTATGGCCAGCCCTTGTGTTTTATATTTTTGCTTGTTTGAACACAATTTTTGGCTACAATGTTCATTGGAAGCTATTATGAGTCTTTTTGTTTGTTGTTTTTGGGGCCAAATGATTGGAAAGGAAATGATGGGAGGAAAGATGAGTACAGCCAAAACTTGTGGGGAGGGGGGAAATCTGCCTCCCCATCTGATTCTTTAAAAAAAACAAAATCTGAATAATCTCTCTATTACTCCTTGCAGGCTTCATTCACCGCTTATAGATCCAGAAGAGCCCTCTTTAAACATTTCTGGTTTTGAAAAAAGCCTCTCCCCTAGCCTAAAACAAGTGTATGTTAGGGAAATACTCCTCTTAACATGGGGGTAGGCTTTTTCAGTTAAAAAAAATTAAAATGAGGGCATGGCAGGGGTGCATTGTCTGTAGTTAGACTCTTGAGGGGTACTTGCAGGAAACAGACTGCAGTTTGGCTACCTGATATACTGTGATGATATTGAGCACAACCACTGAACCAACTGGGTGCAACATCCAATTCTATGCGGACATCTAGGCCATTTCCGCACTACGCTGTTATAGTGCTGTTATTCCACTGTCCGCATCCTATAGAATCCTAGGGTTTGCATTTTAGGGAGGGGCATTTAGAATTCTCAGCCAGAGAGCATTTTGGCCTCAGTCAATTACAAATCCCAGAATTCCACAGGATGTTGAAAGTGGAATAATAGCACTGTAACAATGTAGGTTGGAAATGGTTCTAGAGAGCTGCTTTATGAAAGCATCAAGAACATCAAGAATTACTGTATGCTTGAAATTCAACAAAGGCTGGAGGATTTTCAAGGATACATTTGGGCTTCACCTACCTAGGAAATAGTATCTTTGTTCTAAAAGTCCACAGATGAAGATACTTTTGAAAGGTATCAGCTCATCGTGCAATAAAAGGGAAGATGGTTGGACAGTATGGAACCTGTGACAGTAACAGAGAAGGGAATCATGTCTAGGCATGTTCCTGCTACCAAAGGCTTGCATAGAGAACTACTAGTTGTGGCTTACCACACACCCACAAAGCTTCTAAAAGCCCCCAAAGTTACTTTTTTAATTACATCTGCCAGAATTTCTCAAATAGTGGCCATTTTTATAAGAGGATTCCGAGAAGACTCTGGTAGTCCAAAAAAAGTAATTTTTCCAAATTCTGCTAAAAAACTCAAATGTTCCTCATCATTATTTGATGCATTTCCCTTCAAGCTCTGGGTATGAACCTCCCTCATGTGTCTCACTTGGCCTGATCCAGCATGGCAGATCTTTGTTTGCCTTGGCTGCTTTTAGGGACAACGCAGCTACACGTGGTTCGCAGATGAAAGCCTTTCCTACACAAACTGGCAGGATGGAGAACCACAACAAATTATGGGATGCACATACATGGATGTAGATGGGACATGGAGGACTGCCAGCTGTGATGCTAAGCTGCAAGGGGCCATCTGCAAGATGAACACAGGTAAAGTATATGTGTGGGAACTCAATAGGGACAAAAGAGGGCTGAAATAGGGGAGTATTCCCTCCCTGTGACCTTGAATGAAGAGGACAGAAATTTTGACTCACCCAGCATTCCCTTTTAGGACCTGTTTCTTCACACAAGTGGAGCTACAATGGAAGCTGTCCTAAATCAGTGGAGGATTCTTCTTGGATCCCTTTCCGGAATAGTTGCTATGCTTTCCACATGGAGGTTATGTTAGGCCAGAAAGAAGCTATGAAGAGGTGTCAGAAAGGTAAAGGGTTCTGAAAGGCCCAACTCCAGTGTTGGGCTGTTGTGGGCATAATGTGAACAAGATTTACTCTCCAGAATATGATTTCCAGCATGTCTGACTTTGAAGACCTCTGCTTCAGCACTGTTTATCTGTTATTTTCCTTTGCTTTGTCCCTGCCTTTTATTTCTCTCTTTGCTTTAACGTGGATTGCTGGAAATTTTATTTAACAGTGGCAGTCTCCCTGCTTATTCTTCTATTTTGGTAACTGGGCAGCTACTTAGATGAGAAAGAGAAAATGCAAAGGCATTGTGGCATGATGTAGTCTATCATGGAATATAACTGTGCAAGGAGTGAGGGACAATTTTCATCCTTGTCCCCCTACAGCAGTGGTTCTCAACCTGTGGGTCCCCAGATGTTCATGGACTTCAGCTCCCAGAAGTCCCAGCTACTATGGTCAATGCTCAGGGCTTCTGGGAGCTGAAGTCCACGAACATCTGGGGACCCACAGGTTGAGAACCACTGCCCTACAGGCTGTGCCATGACTGCCATTATGTCACTTCAAGTTGCCATTTTCAAATAGTTTTTCAGTTGATAAAAGGCCTTTTTGTGTGGTTGGAGGTTCTGGGAAATGAGAAAACAAAATCACCATGCGCATAAGTGATTTTCTTGCATTTGAGGGTGGTTTGGTGCAAAAAAAAAAAAAAGCCCAAAATTGGGCTTTGGAAAAAAAAACATTTTTGGTGATGTTTGGGAAGTTTGGGGGGAAAAAGACCCTCAAAGGCTACAAAAAATGGACCCTGTGTGTGATCCACAAGCCACCTTTTACCCACTCTGTACTATACATAAGTGCACCCATTGGCTGGCATCCCATTAGCGGCATACTCACTCATAAGCTGACCGTATGCCTGTGTATGTTTTTGGCCACTCTAGAGATTGAAGATCTCTTCCTCCCTTTGCAGTGACCAAAGCTCTCCCATCTATGATATTGCCGCTAACACCCTCCTCCCAATTTGTGTCTGGTGGAGAGTGGGGGGGTGGGTGAGGTTGCAGAAAATGTCTTCCTGTTTCCTGTGCCAGCTGCCATTGCTGTGGCATCGGAGGTAGAGAAGAACAGCCAGCATCTGCTGAACTGAATCCCCTCTTCCACTGCCATTCCCTTTTCCTTGTATTTTATGTCTTTTTAGATTTTAAGACTGAGGGTAAGGAACTGTCAAATTAAGAATTTGTAAGCTGCTGTGGGAGTCCCTTTGGCTGAAGAGCAGAGTATAAGTAATCTAAATAAATAAATGGTGATTACCTCATCCACTTAGGTAATCATTTCATGCCAGGCTACGGGGACATAGTCAGACACTTCTGTGATCCCTTCCGCTCTCTTCCATGCGCAAATGACACAGGGGTAGGGGGCTTCAGTGACATTGGGGTAGGTCCAGTGTTGATAAGTGGTTCAGTGTTGGTAAGTGAAGTTCTGCGTATGGAACTATGCTACACTGAGATATACAGGATTGCATCTATTGTGTGTGTGCATGTATGTTTTTTAGTGTGTGTGTATGTGTGTGAGAGAGAGCGAGAGAGAGAGAGAAAATTTGTGTCTGTTTCTCTTCTGGAAAATGTGAATCAGGTAATTTCACTTAAAATGTGGACAAAATGAAATCCTTGAGTATCTTGTGTTATGTGTATCTGTGTATCTTTTATATATATGTGTGCATGTTTATATATATATATATACACACACACACACACGCACACGCACACGCACACACAAGCATATATACTGATATACAGAAGGGAGAAACTAAAATAGAGATCAGATATGCAAATTCCATCACTCTCTTTCCAGAATGCTCTTCTCTTGCTAGACCACAATCTGAGTAGAATACAAGACATTAACAGAGTGCAGGGCAAAATTCACAAGCTCCTTATAGTACAACCATCTAGAAATCACAATTGCACAAGATGCAGTCTTCTCCTGCAATACCTGTACTGAGAGAAGAGTCAATAAAATGCAGCTGACTGGCAGTTGTGGCATTCAGTCGAGTTATTCCCGAGGTAGAGATTGTTCTGTTCATTTAGGACTCCCTGGTTGGTGAGCTGAAGGGTCTGATCTTTTTTCGTGAAAAAATACCTTAAGAAAATACTGCATGGTTCCCAGGCAGATGCAGACACCTGACATCCATTCTCAGACTACCTCAGCTTTGGAATCTGCATGTTTGAAAATTTTTTTGGCTTTTTTGGCTTTATTTTAATTTTAGAAAGTTTCTAGCTATTATATGTGAGCTGGTGTAGCATAAAGGCTGAGAGACTGAGCAATGAATCAGGAAATTCCCAGTGCAAATTCTCCCTATTCCATGAATCTGTTAGGTGAGTGAAGCAAGCCACCTTCCACAGCCTCAGTTTCCTGATCTTCAGTATGCAATGCTGACCACAGGATTGTTGTAATGATTGCTACTAGGTGGTGTGTATGAAACACTTTGAACACTTGGCAGTCCTCCTGTTTCTGCTCTGGAGGAACATGGGAATATGTGGAGAGTGCCTAGTGAAATCTCAGCTACTAAAGAGTAAGTCAGGGAACATCTGTCCCCCATGATTTGCCACCTTTGACCCATCCCTCCTTCTTTTCTCACAGCTCTTTCCCAGCCCCACCTATCCACTAATGCAGAAACACATGGAAACACAGGTATATAATTTGCCAGTGTTTTTCTTGTGACAAAATGTACATTTACTTTGTATGGTAAGGATGTCTTCCTAAAAGGTATAATGCAATAGTCTCTCAGCTGAGAATCATTCAAAGTGAAGTGATGACTTGTGAGCAAGCTTTGCTCTTCTTGCCTAATGACCTTTCAGGGTGGTGTATCTCTTTCCTCTTCCACCCCCACAGTTGGAGGCTCAGTGCTGTCCATCCTAGATGAGATGGAAAACGTCTTCATTTGGGAGCATCTCCAGGCTTACGAAAGCCAATCCAAAGGGGCTTGGCTGGGAATGGCCTTTAACCCCAAAGGTAAAGCCACTGTTTTTCTTTGATTCATATGTGGTTAATTGTACATTAGGACAGAGAAAGAAATGTGAAGAGTGGTTGGAGTAGCTTACCTGTGAACTGAGGACCAGTCAAGTCTACCAAAAAGTTAACTTATACGTGGATTAGGGCTAGTTTGATTCCAGTTAAGTGAGTGAACAGTGAACTTGTTTGTTCATTGGTATAGCACCGTGATTGTGTACACAAAAATAGGTTCCTGCTCAGTGGGGTGTACAGTCAATAATCAACCCCAGGGAATTAATAGAAGGAAGGGGAAATGAAAACAAGTGTAAACATTCCATTTTGGGATGTATTTAGGCATAGTTGTAATAGGCTATGTAGAGTAAGGGATAGTGCCAAGCCTTCATGGAAAAACATAGATTAGATGATGGATCTGAAGGAAAAAGGGATACATCATTTAGATTTTCTAGGAGGCAGTTCTGTGCCTTAAGGGGAAGCAAAGGAAAAAGGATGGGGTCATTGGAAGGGGCAGGAGATCACTGAGAGTGATTGAGGAAGAACAAAGATCATGAACAGGGTTGTATCTTATGTAAAAGCAAAGAGAACAGGAGAGCAAAAATGAAGAGCTTGTCCTGCATTTGGGACCAGTAGGAGGTCAGCATAGCAATTGAATGGATGTGTCCTGTGGCCAGAAAAACAAGTGAGGTGAATAATTTTGGTAGTAGAGGGCTAGACTAGGTGAGAGGACTCTGGCTAGAGACCAGAAGACCAGAGAGAAGGTTGTCGTTCTTGAGATGGGATCAGACCATCAACCATGAACCCCTTCTCTTGTGGGGAAAGAGAGGAAGGGCCGTACATTGTAAAGGGAGAAACAACATTATGTGGAGACAACATGAAGCAGCCAGGCAGAAATTTGTTAGATGTGCTAGAAAATTCAAGAGATCCTGTTCTGCACTGAACCAGTTGGCAGCATATTATTAGATGGTTTCTACAGTGCTTCCTTATGGTTCTTTTTTTGCTATTTTTTTTTTGTTTCTTGTGGGGGTGGGGTGGGGAAGGGAGTTTTGTACAAACAAATTTAGTGAATCTGATCATTGTCAAATAGCTTGCATACTGTAAGCATAGCTGCTTTGAAGGACCAAAATACAAGTGTATAAATGAAAAAGCTATCTCTGCGCTAATCCCCAAGATCTCTGCCTGGTAGGCCAGAAAAACAACATCAACAGCAGACTTCTCTTATCAGCAATAGGCACAAACTCTTGCACAAGACAAAGCTAACAAAGTGAATGTTTCTCCATAAATATATCTCTTAGTATGGACTTTTTCTAACTGTATGAATCTATTCTCTCTTTTTCAGTCTTAATAGATTTTCTATTTCTATCCCAACTGAGAAATGCCACTGGATAAATCTGCCTATTTTTCCTCAGCACTACCCCACACAATATTTATTTCCCCATCTGTCTAGTTCCTGCCTCCCTTTCTTTAGCTCTTCATTTGAGATAACTGGTCTTGTATCCATTGGGAAATTGGCAATGACTAATATCACTTTCAGCAATTCCAACGGAGTTACAAATTGCTTGGTGGACAGTCTTCATTTGTCACTAGTTTATAGGCCTTTTGGCTAGTGAGTCATAATGGTTTGTACCCCTGAGTTCCCATCACCCAGACTGAGAAACTTTTTTTATTGACTAAGAGTTCTCTTAGTAACATATTTCTGGTTGAACTCCCACTTAATACTGATGTACCAATTTTAACGATATTGTAGAAGGAAGTATTCTGTACGTCCTTACACAATGCCCCCTGAGGGCTTGTGAGTGTGCTTTATCCTCCCAGCTGCTGGGTAACCACTGGGGTGTGCCCAGGTGTGTCTGAGTTCATTCTGACTGCCCTGGTGATCAGGGGGGTAGAAGGAGCAGCCTTATTCTGGAGGTAGAAGTTTCTTCCTGAGGTGCACAAGGACAGCAGGAACATGTCCTGGAACTCTGCTGCTGGACAGTGGCTAGAGGGACTGAGCTGAGCCCCTGGCTCCTACTACTCACTTGGGAGGAAAATTGGTGAAGAGTATTCTCCACTAGCATGCTTGCTGGATATTGGCCTTTAGCCTAGCACTGTTCTCCACTAGACTATGCTATCATCCTTGCAACTTGGTTCCCATATGATCTTTTCGTAGAATAGTTTGGGGAGAGAAATTTGTGATTTCTTAAAAAATATTTTGCTTTCTAGGCCTGATACATTTCTTTGTGCAGAAGCATGTTTTCACTCATATTCTCTCACACATAGCATATTTCTCTCTTATCTGCAGGAGGCACACTCGTCTGGCATGACAACATGGCTGTGAACTATTCGAACTGGGGGCAGCATGACACAGGACCAAGCATGCTCAGCCAAAACAGCTGCTACTGGATCCAGAGCAGCAATGGGGTTTGGCGCTTGGGCTCCTGCTCCAATGTCACAATGGGGGTCATTTGCAAGACTGCCCGAGGTAAGCAGGCAGCCTGAAGTCCATGGTGCCAAAGAGCAAGACTGGATTTTTCTCTAATAGTCAGGAGTCTTGTCTTTCACATGAGAGAATCAAAACAGTGGTGAGATTCTACACTATTGTGAGGAAAAGATCGAATTTTATCTTCACAACAACCTGTGAGACTGATTAGGTGGGTAAGAAGGAAGTGACTGGTTAAATGGTAAGAAGACCAGCCAGTAAATCTGTGCCTCCATGTGAATTTGGTGGGGTGGGGTGGACAGTTGACTGATGAGGTTAAAGGTAGATGTGAATTACATTGTTCTGCCTTATTTTCAGCAGTTGATGGCTGCTATGTTAAAGTCTTAAATGAGTCAGAAAAAACACATTGTGCTAGCTAAGGCTTTTGTAGGAATCTGCAAAGCTTTGCAGATTCATGGAATTTCTTCATAATTTGAACTGGAAAGAGTCAGGTTTCAAGTAGAGGAAGTGGAGAAACTGGGAGCTGGGTTAGATAAACCTAACCTTATCTTTTGCATTCTATAAACACTGGAAGTGCTGCATGCTCTCACTCCTTCCTAAACTGGTTCCATAAAAGGAATGTATTTGCTCTTTGTATTAAATGGGAAAAATTAAAGACAGTAGTACTTCTGTAAATGTTATCAGTTTGGATTGTTTCAACACCTAGACAAGTAGACAAGTCTGGTTAGGGTGGAAAAGGAGATCCATGGGTGAAAATGGAGGCATATCTGATGAGAGATGTGGAATTCATTGCCACAGTGTGTGCTTGCCAACTTAAATGGGTTTAAAGCGGGGTGTTAAATGAATGATGGTGCTATTAATAGTCAGGACAGTTATATGTCATGCTAGTATGTGTCAGACTGGGAGTGTGCAATGAAGAAAGAAGTCGCAGTCAGGTTTTGCTGGTGGGCTTCCCATAGGCAAGTGATTGGCCATTGTGTAAAAAGAATGTTGGACCAGAGAAGCCATTGATCTGATCCAACATGGCTGTACTGGTAGGAGTTCAAGGAATGCAATTAGCAAACCATGGAAGGAGTCAGTACGAAATGGCATGAAAAGCATTGGATAATTCTCTTTGAGCAACAGGTCAAACTGTATTGGATACAGAGAGCTAAAATTGTTTTTCTGTCTTTCCCTGGCTCTGCTTTCCTGGGTTTCTTTTTCCACGGCAGTAGAAGAAAGGAGCCTCTCCAGATCAGGTATGGAAAGTGAACATTTTGCCTCATTGTAGTTCATGGCAGCTGTGCTCTCTGAAACCCCCTTAAATACCAATTCTGAAATTAGCTCAGTTTACAGTTTGTTAGTCTGGCTATAAACCCAGGGCTTTGTGTATTCTGCAGTGTGGATGTGGCAACAAATTAGAATTAGTGGTATTTAACTAGACAAGCTTCAGTTACAGTGGGTAAAGAAAACTGAGGTAGCTAATCTACCTCAAACAGATCCTCCAAAATTGTGCTTATAAACACATGACCTTTGCAAATTGTTATCCCTGCTCATTTACCAGATTGGGGTGGTGGAGCCTCAGCCTGGGAAAATATAGTCTGGCCCCCTGTTCATGAATTACGATAGCCTAAGTAAGAAAGCATTGCAGCTCACTTTTTTTTTTAGTCATTGTAAGAGTCAGAATTCTGTTCTGATCATGAAATAACCAAACTCTGCTTCAAAACTACCTTTTTTGCAGCAACCTACATCACAACCATTTCCATGTTGTCAGAGAGTTGTGGGGGAGGGAGGGATGAGTGGAGATGCATCCAGCTGTTTTCCTATAGATGGACACACTCCAAGGCCATCATCTGCAGGGACATCCACAGAATTCCTGGAGGTCTCTGCAGATGCCTGTTGCAGAACGTCCAGCTAGAGGAAAATAGTTGCTATAGTCTCTACTCACCCCCCTACTCTCTTGCTACACAGGAATGGCCATGCTGGGCAGGGAGATGCACTTCACTGCTTACCATGTGAGTTTTGGGGGCATAAGTACATTGAGAGATGTAGCTACAAAGACGTACCTGTGATAGGTGTAAAGATCATGGCTGTAATCAGTGATACAGAGGGTTCTGGTGAAAAGTGAAGTATTCTAACAAGCCATTCCATTGGTAGAAGGTATTCTGTGAATCATTTCCAGGCACAGAATCATTGGGGCTTGTGTTCGATTAGCACAATTCCTTCTCTGAATAGAATTTCAGTATTATTTCCTACTGAAGGGACAGCTTACCACAGGCTTCTGCTTTCTTTTTTCTCACAGTAAGCCTTTTCTCCCCCTCAAGGAAGGGGACTGGGTACTTCTAGCTGTCAGTTATCCTTTGGTTGCAAGGGTGTGTGTGTGTGTGTGTGTGTGTGTGTGTGTGTGCGTGCAAATGGGACACTAATGGCGTTATGTAGTAACCTTGTCATCTGTATCATTTATGTATAAAAGTGCATAGAAAAAATTGCCATTCTAAGAGACTCAAATTACTACTTGTCAAATTTCTAGATCATGCAGATGCAAAAATAAGTTTGAAATCAGATTGAGAAATCCTAGTGGAATGTTTGTAGGTTGGAGACTATTTAGATTAGCAGCATTTACTAGGAAGTGAATGGGTTTCTCCTCCCTGCGAATGTTCTTATTCCTCTTCCACAATCAGAGACATAGAATTAATTTTGCAAACTTGAATGCAGGACAATTGTGTAAAATATATCTCTGAGACAGAATATGTAGTAAAAATAGCCACATTTTTTGGGGGGAGGGCAAAAATGGTCAAATACAAAGTGTGTAAGAATTGCCTCCCTGGCAAAGAGGGTCCAGGTGAAGCCTCTTCACATCAATGGGAATTCCTCCTTTGATTTCCCTGCTTCAGTGTGTCTGCTTGTAATTCCTCACATGTTAACCAAAGTATAGCTAGTCATGTCAATGTTGTGCACAAAGATCCTGCTGACTTTTTTGTGAATGTTACTCTTCCACAAAAATTGGGCTTTCTTCCTCATCCTTCTTTTTCTTTTTCAGCTTTCTTGGAAAACACAAAGGCCATTGCAGTGGTCATCCTCTCCTCCCTAGCACTGTGTGCATTGATAGCTATTGCCATCTATCTGTACAAACGCCGGTGGAGCTCCGAGCGAGGGACATTTGAAAGTGCCCGCTACAGCCGCACTAACTCCAACCCTAGTGAATCTGCTGAGAAGAATATCCTGGTGTCTGATATGGAGATGAATGAGCAACAGGACTAATGGTGGAATTGTTGACCACAGGGGTGGGTGGGGAGGGAGAACAGGAAAGGGAGGGACACAAGTACCTGGCATAAATAAAAAAAATAAGCCCCTTACGAGAGCAGAGAGCAACAGCAGAATTACTGCAGTGGGGTAGGAAGACAGGAGAGCAGACCACTAAGGAGATGTGGAGAAATATAAAAAAGGGTTTTCCCTTGGAACTACAGTCCCATGTCTTCATGACACCAAAAGAAATCCAGACCTGGCCTTATATGTTTCTTATACCCACAGAGGAACTATGGGAGGAGAGGAGGTAGTTTCTTTCATGGTGAAAAATCTCATTAGGCATCCTCTAGTCTCTCTCAGGGTATCAGCACAGCAGTCTCCACATCTCCTTAGAGACTGAAAATGCAAGCATTTCTCCTGGCCAAAACAAGGAAGGCCTTGAAGAGTTTTCTCACCTCTTTTTTGGTAAGAACATGTCTTTGTTATATTGCATTACTCCTTGGAGCCATGTGGCTAATTAAAAAGTGAAAGGCCCTTGAATTCCTGTTAATGATGCTTCAAGCTTCTATTCTCTGATGTTGAGAAATCACATGAACAATTTCTTCTCCAGCCACACTACTGCTATAGCAACCATTCTGCTGTTAAATTCTGTTCCCATAGAAGGCTTTTCTGCAAAAATGTGGAAGTGGCATCATAAGCACTTTCATAGCTACAAGTGACCTCTCAGTGATAGAAACACATGACAAGTGTGTGCTTGGAGTGTGAGGAAGAAAATAGGAATGCCACTATTTGCTTCTTTTTGTGAAAGATTTGGCTAGCAAAACTCATACAAGTGAAGGAACACAGTTTGCAAGGAATGAACTTCACTAAACTGTCCCCATTGAACAATGTAGTGAGCTCTCAAAATGGCTAGTGTGGGGTTGTCACTTCCTGCTAGTTATTTACACACAGTATCCAGAAGATGTGGGGATGGCATAGCCTCAATCCAAACATTCACAGAAATGATGAGAATGAGCTGCCTGTGCTGGAGAAATGGCTGCATCTTACAGGAACAAAATGCAGCTATTTAAACTCTTAGCAAAGGCATTGTGCCTGAAACAGAGTTACTGCCAGAAGGGACAAAGACTACAAGAAACAGGAAATAAATGCATAGCTTTTGCACAAAACCTATATTACAGAAAGGCCCTCAGAACATCTGTATATCTTGGGTGGAAAACTAGTGTGCTCATTTTTTATTTTTTTTATTTTTTTAAAAGAAAGTTTGTTGTTGCTTTGCTGGCTAGTAGGTATGAATAACTTGTTTTCTAGTAGCCATCATTTTACACTGTATCAAAATTCATGTTGACAGTTATTCGTGGGGGGCAGTATTTTGTTTTCTCTGCATAGGGCTGATGCTCAAGTGTTCTAGAACCTCTCCCTCCCTCCAACACACTTTGTTTTTAGCCATTTGAAGAAATGCAACTAGACACTTGGTTCTTCTTGTTTCTGGAACAACACGCAAATGTTGCCAGACAATTTGGGTTTCAGTCCCAGCTACTCAGAGCCTGTGAGAGACTATCAACCTAGTGCAGTGCCCTTTTGAGAAAGAAATGTGGAATGAGGAGAACGTGGTTTGGACTGGGGAGCCTGTAAGAGGCATCCTTTTTCTCCTTTGTTTTCAATGGAATAATTTTGGATGGTGGCTGCAACAAAGAATGGAAGATAGCTATTTTTGCTACTCAAGGAATTATTAGAATTATTGTATAAGAAAAAAAATTCTGGTGATTTTCACTTAAGCTGGATATTAAGTGTTTGTAAAAATGTTTACCGTTGTCTCTCTTATCTTTAAATAACTGAAAAGTGCCATAACAGCCCATAATATGAGGAGTTTCAGAGACAATCTTAAGTTTTCCAGTTCGCTTTTCCTTGATTACTGCTGCTTATTTCATTACTGCTGCAATGGGTTTCATTGCTTCAGATGAAGATATACACACATCTTGATTTAGAGCTAATTTGCCCAATAGTTGTTCTGCTCAGGGGATCCTTTCCAGGGCTTTATCTGAATAAGCATTAATCCCTGGACTCGACTCCACACTATGGCTATACCATGCAGTATATAAAGTAACCATTTCTGTGAATATGGATGCCTTCCTTACTGATGACTAGTTACAGGCAAACCTCACATGTGGGGGTGTGGTGACATGATCAGTAAGACTTGTACAAGAAGAGGATCTTATTTACAAGTCAATCCGGGTGTAGATGTGTGTGCGGGGGAGCAAAATTAGAACATTATCCCCTATAAATTTTATGTTCTCCAATGAAATGTTCCTTCAGTCCCCAAATTTCTAGCATTGCAGCAATTTAAAACTTCAGTTGAACATTCAGAAATATAGTTTGGGCATTCAAAGAACAGGGACAGGCAAAGTTTCCAAATGAATGTGAACACAGCAAATAATAAGAGTTCTATGTATGAACACTTTTTCAGTGTCTCATTCTCTGCAGTATGGATACTGAAATAAAAATTCATTGAGGCAGCAGAATTCTTATGGGGAAACAAGGCCCTCATTCTGACACTGCCCCCCCATGTATTGTGGAAATAGAGCAGGCAGGCAAAATGGACAACACTGTTTACTTGGAAACTCACGATTCCTTCCCAATAATGGTGTATAGCACAAGTGTTCACTCAACATTTTAACTGGGAAGCATTTGTGAAAATGTCTTCAGCCAGTATGGTGGGCAGGCTGACCAGCCAAAGCGTATTCAGGAATTAAGTGCAATAGCACAGCTGAAAGGAGGGAGGGTTGTACAGTGTCAGCCTCTTCATTCTTCCAGCTTAATATGCTGCTGCTCAGTCCTTCTCAGTAATGACAACACCATAGGCAACCCTCAACCATTTTAGTAATTTTATTTTTTTTCTGCTTATCCTTTGGTTTCAAAATGTATTGAACAGAACTAAGACAATTCTCAATGAATTTTATATATGGAAGTGGGAAGGAGTGGCATCCTGCCCCAAATTGTGAAAATGTTTCTTTGGAATTACTGAAAAAATGTTTCAGCTTAAAAATTCTATCACTCTTTTGAATAATGTGAAAAGATACTGAAAAAAAAACTGGCAACTTTTAAAATAGTTTACCTTGCTTTTTATAAAATAAGCCTTCTAGAATCTTCAAATAAAGCTTTGTTTCCCATCAGTTTTAGGAAAACCAGATTCTTTTTCTTCCACTGTTTTCAGTGGCAATAGGGAGGCAAAACAATATTTGATGATACCTTTTTGTTCTGCTTTCTTTTCTGTAAGAGATGCTGGCAAAATTTTCATTTGGGTAATCCAAATACTAGGTATTGACAGTCACGGCGACTGGACTAATGGATTTCAAAGCAATTGATCTTGCAGGTCCTTTGAATACAGCTACATGCAAGAGAGTAGCCCTTGTGAAAATCCAGTTAATGTTTCTTTCTTGACTTAGACAAATTTTTCAACTGATGTGATTATAGCAACCTTGTAGCTTACCAATAACCCATTTGATTGAAGTGAGCAACAAAGTTTCCTTTGAGCTGGATCCACCACTCAAGTCATGCCACATTGAAATCCTGTTTGTGGTACTGAGTTTTAGACAGATCATTATTAATTCAGTGGCTGTGCAACCTGCTCACTTGATCATGGAATTTCCAACTTTAGGGCAAGATGGGAATTTGAATGCTAGTGACTGACACTGAATTGCACCACCATGTGGAGAATTCTAAAAAGTCTAACTCTCACTAGCATTTCTCAACAAAACATAGGAGTGAGATATCAACACCAAGAAGGAAAAGTTACATTCAGTGCCCCTCTCATCATGAGCACATTATGTGTCAGCAGCAGCTAAGACAGGCTGTCTTCTGGGCTACAAATCCAGATACTGCTTTTGCCCAGTAAAGACTTCCATTGTTTAAACTTAATCTACCAAGGAAATATCTTCCATGAAAAAGCACGTATGCATCTGTAACAAGCATGTTAGATGTAGAATTCCTTTCTGGTGGGAGTCTTGCCTGATAGAAGAACTTCATCTCTATTTGGCAGATGGCCAATGTCAAAATCACCTCTACCCATGTATGAATTAACTATTTCCAAGATTGTATATATCAGCTATACAAATTTTCAAAAGCTGCCTCCTGCTTTTCACATTTTTGGACAATTACTACACAACAGTAGGTTTTTCAAATATAACCCTGCTGGAGTGATGAAGACAGCCTGAAAACTGCAGCCCTCACTTGCATAGTTACTTTTCAGGACTGTGGATTGAATTCTGTGAGCAGATGTTGCTACTATTATTATTAACATTATTCTGGAATGAGCAGTGTGATGTACAGAGTGCAAGCATAAAACAGTCCTTGTCCATAGGCACAGCAGTCTACATTGGATGCATAATAAAGATGTGGGGCGGTGGTGTTAACTAGGGATGGACACACTTTCATACCAGAGAAAGATTTATACCGAAAGGTCTGGCAGAGGATGAGTCCCCTCTCTGATCTTCACTCTTGTTATGCAACCCAAAAGTAACAACCTGCTCATCTATGGCGTATTTATTTTCTTAAAGGGGGGTTGAAAAATATTTTTATTATTATCTTGTGCCATTTAAAGAGAACGCTATAATCTTATTAAGTTGATCATACAATATACCACCATACAACTCAAGTTTTAACATACAAAATGATTCCTGCAATCCAAGGAACGCCTGACCCACAGAAATGCAAATATTTAAATATTACAGAGTAGATCCCGCAACAGGTGTAGCAAAGGTAGATACCTAATTCACCATTCCAAATGGCTGTCAAAGCATAGCCCTTGGTTAATGGCTGGCAGCCAGTCTGTGAGAGATATTAAAACATTTTCACTCTGGAAGATGCTGTTATAACCCATGTTGTTTCAAAAAGTTTGTTAGTCAATAATGCAATTTAAGAACAACAACACAAGAATCAGACTACACAAACAGCCACAACAGCCCCAGACCCTTATTAGACTTTAAATGGTGACAATGAATATGAGTGGTCTACATAACTCATTGTGGCCTGGTAATAAGAAGATGAAAATGGGAAAACGTGGAGAAGGTTTTGCTTTTAGATTTTGAGAAAGAATTCGCTTCTTTAGATCCACCTTGACCATTCTTAGCCACTGTTGCCAGAGTTGGCTGAATCTGGAAATATGGAAGAAACAAATCACTCAGAACATTTTTCTCCATAAAATGGCAGCAATCTTAAATGTATTTAATAAACTAATATTCAAAAGATCAGTGAAAGCCTAAATGGTCAGTATATATATACAAATTTAATTATTTACTTCCAGAACCCAATTATAGTACATTTAATAAAATTAAGGTGCCAGAGAAGGCAAAAGTTTAAATATTCAAATTTTGTTAACCTCTACCCACCATAAATAAGAAATATTTAAATTTAAAGAAATTAGATTATGATGTCTTGAGCAAAATATGACAGTTGTATCTATTTAGGTTTGAGAGAGGTTCCAAATATACAAGCAACTTATTGGCATTAAACCAGCTTTGGACAACACAAGAACTAGAATTGCATCTCAGAAGATTTAGGCTGAACATTAGAAAGTACTGCCTACAATGAAGATAATGGAGAAATAACTTTGTGGTGTGTGTCTGTCTGTGGGGTTTTAACTAATGTGAATATCAATGAGTATGTAGGGTAAAGCAGACTTGATCAATGAGTCAAGAAAAATAGTGGCTAATCAGTATACTTCCAGATCAATAGCTAATGGTACCCATGCCCATCACTACAGAATGAAAGTGTATAGTTTGATGGAGAAAATGAGATTTAGTGACCTAAAGGATGATACAGGTCACATGCTAAAGGAGAGTTCTGGTCAACATCGATGTTTTCCCATTATATTTTGCTATAATTCTATAATAGGAAAGGTTCCTGCACAGCAAATACTTTATCTCTCAGCTTCATGTCTTGAAAATGTGAGTTTGTGCAGCGATATCCTATATTACAAAACCATGTAACAGGAATGTATGTTGTCTACTGATGACAATTGGACATAAAAACTCAGGCCGAAAGAGTGCGCAGGACTTACTATGCACTCAGTCTCAAAATCTATTGTAAATGCAGGGCTTCATTCTGAAAATGATATAAAGAAAGCTGCCCCTTTTGTTGTACTCAGGTTGCATTTCCTTTCAGCACTGGTTGGCTGCATCATTTGTGGAATTACAAGCCAAAAGGAGGATGATAAGTGAACCTATCATAGGATTTTCTTGAAAAGATTTGTTCAGAGGGGTTTACCATTGCCTTCACCTGAGAGAAAGAGATTTGCCCAAGGTCACCCAATGGGTTTCCACGGCCAAGCCGATATTCTAACCCTGGTCTTGCTGAGTCCTGGTCTAACACTCAAAACACTACAGTAGACCCTTCACATTCTCAAGGGATAGAAACAGAGAACTCTTGCGAATGTCAAAAAAATTCGAATAGGCAGGTGCCCTCCCTCTGGGCTCCTGCCCACTGCAAGGAACCGGTGGGCCTCCTCTGGAAAGCCTGTGCGAGGGGAGGCCCCAGGGCATACACAGGCAATTGCTAGCCCTACATAGTCCTGCCCTGCATGCTTCTGCTGCCCCGCCGAGGGCCTGTGAGGGCTGCCTGGAGGAACTGCAAGGAAGAGATGATCTTTCCTCCTCCCAGCCCCTGGCCAAAATGAAGAGGGAGAATGGGGGGGGGGCAAATAATCAAATCCACAAAAGTGAAACCTGCGAATGTGGAGGGAGAACTGTACACCATGCTGGCCCTCTAGTGATTGGAACTGGGTCATTACAATTTTTCCTTGTTCTATCTCATGTAAAAACCCTGTCTGCAAATACAAATACTTTAACTTGCTACCAGTAATGAAAGCTGTGTAGTTATTGCTGAGGAACTCTAGCTGTTCTTCCCTTCTCTGTGTCCCAAGCATTAGGACTAAACTGTGGTTGGTGTTTTTGCAAAGAAAATGTAGAGTGGAAAGTGACCTAGTCATTCTGAATCCTAGATGTGTGGAGACAGTTGTTAAGACAGGGAAGAATATATGCACATGATCCTAGGTTAATTTTATCAATCATATGGTACAGGGTTTTGGCACAAAACCAATTTACTGTCTTGGCACGGTCCAAATGAAGGCCCATCAGAGCCTGCCTTCTTTACTTAAGAGAAATTTCTATGAATTTGAAAGCCATGAGTTGGAGCACAGCTAATATTGAAATACCTGCTTTGAACCTTTCTGTAGTTTAATGAAGAGTTGGGGCCTACTTAGTTAAATTTTATTCTGCCCAGTAACTGTGAAAAGTAGTCATGTTAGCCTATATCAGCAAAAATAACCATCTTGGGGTAATGCAAGGATATTTATTTGTTTATTTATTTAATCTTCTGCCGTTTTCTCAGAGGGGGGCGCAAGGTGGCTCACAACAGAGTTAATAAATACAACAAAAACACAAGTTAATATTAAACAAGATTACAATATTAAAATAACAGAAATATAGCCAATGTTAAAAGCAGATAGAAGAAAGAAAAAACTACAGCTTCCCCCAATAGAAGTCCGCTCCTCAGCAGTGAGTTAATTGTCAAAAGCCTGCCTCAATATAAAATGCTTTCCCTTCTGACAGCAGGGAAGCAAGGGAGCCCAGCTTCCTCTGGAAGTGACTTCTATGACGTGGGAGCATGGCATAAGCTTTTTTGGATGACAGCCCATGTGCATGTACACATATGTATACAGGGATGGAGGAGTTATAAACAGTGGCATCTCATTATCTTTGGGTGGTAGATCTGTTCATGTTTGGAGATAATTTCCCAAAAGCTACTCAGTGGCAACAGACCATAAAACAAAGGATAGAAAGAAGCACAGGGACCAGATCCTTTAACAAATCATGATATTAACTTTCTTTCCATATTCAAGTACCACACCACTATTACAAGAGTTAATAATGTACAACATCCTCTTGGTGAATTATCCTGGTATAACCCCCTGGTTATATCAATATAAGTATTTTACTGGACACAAGGAGATACCAGAAGCTGCATACATAAGGCTTCTCCCCTACTGCTGTAACAGAAGCTGGAGTATGCAGCTTCAATCCAAATGGCCACTGAGTGAATAGTTACCATTGCACAGTGTGTACAAAGGGAAAGAAACAGTCTTTGTTGTCCTGAATGTCCACGGTAAGTATGCTGGGGGAGCTTTATGCAAGTCAAATCTTGGCCAATATCAGCAGTATTAAAGATATAAATCTGACGTCAAAAATGGCAACAATCAGAAACCCTTTAACCTGCTGAAATATTCTGCTATTGACCTGAATATTGTACATGTTGTGCATAAGATCTTCAAATGGAAATCCTATGTCAAATAACTGAATGCCAGCTTATAAGGAGATTTGATTCTATTTGCTTTGAGCCTTTGCCAACACAATAGACACATTTTCTCTAGTATCTGTGTTAATATGGCACATAAAGGATTATTGTGTTATCATCAATTACTGTTATTGTGAACAGCAAATATAAATTATTTTCTGAATGGCTAATATAATTCATTTATTGGCTGTCCATACCCACGTTATAGAGAACTGTTACAGATTATATCTCTTGTATCTCAGTTGTTTTGCTTTATTGTTTATTTTATCTTTCATATAAAAGTGTGTGTGTGTGTGTGACACACATTCATACATTCTAACTGAGCTAATGCTCCATGCCCCAGTGCTTATCCATGCTTTCAAACCTGCCAGGGCTACCAGTCAAAAGATGTATAATTGTACCACATTTTTCCTCTCCAGTTTTCCTTTTCTAGTATTTTTTTAAATTAGAGACTTGATTAAAAGAAAGGAAGAAGTATTTGAATGTTCTAAATAAAGGGTGGGCAGCAGTGAAAGACTAGAGGGCTATATTAGCCCTCCAGGAGACCTTGCGAGGCCATATATACCCTGTACCTTTCCCTGCAATATATATATATTTTCCCCCAATAACCTTTAGAGGACATATTGCCATGTTTCAGGGCCTTCTTAGGCTCCTAGAGGGCATTCTGAGACAAACAAATATTTTTTTTAGCAAAACTTGGGTTTGACCTCCTATGGGGTCCGACGGGGTGTGTCAAAACCTGACGGAAATGCCCCCACACCCCTGGATATAATTTCTGGGCACTTCAGAACCCCCTCCCCCAAAATGCAATAGAAATGTTGCAAAAAATAATAATAATGAAAAGATCCCTGGGGCATGCAGTCTGTGGGCAGCGCTTTGCCCACCTCTGTTGTAAATGAAAGAATTCTTTATCCAGAAAATTCCATGAATGAGGCAGGATGATTATGCACCAAAGTCTCTTCTGGAACCACTCCATATCACAACCAGTTTGACTGCAATCTCAAACACAGAGTAAGCACCACTGAACATAGAAGCAATTTCCTCTAACTGATATCTAGGCATTTATCAACAGTGATACAGTGCAAAAAAGCAGCACAATACCTTTATTAGGCTTAACTAATGTGTCACAAAGTACAAAGCAAACTTTCAAGCTACCCAATAGTGCTTTGAAGCAGAAATTACAAGTGAATAGGTGGAACAAGGTCTTCTTTAAGTCAAATGGAGGGTTTGTGCAATTGCTTTTCCCCCACTCAGATTCATTTTGGTGAGCAGCAGAGGGAGATGCAGCTATTGGCACCAAAATAGATAGTTAAAACAACTTCATTGCACATTTGAAGGTGAGAGGCTCCCTGTTTGTTGCTGATGAATTCAACTGCTACAGCCCTTTGCTATGCCAGTCAAAACCAACTAATTTGAGAAGCTTCAGCTCTTTTTCCTGGAAGTGAAAGGTTAGGAAATCAAGGCAGTTCTCAGTTTACAGCTGAATATATGTGTGTGTTTGTGTGTGGTGCACATGCATATGTGTCTGTATACATGCATATTTCTATATGAATCAAACACTTCTGCCTTCTTTGGTCTCAGTATCCTTATAGGTTATTCCAGGTAATGCTTAAAATGATTACATCACCTTCTAGAGCCTCATATGAATGTCTGCCAAGTCCTCTTCCCTCATTCTGTGTTAGGACGTAACACAGATACTGTGACTTTATCAGGTCAGGAACCTGATCCCTTAGTTTGTGTAATATCTTGCCCAATGAAGAGCTTTATCACATATGACAGGCAAATTGGAGTTACAGCAGGATAATATATTCTTTGGCAGGGACTTACCACATGGCATAGTTCCTCTTCTGTGATTCTCCTGGTGCGAAACCCTCTGGAAAATATTTCTTTTTCAAAGGAAGTCATTAACAGATTAATCCACTAATGACCTCCTTTGTAAAAAAAAAACATTTTCCAAACAGTCTCCTACCAGGAAAAAAACAGAAGAGAAAGGATGTCATGTGACAAGTCCCAGCCAAAGATGCTATTATCCTGCTGTAACTGCAATTTGCCTGCCTCATGTGATAAAGCCCGAAGACATATGAAGATCCTGAGAGCTTGTACAGATTATTATGCCCTTTGCTTCATCCCAATAAAGATATTATGTTATATGGGTTTGAGGTATTTCCACTCCTCAAAGCAATGGTTGTTAATTTTACTGTCAATTAATTTTCCACCACTAATTTTCACACAAGTCAGGCCAGAAGTACATGGGTGAGACTTGGCAACTCTGAGGTGATGATAAAGGACATGGTAACAATTCTGGTTTTCATTTATGAGCATCTATGATAATCTGGGGCATTTTTCAATTACAATAAGGCTATTACCCATCTAATCTGAAAGCTCCACACGTTTTAAAGCTTGACTGGACTGTGAAAATAACCCTTCTCTGTCTTATTTTTATTCCTCTGAGATGAATTTTCATATTTAGTTAGTCCTTAGTGTGTTCAAATAGAATGCCTATTCAAAATGTCTTCTAAACTGCTTATATATATTAAGAAGCCAGCGCAAACAGTTTAACGGACAGAGCTAAGGTTTTGTTAAATTTAGCAGAAAGAGATGATTAAGGCAGTACTAGCCAACAGTTGGCTCACTGGCCACACTGGGCTTGCAGACAGTTATTTGCAGGCTTATCCTTAACTCTCCCTTTTCAGAAATTAAAAGAAGATGTTCACATTAGCCTGCTTTCTTCTATCACTTGTCTTTATGAGAAGAGGAATTTTGCTTTGGATAGTAAAGACTGTAACAGTACAGAAAGCATCTTATTCATGTAGCAAAAGGCTGTGAAGAAGAGCAACAGAACTTTTCAGCAACCACAGACATCGACTTGGTCCTCACATGCACTCAAAACCTTTGTTAGAGAAGCTAATAAATACCACCAGCATTTGCAGCTCATTCACTTGTTTATTCTTTCCTTAAACATGATAATATGCAATCAACTACTGTCGACTACACAAGGGAAACATGTCAATCCCTACACAAAAGAATGCATTGATACAAATCTAACAGCAAAATGGCAACATTTGGAAACCAATACAGGAATGTTTTGATCTCCCAGGACCCTGCTGCTGACCTGAAAATTGCCATTCTTCAAACGAAAATCAAAGGGAGACATCAACTGAGTTAACAACTTAACAGAGAACATGAATCAAGATAATGATCCCCTCTCACTGCAGACACTAACACTGCAAACCAATACTTATCACCAGCTACTGCTCCTGTAAATGTACGCTGTTTGCGTACATTTAAGCTTTACTTAAAAGCATCATAGACTTTTAGCTCTTACACTTGGCTTGTTTACATTTTTCCTCTGTACCTATGTGTGTGTGTATGTGTGTGTGTATATGCACATGTGTGTGTATATGCACATGTGCGTGCGTGCGCACACACACACACCAATGGATTGTACTTCATGCATCTGATGCTCTATTCCACAAAAGCTTATGCCAAAAAGCTCTTACGCTCTGTGGAAGTACAAAACTCCTCCAACTGAAAGTTCCTAGACAGAATTTCATTTGATCATATGCACTAACTAGTTCCACACTATTACCCCACCTTGTAGATCCCGCCCTGAGGAGTATAAGTCTTTCTATTAAATATAGTGAGCCACAGAGATCTACTGGAGGGACACATAGGCAGCAGAGCTATGGGAAAATTAAACAAATCAAAGGTTAGCACTGGTTCCTGTCACGTATCCTAGGTGAATCTTGGAAATGGTTCCCACAGACCACTGAAATGGACTTTCAGCAATAATAGCACCAACAGGAGACAAGAGGTCTCTGGGATCAAATTAACATTTCAAACAGCCAGAAATGTTATGCCTGCATCCTCGGACGAGATAACAATCTTGCAGTAACTACAAAGATGCCTGGCTGTATTTTCTTTATACTACAAAGCTGCAATCCATCTTCATAAAATCTAGCCAGCTGGTCTTCCCAAGAAAGGGTCTGCCCCTGCCCCTTGCATGCTTTTTCCTATAACTAGACCCCCTTTTTGTATCCCTCTTCGGAGCCCCCAGAGAGAGAGAGAGAGAGAGAGAGAGAGAGAGAGATCCCCATGCTGTCTGTTTTTCTGAAGCGCTCCCCTTAGTTGCTGCACTGAGTAGATTTCAACTCATGTCTTCAGGATTTCTCGTCAGATAGTATTACCCCAAACCCCTATGCCTCTCTTAATTTTCACCTCTTTTTAAATTTCTATAGCCCTTGTATGCTTGTGTGAGTGAATGCAACAGTGTGCTTGTGTGGATTTTGACATCTTTTCCAATAAAATACTGAAACTTGAACAGTTAACCTAATTCTCTGTGGTCTGATTCCATAAAGCTGGGCTCAAGATCCCTTGAATTACCCTGCCCTCTTCGCATTGCTACAGCAGCGTTTAGCTAATTTTCCCCACAACTGATAATTTTGACAAGCATCCAGAATCCCCCTAAGTGACCTCCAGCAAGCAGGGTAACAACACGTAACCTTCTTCCAACTTGCTGCTGCACCATGTATTTCCTGAAGTTTCTTTCTGCTTCCTAGATTCAGTTTGAGCATTTTTGGCATGAGCCAGCATTGTGTAGTGGTTTGAGCTAGACCATGACTCTGGAGACCAGGGTCTGGATCCCTATTCAGCCATGGAAACTCACTCCTAACCCTGGGAAAGTCATACTCTCTCAGCCTCAGAGGAAGGCAAAAGCTATACCCCCCAAACAAATCTTGCCAAGAAAACCCTGTGATATGTTCACCTTAGGGTCATCTTAAATTGGAAATTATCTGAAGGCATACAACAACAATTCCTGGCATAGCAAGCAGGAGAGATGTCCCTTTCATCCCTATACTTTGTTCTGGAATGGTCTTCTGACAAATCTAGAGCGATGAAGTTCTATGTGTGTAGTTATCCAGAGTGCCAGAGAAGCAGGTTGCCAGGCAACCATAATAGCTCCTCAGGAGAGAAACCCAGAGGGGCTGGTGGCTGAGAGAAAAAGACAAGTAAAGGCAAACACTGATTGTCTTTTGGGGCAGTCCTTCAATGTGAATTCTCGTGAGAGAGAGCTTTGGAGTAAAGTCCCTCAGTCAGCCAGGAAGAGTGATTGTGTAGTAAAGATTTAATTCTCAGGGGAAGCCTAGACAGAGGCAGAAAAATAATTAAACAATTATAGACGCTGATCAGAAAGTGTGACCTACTGGGGGTTGAACCTTTGGTAAGAGGGTAGCCAATAGGCTATTCATGATATTTGTCCTTATAAGAGAGGTTAGAGATATAAGGAAAATTACTGACTAAAACTACTCTGAAGAATTGTATTAATTTTGACCTGCATATAAACTCCAATACTTCATTCCGTATGTTATCTTAATAGATATTACAGTTTATTTTTACAGATACTGACTTGGCATAGTGATATACAGTATTTAAAGACAGACAGAAAACACACTACAACAGAACTAAAAAACGGGGTTCGCCTTTTTACATTGAAAGGCTTCACCCTTTTCACAAAGGTGGTATTATAAATGGGGAGGCAGAGCTGTGTAGAAAAGACAGGGCATTTTATCAGATCGGGGAACTGCCATGCCAATCTGAGAGAGAAAGAAGTAAGCCCTGTCACATCTAGGTTCTGACCACCACTCCTGCTGCTGAAAGAAAAAAACCTATGATTGCCAGTGGAAGAAAAGGTATGACATGACTATATGAAAACCAAGGTCTGTTGCTTTATTGGAGATGGAGGTAAGACATGGAACTAGTTAAGGCAGATATTAAGGTAGGTCCATCTCCTCCTCTAGTGAGTCTTACATTTTAAAAATTACTGTATATATTCCTTTCTTTAAACAATTTGCTGAAAAAAATCACTGCTTTGAGTCTGTTGTTCTTGATATTAAAGATTTTAAAACGGAGGTAAGCCTCAAACTTATTCTGGAAACACAAATTAATTTTAATAATATAGTAACTTGCCTAATACATTTGAATGGAAACCTTCAGGGGCATAAGACTTCAAGTTGTTGAGTGATTTGAATAAACCTTTTTTTTGATACTCTCTATATGTGGTGCTGTCCCTTCCCATCCTGTATACTGCAAGTTAAACTATACGTGTAACACATCTGATGTGTCTGATCTTTGCTATTTAAAGAACATCTGTGCGTGTGTGTGTGTGTGTGTGTGCGCATGCGCGTGTGTGTGGTGGTGGGGAATCAGGATTGAGAATGCTGTAGTGCAAATGAAAATTTTCTCATCGAACTGATATTAGCACCAGGAGAAAGTTGTTGATTAATTCTAGTGAAAGCTTCTCTCCTAGGACATTTTAATGGGGAAGTTTCATTTAAAAATGCAGCTTGGGGAGACAGGGTTAAAATCACTCTCTTCAAGATTTTAAATTAAGGACATTAGATGTATTCAATCAAACATTTGACTCTAAGGCAACTGTAGGCAACGGCCGGGACTAGGGTGGCTGCAATGCTCCCTGTGAGATCCTGGAGAGTCATAACCCCTACAGCCAATCTCCATGATCCTACAGAAATTGGAGACTGAAAAAAAAATCAACTCCCCTTCCCCCTGCAAGAACCAAAAGCATCCTCAAAAGCCCCGGAGGCTAGTCTTGGCCCTTTTGTCAACTTTGGGGGACTTTTGCCCACCTCATCTTTTATGACTTCAGAGGTTTTCCTTCAGACTTTTCTCAAACCAGGAAGTGATCAGAGAAAGAAGTCTGACCACTTCCTAGTTTGAAGAAAGGTCAAAGAAAGGCCTCTATCTGCGTATGTATGTGTCTTCCAGTCACCTGTTGACTTACGGTGATCTTTTCTTTTCTTTCTTTTTTTTCTTTGGAGTTGAGAAAGGCCTCTAAAAGCCCCCCCAATAAGCCCCCCCCCAATGCCTGAAAGCATGGCAAAATAGCCTATTTAGAGCCTTGAGCAGTGCTACTGACCATTGGGAAGGAGCAGTCACGGCAAGCTATAGGCAAGCAGAATTTTTTGAATGGGGAACTATACATCAGATCTCAGAATCAAGGCATAAAAGCACAGACTTCGGCCATTTCTGCACAACACTGTTATAGTGCTATTACTCCACTTTCAACATCCTATGGAATCCTGAGTTTTGCCTTTTAGGGAAGAGCATTTAGAATTCCCAGCCAGAGAGCTCTTTGGCCTCAGTAGATTACAAACCTCAGAATTCCACAGGATGTTCAAAGTGGAATAATAGCACAGTAACAGTGGCCCTTTCGTAGCGCCGCTTTCGTGTGACGGGGGAGGGCGGCTCACGTGAGAAGCCTCGCCCAAAACGCCGCTGCTTCCCCGCTCCTCCTTACTGCACCTGGGCTTCTGCTGTCGCGTCCGTTGCTCTTCAGCCCTGCCCCCAGCTTCCACAGTGCAGTCTGGGAGCTGTAGGCTGCGCTGGGGGAGGAAGTGCAACCGGTTCGCCTGCGACGACGCACCACATGGCAGTAAGTGAGCGCCACCGCCGCGAGCATTGTGCGAGCGTGGTTTATTTTTGGCTTAAAGCCAAAAATAAAAAAATACGTGCTCACCCAGCTTGAGCCTCATGAGCACCGCGTAAGTGGGAGTGCATCGTACAGAGTGACGCTCCCACTCCCGCAAGGCTCAAGGGGCTCTTGCGCGAAAGAAATCTGTGCGAAAAAGGGCCAGTGTAGTGCAGAAATGGCTAAGTTTTCTTCATAAGTGACAGTGGTTCAGTACAATGCTCCTCTTTTGGGTGCCTGTAGAGCAAATGGAGAATAAATCAATTGCACTGTGGTGCCTGTGTGGGTGCAACAACGGCAAAATTGTCCCAAGTGGCAAAGGTTGAGTTAGTGTTCCAGGTTGTATCTGATATATTTTGCTTCTTGCCATTTGGAAAATTCAGAAATGACGAGTAGTTATATTCAAGGGCAATATTAATGTACAAACTGCAGAACTGAGTAACTAATGGACTAATAGTCTCAACCAGCATATACTACTATGAATGGTGAGTCAACAATTTATGCAAATTCCATCAACTCTGTGGGGCTACAAATAGGATCCAGGTCCATAAGATTTGACTCTCATACTGCCATTCAACCAAACTGACCCTACAGAAATATACAGTTTTTGACATTGTCCTGGCCATTTTGAAAAACACATATGGGAAAATGTAATATTAGAAGCACCCCTAAGCCTGACTAAATAAAGATGATAGGGTATTCCCACATTCCTTCTGCACTCACCAGAAAACTTATTTAGTGTAAACTCTTGACATAAACTGGAGACAAGCACAGAACCACATAAGTCACTATGAAAAGTGTATTTAATCATCAAATTTGATGAGAGCTAGTGTGGTGTAGTGGTTTGAGCATTGATCTATAACCCTGGAGACCAGTGTTTGATTCCCTGCTTGGCTATTGGAAACCCACTGGGTGATCTTGGGTGTGTTACATATTCTCAGCCCCCTGAAAGCCCCATGGTAAGTTTGCCTTGGGGTTGTCATATGCCAAAAACAACCTGAAGGCACACAGCAACATCAAAATCAGGCATCTGGTATCTTGGTGAAGAAAAGGCAGATTACTGTAGCATTTGTGAGGAATAATACACATGATAACTGAGAAGAACTACATGTACAACCTATATAAACCTACTTTGGTTTTCCTCTGTTCTAGGTTGTCTTGAGAGCTAAAGGAAAAGGAGAAAAGGATTAACATATATTGTATCTAATAACATGGAACAGTCACTAAATTTTTCAGTATCTCTGGGAGTAATGTTGTGAAGTGACCTGGAAGAAAAGCACTTTAAAGAAGGGCAAACCAGCATGTTCAAGATCCCAGATAAGAGGAGAAACCACACCACTGCTGAAATCTGAACTATAGAAAAAGTTGAAACTAGACATGATGTTGACATTTGTTTACTTTGTTAACAATATGAGAACATTTACTTCCTTTACACTCCAGCTTTATAGTTAGTTAAGTGATTATTTAAGAACTTGATATTTGTATGTTGCATAGTATGGAGGAATTTAGTTTTAAAATTAAAAATCACTATTTAATGATTTTTTATTTCTTATGATATCCATTAATAGAAGATAATTGAGACAAAAGGAATAGCACTTCTGTGATGGAATGAATTTGAACATATCAGAGAAAGCTGATTCTTTCAAACATGGAAAGTACTACATAGTAAAAGGAGTCTTAGGCATGTAGCTGATGCTCTGTCCAGGCATTATATGACAGAACATAATTGCCAAATAATTAAGGATGCTGACAATTAAGGGTTCATATACCGTTATGGTGGTTATAAAAGATACATACTGAAAAGAAACCTTGAAAACAACTGTTTTGCCAACCAGAGCTCCAGTGGCAATAGAGATCATCTTACCATTCTTGGGTGGGCAACCATTTTGCTCATAAGGTTGCACACAGCAATGAGCAATGAGCTGGCAATGTTGCTGGTGACAGGCATGAAATCAGAAAACTGAGAGTCCCTTACCTCACACTTTTTTCATGTTCTTTCTTGACACCCCACACTGACAGGCACACATACATACATACATGCATACACACATATTGAAGCAATAACAAATAGAACTAAAAATATAAAATAGGAAGAATATTTTGGCTTGCACCTTCTTCAAGATGAAACTGAGCTGCATTTAGCAACTCAAGAAGGCAGAAGACAAAACATCCTGCTCATTTTATATTTTTTAGTTCTATTTGTTAATTGCTTCTATCTATCCATCTATCCGCATTAATGATTTACTGGAATCCTGAACAAATCTGGGAGAACAGCTTACGGTTTGCTTTTTAATCACCAACACACATACACACACACTGCTGCCAGCCCCATCTCAGTGTACTGAAATTGAACTTCTAAATGAGCTCTCCCTTTATCCTGAGATCGCACTGTGCATCCCTCACTTCGTTGCTCAGCTGAATGGTGCTTTTCCAAGGGGCATGCAATTACAGAGAAGATGACACTTGAGGAAGATTTTTCTTTTGCCTTTTCCTGCCTTTCCCAGTTGAGCTCTGGCCAGGTGTCCAACAATTGTTATGCAGGCTGCTGGGAGCATAATTTAACTTAGGAGGAAGGCATGTGGGGATGCCTTTCCTCATGCACATTCTATCTGTACTAAAATGTGCTTTAGTCAGTCCACTAAACAGCAATTGGGCAGGCTAGAGAAAATAATAATTTAGATCATGTGGGAACTGTGACAAAGGACAGTAAAATTTAAACTCCATTAGCAGCAGTAAAGTAATTCCTCTTGGGAACCAGCATGTCTCTGTCTTTTGTGAAGCCACAGGTCCCTTTCTTAGGCAGTGGCCTCTGCATTCAGATTCCTACAGACCAGTTAAACTACAGCAGAGACAACATCAGATACAAAATGTAGGCCTGTAACTCCAACATCACCTTTTTTTTTCTTTCTCCTCTATGATTTTTTACAATTTAGATGTGGAGAACACAGCATAGAATAGCTCCCTTCCTCATCTCTTCTCCTGAGATCTCCTGCCAACCTGCCAAATTACTGAGTGACATGCTTATGTAGGAGGGCAAGGGCTGGAATTTTGGGGCTTGGGCACCACAGTGGGCCACAATCATGATTTCCAAAGACTACAGGCTACTTACTTGCACTATAGTGACATCAGATTAACCAAGAAGCAAAATATTAGATTCTACAATAAAAGCTGAACATCTACAATGTAGTTACAATAGCCTCACACTAACAAATTTCTGGCTACAATCCTAAACATAAATTATACACACACACACTAGTCATCCTGAGTACAGTCTTGGAATTGCTGAGACTTACAGATTACAGTCATGGTGACTCTCAGAATGGCTTTACCCTTTATGCAACAACTTTTGTAAATTTGCTGCAATAAATAAATAACTGCAAAGGAAAAAGCAAAACACTCAGAGAACTGCAGCTCCCTAGAGTGTCCCCAAATATTTGGGGGAAATAATTTCTGCTTCATATTTTACATGTCTAACACAGCAGTCATTCACAGAGTACTGAAGTATCCAAACTGCAGTGTATGAAGTGTGACACACCTCAGTTTCCTGTGTAAATAAGAAGGAATTAAATATTTTTCTTCCTCTTACCCTCTCTCTGGATGCTTGGCTGTAGTTTAATCTCATGAGTTCTGCAAACCTTTGCTCATACAAGTGAAGCAGCAACACAAGGTAAAGACCCGAGTTCATCAGCTCATCCTGGGCCTGTATGTAGAAAGAAATCTTTTGAGTTCCTCCTTTGACCATGTCACAAAATGATTTTCTCCTAACTGGGCCCAGTTCAAGAACTTGGACTTAGGTGGCAGAAAATTCAACACTGAGGCTCAAACAGAATGAAGTGAGCCATGTGATGAAAAAGTATTCTACTTGACTCACTAATACAGCAACATTTGTGCTCTTAAAATCAGACTTTTGTGTTCTATATGAATGAGGGGAGGGGGATGCAGGGTTAAATTAATTAGGTAACAGTTATACATAAATCTCTATAGAGGCACTGGGCCTAATGAAGTCTAGAAGAGACATAAGTAACGAACTCTGAAATGCAGCACCCAGGAGAACGAAAGGCAATGAATCTGACTGGACTAAGAGGCAGGGATTCTAAACTTCACTAGGTGTTTTGCCAGTCAAAACGATCATTCCTGCTATTCTTCCAGCATGGAGGAAAAGTTATTTAATTATTTAAAAGATCTATAAGGCAATTTTTAGGGTAAATTCTCCAGGTGGTACATGATGAAGTTTAAAATTGTAAGACACATTAGAACAATAATAAATACTCCAAGGAGAATAATACCAAGAAACAGTACAGTCTTGCTCAATTCTCAATTCAATTACAGGCTAAGCTAAACTAGCAAGAATTTAGGAGCCTACTTAAAGGCCTGTAACAATGTAATCTATAGGTCATCCATCAGAACAGATTAACACAAGTGAGACTATAATCCTGAAAACCCTGTTCTTTGCGCCCATTACTCTAATTATTCTCATAGGAGGCCACAGAAGCACAGAAGCGCCTCTGCAGGACGCAGTGTGAGAAAATTTGTATGGCTGTATTGTCTAACTCAGACTGCACTCAGATTAGTAAACACGGGAATCTTGCATTTCCAATACAATATTTTATAAAATGTTCTAGCCAATGATAGAAATAGCTACACAACAGATTTATATATAGTGAAATTTTACCTACTGTTCTATTTTCCATATTTTTCTCTAGCAATAACCAGCATTGAATCTTTTTCTTTGCTGCATTATTAGGATCAGTTTTTCAAGAAGACCCATCTCAGTTAGATTCAAGGGCCTACATCCAATTGTTGGTTTCAACTATAACAGACCCACTGAATTTAACTAAGGCCCTTTTCGCAGCGCCAGCACTTGTGCAAGGGGGAAGGGTGGCTTGTGCGACAACCCTCTCCTGAAACACCGCCACTTCCCCCCGCCTCCTTACCACACCTGGCGTCTTCTTCCGCAACGGGTGCTCTTCAGCCACGCCCCCAGCTTCCGCAGCGCTCCCTGGGAGCTGTAGGTGGAGTTTGGGGAGGAAGCGGGGACGAAGTGCGACAGGCCCGCCTGCAACGGCGCTCCGCACTCCGGTAAGTGCGGGATGCCGCCGGGAGCCTTGCGTGAGCGCTGTTTATTTTCGGCTTGAAGCTGAAAATAAAAAAATACGCGCGAGTGCCGCTTCAGCCCCGTGAGCGCCGCGGAAATAGGAGTGCGTCGTGCGCAGTGACACTCCCACTTCCGCGAGGCACACGGGGCTATTTCATGAGAGAAAGCCCATGCGAAAAGGGCCTAAGTGTTTAACTAAGCGTTGACCTACCATGTTCCCTTTGACTCAGTAAGTATACTCTAATTGGGACTAAAATTGGATCTACACTATTGAAGCCAAATCTGTCTGTCTGTCTGTCTGTAGTAGATTCAATGATGTGAAATCCTTATTAGAATAAAGGCTACATTGCCCCTTTTGCTGTAATGTTATCTCTATCTAATAAGCCATGCTGAATGATACTTCCCTAAATTTAGATACAAATTTTATTTGCTCAAATAAAAAGGCCACTTAAGACAAGACAATGTGCAAATTCCAGAAAATGAGCACAGTTGGAAGCCTGGCATTACTTAAAACAGTGAAACAAAGTGAGCATTCCATTTTCCTGAAACTTCACTGTTTGTCACAGAGGCTGACATGTCTTCACTCAGGAATACTATGCAAGCTACCTGCCCTGTCTAATAGAGGATTACAGAAGTACTTTATTAGGATGCCTGCTTAGTTTCTTACCCGAGACTGCTGATGATTTCTGTAATAGTCATTCACATTAAAATCATCCAGATCTACAGTAAGACTCTGTTTACAGAGTTCACATGTTTTCACTGCACCAAGCTCAGCACCTGAAGAACATCATAGAATTAAAAAAAAAAATTCAGAACCTAATGCATAATTACAGAATCATAGAGTTGGAAGGGACCACCAAGACCATCTAATCCAACCTCTTCTGTGCAGAAATACACAACTAAAGCAGCTTTGCATTTATTTTATACCTGAGAAATAAACATTGAAATGCGTGAAACATGCTTGAAGTCTCAAACACCCTATTGAAGTTCAGTATTACTTCTAATAGGGTATGACTGAGCTTCATTGCTTATTGTATTGTCTTGCTCTTCCTCAAAGCAGATGGAAACAAACAAACGTTTGAAAAGTAAATGAATAATTCTTTGTTCTTTTGACATATTCAGGGATAGTGAACTAAGGACGCACTGTTTCCCTAAGTACTGCATATCCTTTGCATTAAACTAGAAGAAACTGTGCTGTAGCCCTCTGTTTACCATACTGCTAGGAAACTGTAGCTAATAGCCTCACATTTACTACCACATCTGGTAGGTACAGGCACCCATACTGGTGACAGGCTTGGTAAAGGAGGGACAGATTGATGCTAGTTGCTGAGGAATTAAAAATCCTTCCTCTACAACTAGCAAAGAAGCGCAGTTGGCTAAAAGCTTGATGGCTGATGTCTTGATCCAGAGGAGGTAGCTTTCTCTCCTTTGCATTCGGCATGAGGAAATGTTAGGCTAAGCGCTGTTTTGTTTGGTAGGGTTTATTTCTGTGCTTACTTCTTGAATATAGATCTGTATTATAAACCTATTGAATTATTGATGACTATGCAGAGCCTGAACCAAGTTGATTCAACAGACAACAATGGTATTAAAGTAGGAGAGAACTATACCTCCTGTGGGTTCTGAAACTGGAAATTTCACTAGTTTTGTCCCAGTGAAGAAGAAAGCTCCTCTGGTATCATTTTCTAAAATGCTAGTCCATTAAAGAACACTGGTCCCCAGCAAAAATATCATAACATCAAATAAGAAAGACTCAATTGTTTGCATTATAGAAAAGAGGTTGCATGAAAAAGACTGATTCCTAGTTGAAACCACTGAGGAGAAAGTAAATGAAATTCAGTTATTAATATAGGATTGTGCCTTTTGCAAATAGGCATGGTAACATTGAGGACAGGATTTTTATGGGATTACTTAAAAGACAATATAAGAAAAGATACAAACGAAGGAATAACTCTAGATATAACTATCACGATAAGGCATTTGAAGAGCATATGAATATATTAACTAGACAACAGCATTGGAACATGTTTGCAAAGGCAGAATGGGTTATCTGCTCAAGAGAAAAGAGAAGATGTACAGGGAGATGGAGGCAAGTATTACATTTTAGAATTGTCCCACACTAGATAAGATATGTGTGAAATGCCGGAAAAGAACAAGTTGCTTACCTGTAACTGTGGTTCTTCAAGTAGTCATCTGTGCCCTCACGCAATGGGTTTTTGCCTGAGCAGAGACCTACAGCAGAATGTTCCAGAGTTGAGTAGCTTGGTGGGAAACCCCATCCCTTGCTGCATACCATGTACGATCCAGCCTACCAAGCTACCATCCCCTCAGTTTTGAAGTCTGCCAACAAGCAGAGACCTGAAAGAGGGGAGGCAGGGTGATTTTCTGTGAGGGCAAAGATGACTACTTGAAGAACCACAGTTACAAGTAAGCAACCTCTTCTTCTTCTTCTTCATAGTCTCTGTGCCTGACACAATGGGTGATTCAAATGCTTACCAAAGGAAGGAGGGACAGGTCACTGCAGGATCTAAAATAGAACAGCCCTTCCAAAGTGAGCATCCCTCCTAGCTCTGCAGTCCAATCTGTAATGCTGGATGGAAGTTGAAGGCTGAGACCCGGCAGCAGCTTTGCAGAGGTCTTGTAGGGAAACCCCCCACAGGGCAGCTAACAAGGATGAGCCCTGGTTGAATGGGCCTGAAAGTACGCATGCATAAGTTGCTTTGCCAGTTCATAAGAAAGACATATGGCCTCTACAACCCATTTAGAGAGCCTTTGGGCCAAAACTTTCTCACCCTTTTGTTGTTCACCACAACAGACGAAGGGACTGTTGGAATGGTGGAAGGATGCAATTCTTTGCATACAGAAGGGTAGTGCACAACATGCATCCAAATAGTGCAGATATTTTTCCAGTGGTGTGGTAGGCTGTGGATGGAAGATGGTATTTGCCACCAGAAAAACAATCGTGAGTATAAGACGGTGTTCATCCACTGTTGCCAGTTGCTCAAAGGGATGGCACAGCAACTGTGATAGGACCAACATGGGGACAGGTGGGTACAGATGAGCTAAGCCCTTAAGGAATTTCTTCACCACTGGATCCACGAACAGGGTTCTTGTGAAACCACCATAGGGTTGCTAAGATACCATGGCAGCCAAATAAACTTTCAGAGAAGAAAGGGCAAGTCCTCGCTCTTTTAAGGAAAGAAGGAAGTGGAGTACTGTTGAAGTCACAGCTGGAACTGTAAGCACTGAGAGCACATTTGCAAAGTCACAGAATTTTCTCCACTTATACAGATATGACTTTTTTGTGGAGTTGTTATGAGCCTCCTGAAACACAGCTTGAAGACTGGGTGAGTCTAAGGAGTTATCCTCCAAATGGTGAAGAAGGGAAGAAGGATGTCTAGGTGAAGAACTTGATCTTCTGAGTGAGACAGGTGGTTCACTGTACATGGGAGAGGTATATGATGGCCACGGGAGATTGCTAGCAGCAGACCAAACCACAGTTGCCTTGGCCAGAAGTGGATGATGAGAATGGTGTTCAACTGGTATCTGGCAAGCTTGGCTATCACCCTACCAAGCAGTGGGAATGGTGGGAATAGATAGAGAAGACATCCCATCCATCTGAAGAGGAAGGCTTCCCCCAGCAACCCTTTGGCAACACCTGCCCTGGAGCAAAAACACTGGCACTTGGTGTTGAGTGCTGATGCGAATAGGTCTATCTGAGGGGCCCCCAACACTTTGTGATTGACAGATAGACTCACTGCAACAATGACCACTCATGTTGAGATTCTTGCTGTGGCTGAGATCACTCATGAGAATGTTGTCGGACCTGGATTGTCAGTGGATAAATTGATCTTCTGGTGCATCAATTCCAAAGAAGTATTGCTAGGTCTAGAAGGGTGGACAAACAAGTGCCCCTTTGGTGATTTATGTAGCAGACCACTGTGGGTATTGTCCAACATTATCTGCACAACCTTCCTCTCAGTGGTCTCTTTGAAGGATTTGAGAGCTTTCAGTACCACCAGTAACTCTAGGGCTTTGATATGTAGATCTTGTTCATAATCCACCCAAGGCCCTTGTACTATAAAGCCCTTGCAATGCGTGCCCTAGCCTGTCATCAAGGTGTCCACAGTCGTGATGGTTGGTTGAGGCGGCCTGAAGGGAATGCCATAACATAGGTTGTGGAGAGATGTCAACCATAGAAGGGAAGATCTCACTTGTTGGGGAATGGAAAGCCTCCTAGGTTGATTGTCCCAAAGGGAGTTGTAGTTCCTGATAAAGCACCACTGGAGAGATCAAAAGTTGAGACAAGCAAGAAGTGTAGCCATTGTGGTGGCAGTCATGAGACCAGGTAGTCATTGAATGTGTTGGGGCAAGGAAACAAGATGGCAAATGATGCGTCTTGCCACCTCATGCAGAGTATAGTCTTTTCCTTGAGAGGAATGTGCTGTCACGAAAGGAGTCTAAAGTTGCTCCTACAAAGTCAATTCACTGAGTTGAATGCAGAATCGACTTCTTGGGGTTGATCTTGAGCCCCAGGTAGTGTAGAAGACGTAGGTTGAGATGTAGGTCCTTGTATAATTTGTCTCTGCAGGACACCAGCAGCAGCCAGTCATTGACATGTGAGTAAGCAATGATGTCCTGATGTAAGCGATTACCACTGCCATGCACTTCATAAAGATTCTTGGTACAGTGGCTTGTCCAAATGGTAATATCCTGTACTTGGAGATCTCCATGAAGAGCAGATACTTCCTGTGTTGTGAACAGACAGAAATATGTAAGTATGCATCTATCAATGCAAACCAGTCTCCTTTCTTCAGAAATGAAAGAATGGAATGCTAGCATGACCATTTTGAATTTGTGGAGGTGGATGTACCTGTTCACTCCTTGGAGATCTAAGATGGGACAGATACCACCATCTCTCTTCAGAACCATGAAGTAACGAGAGAAGTACCTGGTTTCACATATCTGGAAGGTAGTCTCCTGATAGCACCTTTGAGCAGCAGCGTGTCTATCTCTTCCAGCAGGGTGGGATGTGGAGGGGTGGATCAGAATACGCCAATGGGTGGAATACTTGAAAACTCAGTGGCATATCCTAAGCGGAATATGGTGATGATTCAGGTATCTGTGGTGATGTTCTGCCAAATAGTGTAATACGTGGATAGATGGGAACACTGGTAACCTCGGTGGCAGTTAAACTGAAGGATGGTAACAGTGGCATCCTGCAGGGCAAGTCAAAACTATGACTTCACTGAAGAGGAAGATTTTTTTGATTATTGCTACTAGTGTTGTCTGAAGGGCCTCCATGTGGAAGACTGCAGGGAGCCTGTATGGAAGGACCTGGATCGTGATTTGGATTGACATGAGGAAGAGGATTGTCTATGCCAAGATGTTCTATTAGGATGGCTCTGATGCTGAGACTGCTGCTGGTGGATACCCATCTTCTTTGTGGTAAATCTGGCCTTTGACAAGTGTCCCATTGAGTCATCAGTTGTGGCATGGAAAAACCTTTGCCATCAAAGGGGAAATCCTCAGTCTTCTTCCGCATGTTCTCCACTAGGCCTGTGGACCTCAGCCAGGCATAAAGTCACAACGCTACAGCGCTCGCCATCACTCTGGCCATGCATTCCACCGAGTGGCATGACTCAATTTTCTGTGCCACCAATTCCTGTGCCTCTTAAGGAAACTGGAGGACCAATGCCCTCTGCTCTTCTGGTAAGTGAAGGATAAGAGAACACATCTTATTCCAGAGGTACTTCTGGTAAGCTGCCATACACACCTCTATATTAGACACTCTGGTAGAAAGTGCTGCAGCTGAATAGAAGCATCTGCCAAACATGTCTGGAAGTGTGGAGTGGGCCTTCTTGTCACCCTTAGTCTGAGAGGCGTCCACAATGATGGATTTTGGGGTGGAGTGGGTAAACAAGCAGGCCACATCAGTTTGGTGGATTTTGTATAGTCATTCTAAGTGGCGTGGTATTGGTGGTAGGAAGGCTGGCTGCATGCAGGCATGCTTGATGGCCTTTTGTAGCATGGGCAGAAATGGAATTTAGCCAGGGTAGCAGACTGATTGTGGATGATCTAGAATACTGGGTTAGCAACCAGTACCTGGGGAGCGGATACGTCTAACCCAATCATAGAGTTGCAAGAGATCACAGCGGCCATCCAGTCCAGCCCCCTGCCATGCAGGAACACACATCAAAGCACTCCCAACAGATGGTCATCCAGCTTCTGTTTAAAAATCTCCAAAGAAGAAGACTCCACCACACTCCAAGGCAGCATATTCCACTGCTGAACAGCTCTGACCATCAGGTTCTTCCTGAGGTTCAAGTGGAATCTCTTTTTCTGTAGTTTGAATCCATTGCTCCTTGTCCTAGTCTCTGCAGCAGTGAAAAACTACCCTGTTCCCTCAATGATATGGCATCCTTTTAAATATTTAAACATGGCTATCATGTCCCCTCTTAACCTTCTCTTGTGCAGACTAAACATACCCAGCTCCCTAAGCCACTCCTGATAGGGCATGGTTTCCGGACCATTCACCATTTTGGTAATCCTCCTCTGGACATGTTCCAGCTTGTCAGTATTTTTCTTTAAATGAGGTACTCAAAACTGAACACAGTATTCAAGATGAGGTCTGACCAAAGCAGAATAGAGTGGTGCTACTACTTTCCATGATCTAGACACCATACTCCTATTGATGCAACCAAGAATTGTGTTCTTTTTCTTGGCTGCCACATCACACTGCTGACTCATATTCAGCTTGTGGTATACTAAGACTTCTAGGTCCCTTTCACATATACTATTATCCAGCCAGGTGTCTCCCATCCTATATTTGTGCATTTCATTTTTATTGCCTAGGTGTAGGATCTTACATTTCTCTCTGTTGAAATTCATTTTGTTAGCTTTGGCCCAGCTCTCCAATCTGTCAAGGTCATTTTGAATTTTGATCCTGTCCTCTCTGGTATTAGCAACCCCTCTCAATTTGGTGTCATCTGCAAATTTGATCAGCATGCCCTCTATTCTTTTATTCAAGTCATTGATAAAGATGTTGAATAGCACTGGGCCTAGGACAGAACCCTGTGGCACCCCACTAGTCACTTCTCTCCAGGATGAAGAGAAGCCATTGGTGAGCATCCTTCGTGTTCAGTCAGTCAACCAATTACAAATCCATCTAATAGCAGTACAGTCTATCCCACACTTTATTAGCTTCTTTGCAAGAATATCAAGGTGAACTTTCTCAGAAGTCTTAACTGAAATCAAGATATGCTATATCCACAGAATTCCTTTTATCTATCAAGCTTGTAATTCTATCATAAAGAGATAAGATTAAACTTATTTTTGATAAACCCATGTTGATTTTTAGTGATCACAGCATTGCTGTTTAAGTGAAAACTATCTGCTTAATGATCTACTCTAGAATCTTTCTGGGTATTGATATCAGGCTGATTTGGTACCAAGCTTGGTGCTTGCGTCTTGGGAAGCCTGGACATGGTGGTGGATGCAGTGGATACACAGTGCTCTTGGCTGCTTTTTCTGGCACCTTCAAGGACTGCTCCCAACAAAACAATTTTAGTCATGAAGCCTGGTTCTTGAGGGTCTGGGAGGTGAACTGGTGGCAAATCTCACAATGGCTAATGTTATGTCCCCCACAAGACAATAAAGGCACTGCTTGTGTGTGTCCAAAAGGAACTTCCTGTTCCAAGAGGAGCAGCACTTAAAAAGAGATGCAGAGGCCATGAGAGAGAGAAAAAAAGTCTCAGAAGGGAGGAGGGGAAAGAAGGGCAGAAGTGGAGAGAAAGATTTTTTCCTTTTAAGAAAAAGAAGGAAGAACTAGAAAGGAGAAAGATGAAATGTGAGTGCAGGAGGGCAAGAGAGAAAAAAGGAAAAAGTACTACTCAAGCTTCAGAACGCACAGATAGGAGTGACCTGAACGATGGACGGAAAGAAACTGAGGAGATGGTAGCTTGGTGGGCTGGGTTATGTGTGGTACACAGGAGAGGGTGGGGTTTCCTGCCAAGCTATTTAGCTCTCGAACATTCCAATAGAGGTCTCCTCACAGGGACAAAATCCATTGTGTAAGGCACAGAGACCACGAAGAACTGCAGATGATGGAGAATGGAATGCCAAATTGTCAGAGTAGTTTGATCTAAGAGGACATCATGTAATACAAAAAAAGATTAATTGTATGTTATTATTCCAGGAGGTGGCACATGTGAGGAAGCCATGTTTAGGATAGTACTTATAATTTGGTGAGGTACTTGCATGTATGAAAAATACAAAACCAAGAAGAGGATTCAGGTATTGCCAAACAGAATGTATTACCTTTTTTGTTCTACTTTGTTTCTTGCCTTGTGTATTCCAGACCTACATAAATGTACTCCTTATTTGAGACTGAGAGGCTGGTACTTACTTGAATGATCATTACTGTTTTTAGACTGTTCATGCAATGATAAGGGTTAGCACCTCGATAAAAACTTTGGATGCTGAAAAGCCTTTTTAAAAACTAAGTATGCCATCTATGTTTAAAGAACTTTTTTTAAAAAAAATCTGCTCACACAAAGAATATATCCTTGTAATTTAGAAGAAACTCTATCTGTTGCACATATACTGTTTCATTGCCATTTTTATAATAGCACATACAAACATTTGCTGTTTCTTTTAATAATACCTATCCTGATAAATCATATGATTTTCTGCTTACTTTTTTGATTGATAGGATCAGCAACAATGGTATCTTGCTTGTAGCCAAATTTTGAAATGTCACTATTAATTCTAAACTGGTGTGTGTGTGTGTGTGTGTGCGTGCGCGCGCGCATGTGTGCACACAAGTGTGTATATGTGAGTATGTATCTTCAGTCTCCTATTGACTGATGGCAACCCTATTAATTTTGTAGGGTTTTCTTTGCAAGAAATACTCAGTGGAGGTTTTGCCGGTTCCTTCCTCTGAGATATAGCCTACAGCACTTGGTATCTGTTGGTGGTCTACCATTCAAGTACTAACAATGGCTCACCCTCCTTAGCTTCCCAGATCAGAAGGGAGCTGGGGTATTTAGGCCCTAGGAAGCTGCTAATGCTTGATAATTAGAATTGTTCCTGATGACGTTTACTACTTATTTCCCTTTTGTCTTGTCCCTAGTTTGGTATGCACGATGGCTGGTTGATTAATACATTGTCAATGACTTAATGAATTCACCGAGGTTGTTGAGCGTTTCTTCTGTTAACTTGAAACATTAGGGTATCTTAATTTCCAGGAATACTCTGGAAACATTGCTATGTCATCACATAGCACAGGTCACATGGGGCTTTCTAGACCACATAAGAACAACAGCCAGCTAAGTACAGACAAGCACAGACAAGCATAGAGCAGCAGCTTAGCTTTGTTTTAAGGTTAGAAAACCAAAAGAAAAAAAACCCTTCAAACTGTAAACTGCTGAAATTTTCTCTGGCTCCCATTAAAGTCCCTGATATGCAATTTCTCCCCCTTTGCAAGTGATCCCACAGAAGTAGCTTGGGGAATTTCACCTAGATCTAAATAAATGATGTTGTGCTCCTACAAAGCATAGATTTCGTTCACACATCTCAGCTTCTGGGCAGCAGTGTTACCGCTTGTCTGGGCAGGGGAAGTGCGTCTTTAGCAGGAAAGGAGGAAGAATGGGAACTATCATCCTGTTCAATGTTGTTTTCAACAGTCAAATAACAGAACCTCTCTGCTGGCATTTATCTCTTGCAACACTTTAGACTTATGCTTAATAAGGGGAAAGGATTGCTGCTTGTTTAAGAGAGAAAGATAGATGTTATTGCTCAATATTATGTCTCAGCATCAAGAGGCCAGGCCTCAGCACTATTACGTCAATGTGCCTCCTCTATAACTGTTAGCTAGGTGAGGAAAGCAGGTAGAACTACACTGTTAGTAAAAACATTGAGATAAAAAGAGACTAATAAATAAACGACAGGAAATTCCCTTTGGAAGAATTCTAGCTTTCTCGCTTTCTTTGCATCCACAGGTCAAAGTTGTTCTGGATGCCACTCTGTAGTTGCTATAGATATGCAGAGAGTGGGCCACCACAGACATCAGAAACTGTTACACACCAATTGTTTGGTGCTTGTACATATTTTCTAGAGTAAACTATCTGAGAGAGCATTTATACAGTGCAGACAAGAAATGTTTACTTAAGAGTTTCCTTGTTCTTACTGTGAGGTTGATAGAACCGACATTCACTAAGGAGCACAACAATTTCATTAGAAGATTGGTGTGTTCTTTTGAGGACTGAAACTGTCATCACATCGGCTGTTTGTGGCCAGGGAGAAATACAGATAGTATTAGGAAAGGATTACTCTTTGCCTATCAATACCCATGTTCTAAGTGTACTGAGCCTGTTGAAGTCCAGTTATATACATTTTTCTCTCAAAGTATAATAAAACAATTATGGTGTCTCAAAATGGTAAGACACAATAACTATTTTATTATACTCTTCTACTTTGATCTTGGTAGACTCGGGTACATTGATTAGAGTATCTTTCTGATGGTGTGGTCCTATACTCTTCTACTCAAAAATAAGCCCCGTTAAGTTCAGTGGGACTTACTTCCAAGTAAATGGGTCTAAGACTATAGACTCTGGAAAAACAAATCATAGTTGCAGTTTCTAAGACCATCAAACAGCTAGCGTAAGTTATGATAAAGCTTTCCTGGAAATGTATATTGCAGCCAATTAATAGTTTAATTTAGGGGTGATTAAACTGTATCAGTTTTCGATTGTTACTGGAGTGGGAAGAGGGCAGTCAAATATTGAAATGTTTCTGAAGTTCTGAAGTTCTGAGTTTTGTCTCAACTGACGTTATCAGACAGTACAGATAGTGGACTTAGGCTATCTGGTACAACAGTGGCAGCACAATTTTCTCTTTGAATCTATATTTAGTGTTCCTTTTTACAAACTTACCTGATTTTATCTTAGCCTTCAACCAGGTTTTCAGACATTCTTGATGGACAAACCGAAGAGATCCTCCACATCCACATGGTTCTAGTAGGGGATTGGTTATGGATCCTCCAGCAATCTGACATATTCGACACTGATCTCCTTCTTCTTCAGAATCTTCAGCCAGGAGACTGAAGATATAGTAGAATTTAGAAAGATTCCACAATTTAAATACAAGTCAAAGGTATGGAATATTGAAAAGGACCTACTTAAACTATTAAAACTATTAAATGTAGGAAGAGGAACAAACATACAATCTATTACTTCTAAATTCTTTCACACACCACACACGATACAAGTAGGTTCTACTAGTCTTGTATTCAGTTCAAATGAATTGATAGAGTTAAAAGTATTTCCCTTGTGCCCAGTTTTCACCAAATGAAGAGATGGCATAGCAGCATTTCCACCTTTTGGAAAAATGAGTGGTCCTACTTCTACCATGTGAAATGTGCAGACTCCTCATCTTTCACTTTTTCTTGGATATGTACCCCATTCCCTGGTCCTTTAGAAAGGCATTCACTTAACAGTATAGTGAACACTATTTTCCTTCTGTGTATGGTTTATTCCAATCTAGAAGGCCAGGTTACCTGTTATCAATATTTAGATCATATGTAATATTCCCACAGTATCTTAAATACCTTAAGTGCAATATATCTACAGCATGTAGTGCAGGACCCATCGTTTTTTAGAAAGATCACATTCTTTATAATTACCAGAGCTTGGAACAAATGAATTTATCATTGATTCATTAACATAATTAATTAGCTTTAAAACCAAGAGATCTAAACCTTATTATCTAACAAATGGACAAAACATCTAACAACAGACAAAAAAAATGATGCAAACAGACACGCAACTTTAACAAATGGAAGCAAACAAAATTAAGACCTCTGCTTTGGCTGCTGCAAGGCAAGAAGGGGAAGACGCCATTGGTCATATAACTATACTCCCTGGTGACTGAGGCAAGAAAGGCTGAGAAGAGGACAGGAGAAATGATGAGACAATTATACTCTAATGGATTCTGGCAACAAGGAAATTAACAGAACAGAATCTGGAAAACCTTATCTGTACAGCAGCTTAATAAGGCCAGGTCTTACGGAGTGAAGGGAGGGAGATAAAACAGCACATTAGCTCCCCAAGCCCCTGTATCAGATTATGCCTTTTAAAAGCATGGCTACTGAATGCTCAGAGACAGAAGGACTTGTATATACCATCTTGTGAAAATTGGCTATTGAAGCTATTGGACATGGCAGAGATGCACAAACTACCAATGTTAATAGGAGCAGATTCATTAGATTTTCATAAACAATGGGCAAAGTTACTACATTTGTAAAAGGTATGGGTGGCACACTTTCAGTGGTAGGATTTGATTAACAAAGCCAAGCTTATTATTAAGATAGTAATTTTTTATTTTAATTATGATTAATTTGCAAGTAACTAGAAGCAATATATGAAGAAAAGTAAAAGACAATAAGGTTGTTATAAGTGTATTTAGTTATAAGAAATAAAAAAGGATAGAATTGAAGTTCATTTTTTTCTTTTCATAACCTCTTTTACTATATGCCAGGAAGTGGGAAGTGAATTACAGTTGGCCCTCCACATTTGTGGGGTACACTTTCATGTATTTGATTATTTATGAATTTCAACTCCTTCCCATCCACTTCAGGTATTTCTTTTCTAGGTGAATCTTCCTTCTTGGTAGCTCAGGCTGCACAGCCCTTTAAAAACCTGTCTCTGGTCCTCCTCATCCTCCACGAGCCATGGCTTGGACAGCTAAGGATGGTTCAGAGTCTGATTTCTCAGTGCCACAAACCCTATTCCAATGCCCCCTGCGCCCAAGGAAGGAGATGATCAAGAGAAGAAGTATCGTATAGGGCCCCCATGCTGAGCTACCCCTTTCCGTCTTCTTTCCTTGACCTGGTTTGGCCCCTGGGTGCCTATTCCATGCCTTGACCCCCTTCCCAAAGATGGTTAGAACCAGGCACTGGTACAGGAAAATGTTCACTGGGCATCAATTATATGTCGAAACCAATGAATGCCTTGCATGCTTAAATGTGTATTGATAACCTATAAAAGTAGTAGCCTGCTCGTGCTAATCAGTTCCAGCAACTTCTGTGGATATCTGCTGCAGTCACTATTTTAATCCTTGAATAGACAATACTGTAAACTTCAGAGTGTGTTTGTGGGTGATCCAGTACATGACAGACACACACACACATTTTGATATTTGCGGTTTTTCTGACCTTGTGGGTGGTCCTGCACCTCTAATGCTAGCAAATGTGGAGGGGTGACTGTATATTCTTTGTCTCCCCACCTTTTTCCTTTTTCTTCTCTCTTCTTTCTCTATTTTAATATAGTTTTTATTGTTTTGCTTACATTAGTTTTGCAATTAGTGCTGTAGTCTGTTAGTTTATAATATGTTTTGTTATGTTTTTTCTTTGTGTTTTTGTGTAGTAAAAAATATTCCTAAAAAAAATTAAAGGCACATCAGGGCCATTTTAGTAAAACCAAAAATTCAACATGGAAGAGGTAAGTGCATGTTGGATTGCCTAATCTCTGGATCCCTTTCCCTCTGGATAGACCTTATCATTTTAGAGATCCAGTTAACTTATGGATGACAGAAGAATCACCATATTGCATTTCCATACTGCAATATAAACTACCAGATTTGAATTTCTTAAGGTTAGTATATCAAAGTCTAGGCAAAACAGGTATAGCTCTGCAAAACCAAATGTTTTCCTCAGAATTATTCAACACAATTTCTTCAAAAATTTATTTACCAGGTGATTATTATGTATTAGATACTCCTCCCGGTTAAAAGAAATAATCAAAATGGGCTGTCTTTCTTTCCCTTAGCTTTGGATGCATCCTTGCCACCAAATCAGAGGCCAGATACAACAATCAAAGTCCAGCTTCAACAAAGCCTAGTTTGCCTATGGTGGAGGAGTTGTAGTTTTCCACTGGTATCTTCCACAAATTTTTCCAGTTATGCTATATAGTACTTATCAGCCCCAGGTCCAGTTCACTCTTCCAGAAGAATCAACTGATTAAGCTTTTCCTGGGGTGACATCCTTCCAACTGCTGGCAGAGACTGGCACATTTTAATGCTTCTTCATAAACCCAAAACCTCATTGTGTTTAGAAATCTAGCAGAGTAGGGAGCATTTCAGTACTGCACTGGATCAGTGTCTCCTAAATGGAGATAAAACTTGAGTTAAATTCCTATTGGTAGTCCCAGTTAGAATAGAAGTATTGAATCAATGTGAAATACAAGTATATCTCAGCTAACAACATGTCTGAAAAAGACACTCTTTTTTACAAAGTCTTTTTATGCCTGCCTAGCCTTCCTTTCCTCTCAGTTTATCTGGAAAGTTGTAGTAGCATTGGCATTAGAAGGATGGTGAAGGAGGGCTGGAGAAACACAGACTTTCAATGCCAGGTTGCTCCAGCATGTCTGCAGTAAAAAATGCAATAAAAGCTACAGCTGGGAAAGAATGCGATTCTACTCTACCAATCTTACTGTAGATGAGTGTACCTGATAACAATAGACAAGGTAAACAGCAGCTGTCTCCAAAATCCCTTATTGTGTATGTGTGTGTGAAAGAGAAAGAGAAATCAGCTAAACAGAGAGAAAAGGGGAGAGTAGATAAGCCTACCTTACCATTTACCCCCAGCATGTAAAAAGAAGACCCCCACTGATTTCTAGGTTCGTTCACCAGAATGGAAATCATAAGAAAAGAGGAGGTTAGTGAAACAAACAAAAATAATCTCTGGACGGTTTTTTGGAAGAAGCTTTCAAGTGGTCTCCAGAAGATTCAAAATGTTTTTGTTTTCTTATGCAAGGCATACCTCACTTGGTTGTTTCATAGCACATGTACGTATTAGTTTTGGATAAAAAAAAGTGCTGAAACACACTGAACTGCTCTTCTCTTTTGTGGTGTAGGACTCCACCCCTGTTCTTTCCATGCTATTTCTGGATCTGATACCAAAATTTATGTTAGAGGAGTAATGGGCAGGAACATATCTACATTGTTAACTGAGGTATACCTATACACTGTTTGGAACTTAACATGTCCCATTCATTTCAGTGCATCTACTCTATTTGGCACTGGTTATTCAATTTAGCCCTTAATTTCTTGTTAGATCTTTTTAATCTAGAGAAACAATCCACATTTTTGATGAGCAAGAGAACAGCATTCATTTGCCTGGGGATGTTAGGTTCGAAAAGAAAGGAAAGATTGGCAGATCAGTGATAAAAAGTAATTGATAGATTGTAGGCTACAACTCTTTAGGCTACTCTTTCACAACCTGACAGTCTCCAGTTGTTTGGGATTACAAAACCCAACAATAAGTGGCAAGTGACAAATACAGAAACACATGCCATTTTCTCTTACAATTTATTTCCAAAAAAAATATAATTTAGCAATTAATGAATTAGAAAATTCTCCCACTAATGATAATGTTAACTTAATTTGGTTTTAAGATCTTCTAATAAAAATCTGAATAAATTAAGCTTCTTGAACTGAAATTCTTAATTCAGATAATCACACGTAACTGACTCTAGATGTTTTTTAAAAAAGGCACAGAGAAATCATTTGCATACCTGTACATACTTCAATGTATTTTTCTCTTTAAAAATTACAAAGATTCATTTAAAAAATCTGGAGAATACCCAATTTAAATGCAGTTTATTTTAACCTACAAGTAAATTTAATAATAACTCAAATGCCACGTCAGTTTCTAACCTTTCCCTTCCGCCACCCCATAGCCTGAATTCAGATCAAACACACTAAATGCTATCAGTCTCAGAAGGGAGAACAGACAGGCACAATTGTTAGATATATTTTCCTTTTGGTGGCTAACAGCAGCTTTGGATGGGAGCTATTATAATAGCAAAATCTTAAATAACTTCCTGCTGTACAATGGCCCCAATTCAAACTCCACTCCAACTGGTTTTTGCAAAGGAATACTAATGTTGAAAATTCTAAACACAGAACTACCACATTATGTATAAGTTTATTTCCATTTTAGAAAGGAAGCATGCATGATGTTCCTCTAAATAGAATCAATCTGTTAGATACACTGGGGAACCAGGTAGTGTATTTTTGAATATATCTGTAGAACAAAGTTATCTGGATTTTGAGAGATGTGCTAGCAGGGGATGTATCTTACACAAAATATCTATCTCATTCAGGTTTCCAAACTTAACCTTGGCATTAAACACAGACTGCACATCTGAGACTACTTCAATATAGGTTCAGACCAGGCAAAATACATTATGGTAAGCTCCTCTAGTAACAAGCTTATTTTAGGCAAAGTATATTTCTGAAGATTTCTCCTCATGCTACTCACCTTTCTTGCAACTTTTTTAACTTCTCAGGATCTATCTCAGGTTTATTAATCTGCTTTGTCCCTGGTGAACTGCAGTCATTTGTACTGCTCATGAAGCTGCTCTGGTTTCGCAAATCAGATACCGTCAGGAAAATTGGTACTTGATCAGGCAAAGAACCAGCCATGCGAAGGTGTGCTGTGAAGTTTGCCAGGAAGAGAGAAGAGTGGGAAGAATCTGTGGATGATAAGGAACTGTGCGAGTTCAGAAAGTTATCTTCATCATGAGAAGTGGTGCTTGGAGATATGTTGCTTAGACTATTGCTTATACTATCTTCAAGCAGGCTACTATCCTCAAAGGTGCTGACAGTGGGTGATGAGGACTGACAGCTTTCGGTAGCTGAAAAGGAATCCCTAATTCTTAGAGGAGATAGCTGTCTGCGCACAGTGAACCTTGGGCTTCCACTCAGTTCTGTGACTTGCACAGAAGCTGTAGCAACATCCACACCACCTGTAGCCTCAGTTCTGCTTAAAGCGGCAGATTGCACTAAGGATCCTGGGATATTAAATGTAGAACGCATACAAGCCCTCTGAACTGGTGGTCTAGCTGAACTAACAAATCCAGCATAACTTCTCTGATTGTTCTCAACATTTTGTCTTTCCCTACCATTGACATTGTTCCCTGGCCAATTTTCAGCAGAATTTGAACTAACAATGGTATCATCTGTAGTTGAATTTCCTGGCCTGCATTCATCATGTAGACTTTTCATACTGCATGCCAAAGTTTCACCTTCAGTTTTTTGAACTTCTTCCAAAAGGTTCTCTTCAAGCGCATGAGGCTTTCTTTGGTCCCGTATTTTCCCTTGCCCTGATGAAGATTGCTCAGCAGAAGATTGCTCTCCAGTTGCATTATGTTGCCATAGCACTCTGTGGGAAAGTTCAGCCCTTCTCCCATCACCCCCAACTCCCATTTCACTGTTGTGTTGCTCTGCCTGCGTCAGAGACTTCCCACCAACTCTGTTAGTTTGATCAAGAGGAGTCTTATTGAAATCAACAGAAAGAAGTTCTTCCTCTAAAGGGATAACATCTTTGAGGTCTTCATTCTCTCCAGTGGAATCTTCTACACTTGAGCACAACATTGCATAAAAATCTTCTCTGGGCCTTATGGGAATATTTTTAATGGGTGGTAGGTTTGAGTTGCTTGACTCACTTGATATAGAAGGACTATTAGTAAAATGAACACTTGAATCCACTGGATTAGCTGGAGGTCGCTGAGCTGCTGTCAGAACATTTCCTTTCTTAAGATCTCTCTCTAGGCTTTTGCTGTCAGTGCTTAACTTAGATGACTGGATTAAGTTCTTTCTTTCTTGTGATTTCTTCTTAGTCTTGAGATTATGGCCATTTTTTTGTCCTGTGCTATCTTGTGAATCTGTGTTAAGAACAAAGTGTCCATTCAGAATTTATCTACTGTCTCTTTCCTAACTTATTCAATATTGGTGATTTCCTCATGAATGGAAGAACCATTCAGCAGTCATATTTCCTTGAATCACAACTAATTGGGATTTCGCATGGCTCCGTTCTGGAAGCCAGCCTGCCCTGCACTGGTGGTTTGAAATTCTTTCTTCAACTTTTGCCACACTGTCCTCAAATCTGTAGGCTTGGGTGAGTGAAATTAGACAAGACTACCTCTTAGCCTGTTGGCTAATCAGGCCTTTGAGAAATGAGAGAGGACAAAGATTTTCTGTTTGATTTTCCCCAAAGAATGCAGCTTTGAAAAAACAAACCATCCTTTATATCATTAATAATTTCTCACTGTTTCCTCCAAACCAAGTGAGAATGTTGGGGGGAAATCTTGCATAAAATTAAAGTGAGGTTTAGGGCAGTGCAAAGGATAATGAGAAGATAAATTAGAAGACAGATATTAATTCAAACTGCAGAATATGACAAGACACAAAAATGCAGGCCATTATCTTTCCACAGTATTACCTCCATGTCACTGAAAAGATGTTGTTTGTTTATAGTCTTAAGCTTGGTACATATGTTAGACACTGAGGTTCCAGCAATAGATGTTGGCAAAAGAAGGTAAGAAGCTATGAACCATATAGAGAGAGTCCATGCTTGAACTGTTCTTTGAACTGAAAGCAATTTTGAACAATGCTGGCATAGAGAACAGCTGCAGTATAGGCTTTTCCCATATGATTTTCATATTTTCATGTTATCACAGTGATGTAGGAAGGAGTGATCATGCTGTAAATTCTACACTGTTGCTACCCAGCCTTAGTGGTTTATCTTGCTAAAGCTACAACATCAAACTATGTCAGAGCACAATATACTTTTTACATGAACTATAAATGGCTTTTAGAGTGTTCTTTAATTGCATTATACTATTTATTTACAACACTTATGTCTTGTTTTACATTAAAAATTTCAAGGTGGGTTACAGAGGTTAAAATCAGTAAGATCATAACAATAATAGCAGAAGGAAGCAAGAGATCAACAACAATTGAAAGAAACTTGTTTATCTATCCAGAACATTTTATTGGTATTTAACCGTTTTGCACAATATTTTCAAATTTCTTTTTCAATTATCAGCAGTACAATTGATTTTCTGTATTATATATGTGAAAAGAAAGGTGAGATGTAGGTTGAGAAAATAGGCTGCTTACATATTCTGGACAGATATACACATTGGCTCAGAAGAGGAAGTATGTAGTCTCCAAAAACTACAAATGGAAATAAAATTCACCAATGGCAAGGAATTACTTCTGATCAGCTACTGTGCATGTATTAATCAATGCTTCTTGCCTGCTCAAAGTGCCTATTTCTTAATGCTTATATATACAAGGAAGAAGTATGTTATTATTCGAAAATATATTGATAAAATTAAAATGCTGTATTTTGACATGCTGGCAATAGAGAGTGAACCTTCTATATACAATAGTCACTCAGTTCACGGGGGAAAAAGGGCCACATTTGGTGAGAAACAAAACAGAGAACTAGGAAAGACAGAACTGAGAGAACTAGGAAAGAGAAAAACTATAAGACTGAAGAAAAGAAGTGCAGTCTGTACTCAACAACAACAACAACAAAATGTTTTTAAATCTTTGCAACATTTTTGTGTAAAAAGCCCTTAATGATTAGAACAAAATGATTAGCACATCAGGATTTTTCAGAGTTAAATTTCTTCTCCTTTTCCTCCTCCTTCTTCTTCAGGTGGTCAAGTCAGAGATTACAAACAAAACCTCACTGCATGGAAGGACTTCTATGTTCCCTTGTATGCAATTTTGTTGGATTCTCACTGCAGACATATTTTGGACCAGCCTAATCCATCAAAAGGCCACAAATCTAGGTGTACAAGCACTGACGGGTATTTCAAAATTACCTTTGACTTTAACTGTGGGTCTAACTACGTAAGAGACTGAGCTTGTAATTACAAGATGATTGTACATTTTCTCTCCAGCAAAGACATTCTTCCACGTTTCATGTCTGAACCATCAAATGTCTGGTTTCATCCTGAATCATCCTCAGTGAGGCCCTCCTCTTCAATTTCTGTTGGGAAGACAGTTGTATGTCCTCCCTCCCTCCCTCCCCTCTCTCTCTCTTACACACACACACACATTCACACTCTTAATTGCTCACTCTCTCTTTCATGAGGTGAGCTGAAAATGTATGCAGGGAAGAATGTGTATATATGTGTGTTTGAACTGTGAATATATGAAATGGAGCGCAGATAAAGGTCTGGATAAGAATGGCCCTTGGAAATGGAACCTACAACAACAAATACAATGTGAAAAAAGGTTTCTTACCAGATCCTCGGGCAATTTTTGTTATTCCCTGCAGTACTGGTGTTTTCCTCCCTCTTCCTTCTACTTTTCTCATATTTTCAGAGTCTAGGTTTTCCAATAAACTTCTCTGGTTCATTCGTCTTCTAGATAAAATTGGCTTCTGAAAAGCTGTTAAATATTTATTTATTTATTTGCCAGCTCTGGGACTCAAAAATTAAAAAAGGTACAGATGAAAGTTTATATCATTAAAAACTAAAAAGATAACATATAATTAAACTATCAGTAGAATTAAAAGCTGTTTAAAAACATACCAAGTAGAAAGCAAGAAATATGGACAATACAGCATGTTATTAAAAGCCTTTTCCCCACAGTCAGTTCCAAAGGTTTGGAATACAAAATTCTTATCCTGCTGTTGGAAGGATACTGGGGGGGCAGTTAAGGCTCTCTAGGAAAGAAGTATGAATGCAGCCACTGAGAAGGCTTTCTCCTATGTTTCACCATGACCGTTGTAACCCACTCTTTACTTTCATCAACACTGGATTACTGCAACGTACTGTTGTGGGCCATCAATGGCACTACCTTTCCATGGTGGTGGGATTGCTTGTTCCTGTGAGGCAAGAGACTATGCTGATGGCAGCAGCGCTGCTGGTAGGGTCTTCCATGTCACACAGGCTTTTGCTGAGGAGCCAGACTAAATGTGCCAAACAGCTACCAGGTGACAGCAGTAGTGAGAGGTGACACTGGTGGAACAAGTCTCAGAGATAATGGCATTGGTACCATAGCCAGAGCTTGTTAGCGCTGTGTACAAGGAGGCATAGTAAACCTCCTTTTGAATATCTTTTACCATTAGAACCCTATGATAAGTACATTCAAAATGAAACAAAAGATAGCGCAAGAAGATGAAACTCCCAGGTCAGATGACACTCAGTGAGCTACTGGGGTAGCGCAGAGGACAACTATGAGTAGCACTGTGGCTTATGATGAAACTGGATTCAAACTGAAAGGTTGTTCAGCTGTCAACCTGCTCAGAAGTGAAAAGAATGACTGAAGCTGCACAACACATATTATAGGGATGTGGAACACGAGAAGCATGAATCAGGGGAGCTAGTTACAGAGACATAGTAAGACAAGAAATGGGATGTATAAACATTTCAATACTTGGGTGAGCAAGCTAAAGTGGACAGGAATGAGACATTTTGAATTAGATAGTGTTTTTCTCAGGAACAGGAAATCTAAGAAGAAATGGGATGGCAGTTATAGTGAGGAGAGATATGGCAAAAGCAGTCAAAGAATACGATATAATGTCTTACTGAATCATATCAGTACAACTTCAGGGAAAACCCATTAATATAACCCTAATCCAAGTTTGTGCTCCAACTACAGAGGCAGAATTAGAAACTGACAGATTCTATGGTGGCATCCAGGAAGAAATTAATCACACCAAAACAGGACTTCCTGTTAATTCTAGGTGACTGGGTTGCAAAAGTAGGAAACAGAGAAGAATCAAAGATTGTAGGAAAATTTGGTTTAGGATCAAGAAATGAAGCAGGAGAGAACTGACTGAATTTTGTGAAGCCAACAGTTTGTTCATCGCAAGCACATTCTTCAAGCAACCAAAGAGGCAACTGTATACATGCACATCATGTGATGGCTGATGCAGAAATCAAATAGACTACATAATTTGAGAGCAGAAGATGGGAAAGTTCCATTCTCTCTACAAAAACAAGACCAGGAACAGACAGACCATGAACTACTGTCAAAAATTAGAGTAAAGTTGAAGAAGAATACTAAACTGACCAGTGTGCTGAAATACAACCTGAAGAACATCCTCATAGAATGTAAAGATAATATAAAAATAGATTTGAACTATTAGGCTAATTGACAAGGAGCCAGAACAACTCTGGACTGAAGCCAGGGACATGGGAGGAATGCAAAAAGACACTATCTGCAGCAAAAAAGAGAAGCCTCAATGAATGACAGATGTCGCCACAGCTCTTGTGGAATGAGCCTGAAGAAGGTCTGGCAGAGGCTTCTTGGCAAGCTCATATGCCAGGTGAATAGTCTGGGCCACCCACTTGGAGAAGCACTGGGTGGACACCTTGTGGCCTCTTCGACGCATGCCATAGCACACAAAAAGGTGCGGGGTCTGTCTGTAAGAGGCAGTCCTGTCCTTATAGAATGCCAAGGCCTGACGAATATCCAAGGAGTGAAGGGACCACTCCAGAGGTGTAGTTGGGTCTGGGTAAAAGGTGGGCAGGATGATGTCCTGGGTCAGATGGAAACTGGACACTACCTTCGGCAGGAAAGAAATGTCAGGCCGAAGGACCACCTTGTCCCTGTGAAAGACCAGGTATGGTTCATCACAATGTAGGGCTGTCAGCTCTCCCGCCCGCCTGGCAGAGGTGACAGCCACCAAGAAGGCAGTTTTCATGGCGAGCAGCCTGTCATCTGCAGTCGCCATTGGTTTGAAGCGCGGTCTTGTTAGCTGTCACAGCACCAATGATAATGACCACGGTGGTAGCGGCAGCGATACCGGCGGGTAGAGGTGCTGCAGGCCCTTCAAAAACTCCTTGATGGTACCGTCTCGGAAGAGAGCAGCCAATGGGTATCGTGATGGTTGGTATGCCACAATAGCGGTGAGGTATACCTTCAGCGACAGGAAGGCCAGGCCCTGCTGTCAAAGGTGCAGGAGGAATCGGAGCACGGTAGGCAGGTTGACAGGTGCCACCGGCTCCGACGTTCCTCGGCAAAGGCAACGAAGTACCACCACTTGTAGTGGTAGTTGTGGCGAGTCAATTCCTTCCTGGCCACGGTCAAGACGTTTCCGATGATAGGGTCGTCTATGGCGATATCCTCCAGGCATGGAGGGCCAAGAGCGGTAGGTCCGGGTGAAGCACGAGACCGTTGGAGTGGGAGAGCAGGTCCGGTACGGTCAGGAACCGGAGGACCCATCCCTGGGCAGCCTCGAACAGGGGCCTGAGCCAGTGTTGCCTCGGCCAGTACGGTGCCACGAGAACGACGTCTGCTTGGTCCGTGAGGATCTTCGATATCATGCGGTCCAGAAGGGGAAATGGAGGGAACGCGTAGAGGAATGCTTCGTTCCACCAAAACTGGAACGCGTCGCCGATGGAGTGGCGATCACGGCTGGCCCTCAAGCAGTACCGACGACACTTCATGTTCTGACTAGTGGCGAAGAGGTCGATCGTCAGTTTGCCCCATCGGTCCTGAACCATCTGGAAGGCCTCGCTGGAGAGGGACCACTCGTGGTGGGATGAGGTGTCCCTGCTGAGAGCATCTGCTGGGGTGTTCTCCTGCCCGGCCAGGTGAACTGCCACCGGATGGATCTGGAGCGAGACACACCAGTCCCAGAGGTCAAGGGCGATGTTGAGGAGAGCGGTGGAGTGAGTCCCTCCTTGTCTGTTCATGTAGCAGACTGCCATTGTATTGTCAGTGAGGATCAACACCGTGCGGCCTGCGACGAGGTGATGAAACGCCCGCAGAGCTTTGGAGATGGCTAGCAGCTCGAGAGCGTTGATGTGAAGGGCAGTCTCGTGCCCAACCCACCGACCGTGGACTCTGAGGTCGCCGGAGTGTGCTCCCCAGCCGAAGAGTGAGGCATCTGTTGTCACCGTGACCGTGGGGTTGTGCTCCCGGAACGGCATGCCTGACAGGAGGTGGCTGTAGGACTGCCACCACAGCAGGGATTGGCGCACCTGTTGAGGCAGCTGGTAGCAGCGAGACTGGTCATCCCAGAGTGGATCGAAGGCCCGGATGAATCAGTGCTGAAGCAGTCGTGCGGGCAGTCTGGAGAGGTAGATAACGGCATTTGTCGAGGCCATGTAGCCGAGGAGCTGTTGAATCCTCCTGGCTGACAGCGTCGGAGCATGGAAGATGGTGGACGCTGCCCGACGAAGCATCCGCACCCTGTCCAGCGGTAAGTACGCCCTTGCCGATACCGCGTCCAGGGTCGCCCCGATAAAGTCAAGAACTCTTGTGTGTTCGAGATGGGATTTCTTCGGGTTTACCCGGAGTCCAAGCCGAGTGAGAAGAGTCAGAGTCCGGTGTATGACCGATGGATGGTGATCCTGCGGGGTAACGGCAGCCGTTAGCTCGGGCGGTTCTGAGGGCAGGACCTCCACGGTCTGCTCCTCGTCAGACACCTCGAGGACCTCCTGCTCGAGGACCTCTTGCTCCTCCAGGAGCTCTTCTAGTTCCCCAGTGAGCTGGGTGGGCGGAGGTGTCGGGAGACGAGTCTCCTTTTGAGGGAAGCGTCTCTTTTCCTTCCTCCTCTTTGTCTTCTCCTTCTCCTTCCTGGTATCCTGGGTTGGAGGACGCTTCTTCTGAGCCGGTGTCAGTGGCTTGGAGAAGGTGGAGGCCTGCGAGCCCGCAGGGTCCTCCCGTGCTGGAGGAGCCGAGATCTTCGGGATCCTCAGGAGCTTCATGATCGGTACCGAGTCCGGTACCGACGAGGTGGAAGGTGTGGCAGTTGCCGCCGCCGATGAAGAGGTCGTCGGACGAGAAGATTTCTCGGCCATGACACCATGGGCCTCAGTCTGTTGAGCACACAGGGACTCCTCCCAACAATGAGACTTGAGTCTCGCTGAGCGGTTGTGGAGGGTCTGGTGGGTGAACTGCTTGCAGACCAGGCAGGCCTGAATGTTATGGCCCTCGCCCAAACAGAAGAGGCACTCACAATGCTTGTCCAGAGAGCAACCTTCCTTCCACAGGAGATGCAACTCTTAAACAGCACCGACATAGAATATCCAGCAAGAAGAAGAGAAGAGACGGGGAGAGCCAAAACCATAGTCAAGCCAAAACACTGGGTTGGAACCAGAAGCCGAAACACCAAAGCCAAATCGTAATCTGAAATCCGAAATCCAAAAACTAAAAACTGTAGTCGAAAAGCCAAGAATCAAGCCAAAGAAGCGCAAGCTACCGACAGAACCTTCTGTTCGCAATGGCAGACAAGAAAGAACTGAGGAGTGACTGTTGCTCGTCGGGCTGAGCATGTGCAGTACCAGCATGGGGGAGGGGTTCCTGCCAAGCTATCGAGCTCTAGAATCTTCCAAACGCTACCGCGCAGGCACGAAAGTTTCTAATGTATGAGGCACAGAGACCAAGAAGAAGAAGCTGAGATACAGTTGCCCAGGGACACAGCCTTCTCTGTCGTGAGGCTCAGCAGGCTCATCTTTTCCGTCTTTGATAGTCTTCTGTCATTTTGAAAAGTTTTTTTTTTCCCAGCAGGCTTCTGTCCCACTGAGGGTAAGGCTACTGTTATTCTTTGGCGAATGAACTGCCTTATTCTTATGGGCTTTGCTTTTTGATTTTCATTGTTTTTGAAATGTTCTTACTGTTTGACATTGTTATAAGCTTCCTTGAGCATTTTTAAATGGAAGGAAACAATATAAATATTTTAAATAAATTAAATATTTATAACATCAAAGCTATCTTAAACAGGAGAAATCACATTTAGTATTATGCTTTCTTGTGCACAGCTTAGAAAAACTTACTGAGGAACAATACAATCTCTGTGTATTTTAACTGAATTTCCTTTTCTCAATCTGTCTCTCTCTGTATTTACTTATATTATCCAAAATCTTGAGGCATGTAGGCTGCAACCCTACATTTCTGACAAAGTGGGGGAAGGGTCTGTAACACATTCCCTTTCCCCAAACATTTGGAGGAGAAGCTAGGATCTGACGGAATAAAAACAAATGTCATAATTACTAAATAGGTTGGCTCATGTACAGAACAGATTATCAGTGCGCTTGTGACGTATTCTTGCTGGTGAAGGGGCACATAACTCACTTAAAAAGAATATGAGCTATGCACTATTAGGTGGATATGTCTGTTGAGTGCCACTGGGGCTAAAACACAGGCTAGCTGAATCAACAATCAAGAATGCTCCTGCGGAGTTAAGAAATAAGGACCAAGATTCTTGGGGGAAATTAGTAGAAAGATAATATGCTGATAACAGAAAATTAAGGCAATTTAAAGGATATTGGTTCATATTTATTTGAAATCGCCAGACCAATTTTTGCTATCTCTGCTAGACCCCTTATTAGCAGGAACTTTAAGTTGTGTCCTCCAGGGGCAAAGTGGAAGCTCTTCATTGTCAGCTATCTTCCCCTGAAACCTATCTGGTTAAAATGCTCAAAGCAACCTTTACAAAGCCATTTATAGATAGATAGATAGACAGATAGATAGGTAGGTAGGTGAACAGACAGACAGACAGACAGATAGGATAGACAGTGTACCTATTGTCCCAGTTTTTCACTGACAAGATTCACAAAACAACTTACATAAAAAATTAATACTACAATTAGAAATGTCTATCCAAAATTTGGTATTTGCAGATATCTGTAAAATTCTATCACAAACAATTTCTTTATCAACAGAGTTGGGTCACTCTCTCATAAAGCAGTGGTTAACTTTTTCTTTACCTTCTTTAAATATCTTTTGTTGCCACATGTTACCCTGTTTGCTTAGGACTCCACCAATCTGTTTGTGATACAAGGGCTTCCTTTAAAAGGATTCCCAAAAGCTGTCAAAATTGTCTCTTGTGGGGAAAAATTAGCTCAGCACTGCTTTAGACATGCAAAGAGGACAGGGTGATTAAGGATCGTTAGCCCTGTGTATACCAGGTCAGGTCCAGTCAAAATCACACCAATTGTTCAGATCTAAGTATTTTATTAACATAAATGTAAAAATCCCTACAACCAATTAGCTACACTCACTACAACAAATATAAAAAGTTAAAGGTCTTACAATCACTCAGCTTCACACCCTACAATCAAACATACAAGACTATAATGTTAGCAAGAGATGAAAATTAAGAAAGAGAGAGAGAGAAAAGGATTTGATGACATACGATACCAAAACCAGAAGTCTTCAGCTGGGAGAGAAAATGATCTCAGCAACTCCAGTAAAGGCTGAGGGGAGTCCATTGTATTGTAAATTTAAGCTGGTTACCATCTCCATTATTTTTGCAGCTCTGAGAGAATATCTCACTTAAAATGCATCTTTTAAACTTCCAGAAAGAACTCAGAGAGACTCTCAAAAAGAACTCCAAAAGGCTCCAAAATAAACTCCAAAATAAACTCCGAAGAAATGAGGAGCTGTGTCTAGATATATATACTGTGGACCATGCCTGGAGAAGCCAGATGTCCCATCTTTTTATTAAGATGGATTATTTCCCTTTTTAGTTCAAAGGAAATTCAAAGAAAATACAACCAAAACATCCTTGTTGTATCCTGTAAGATAGTATTTCTCTCCGGAGATGCAAGCCTTAGGTGTCAGATTCCAGCCTGCTTTGCATTGTTTATTTTCTCTCAGAGAGTAATGGTCTTGATGTCTGCAGAAACTCCTTTCAAGTTGCCTGTTGAGCCAAAATTGCAGATCACCCCAGGATGTAAAACAGAAGACAGAGATCTCCTGTTTACCTGTCCTTCCGGTATCCCTCCATGGCTCACTTATATTTTATATAAAATAATTAGGATTCTCAGGACATGGCTTTTGGGCCTGTCAGGGGTATAACACACAGACCACCAAGACTTAACTCAAGATTTAAAATGTGGAAGCAAGAAACATTACATGTTTTCTCTCAGCAACTCGGCATCATTCACTTGCAATTCTGACTGCATGCAGAAACAGCAAGTGCTGAGTACACTTTTTCTATCAAACAGCTATTCTGAAAACTTTTGAACAGTTTGAGATATTGTAATAAAACTTTGTTCAAATGATATCACTAGAAAAAGACTCCTGCTTTCTGAGATAAATATGTGACTGTCTGTCCTTCCTTCTTTCTTTTTTTGCCTTCATGAACCACTGTGAGGACATCATGCCCCACTGGGGGTCTGCAGATCCCAAGTTAAGAACCACTATCATAAAGTATTGATCGGCAGCACATTTAGAGAATAGAGATTAGAGATTTAAAAGTTTATTATTTATGTAAATGAAAATGCCAGGTTTTTCTCACCTCCTTTCCTCATACATTGATTTTTGGAAAGATACTCTGTTATAATTGTTCCCATGTCAGCTGGAGATTTCTTAGTTGGATAGTCAGAAAGCACAAATTCAATATATCTCACTGTACTGGATCTGAGATGTATTGTCTGTTACCTATGTTGTTTCTATAAAATCTTCTAAAAAACAATAAAAAAGAACATCTATCCAACACTGTGATGCATAATAAAACTCCTCACCTTTCATGTGCATTTGAAAAGCATACTCAGACCTCCTCTCCCAATTCTGTTGTTTGCAAGCAGAAAGTATGCAACTAGATGAGAGTGAGTAAATGCATTGGAGGTGGGAGCCAATCAGCTGAAGTGGCTGATTTTTGATAGGAAACCTTTGTTGAATCAACTGCTTTTGGGTGCCTCGTTAGACTCTGTTTTGAATCCTAATTCTACTTCCTCACCTAGGAACCTTTCCCTGAAAATATCAGTAATCCTTCTATGGCCCCTGAATTGCAAGGATTACTTACTTCAATCTGTATATCATGGTTTTTTTCACTGAATAGTTTAAAACTCTCTATACTTACTTAGGGTATCTTTTTGGGGGCAAGACACATTTTTTTCTGGTTTTCTGGAACATGTGCTTGCTTTTTGCTTTTGCTTAGCAGATGTTTTGTCAATGGCAGGAAATTTAGCTTCTGACTTGTTCCCACGAGACTTCACAGAGGATTTTCGTTCACATCCAGAAGCTTCATCAGAAGAGGTCTGGTAAGGTAAAATGATAGTTAAATATTAGCAGGAGAATCTTTGACCAATGCAAAAACATAATCTCACTGGAGATGTTGCTTCTTTTCAGACCTGGATGTCGATTGGTGATTGTGGTTCTTTTGTAGTACAGGAAAAGCACTCTGCACTGGTGATATCTGAAGAACTAGGAAGCTTCTGGACTAACACATGTATCTAAATTTCATTACCCTCCCTTTTTTTCACTCTGCCTGAATATTTTGACAGTTCTCAGCTCAAAAGTGTATTTTAAGAGAAGATTCTTTTAAATTCAGCTTTTCATATGAATTCCTTTCAAGCAGAAATAAGACAGAGCAAGAGGAAATAGACTTATGGGCAAGCATGTACAAAAGTGATGTGGTTCAGAAACAGATTGATGGCCCACACGTGCTTTGCACATGCTAAAAGCACTCCTTCTTTAAGATTGTTTCAAATGTGTTAGCATAAAAATCTTGCCTTTGGGCATCAGTGTTCCTTGGATTGTCCCCAAGGAAATGGCAGACCTCAGCACCTGCTTTTTCTCTGTTCCATCCACCACAAAGATCTACTCATTTTTATCATTGTAAGCAGAAGCGGATGTTCAAATGGGGAAAAACTCCTTACTGAACATAATACCTCCTGTAGTTCTGGAAGCTTAAACTTTCTGCAAAGCTCTGATGTTCAAATAATCAGGGCATCTCTACCCTGGACATTAATAATGACAGGGGAAAAAAAGATGAGAAGACAAAGTACCTAAATTTATCCTCAATGCAAACACTCCTGGTGACTGAGCTGGATGGTATAGATGAGAGAACAAGAAATATTATTCACTCCAAATGGTCTTACTGAAGCATAATTCTGAGTTTCAGACCAGTTAGGTCTGTCCAAATTTTGCCATTCCTGGAACACTTAAGTAGCACTTAGAATATGCATAAAATGCATAATATGAATGCACAGAAAGAGTAGAAAGTGAGAAAAAATAAATAATTGGGAAATTTGCTTTCTGTCCCTCAGTATGATTCCAGAATCTCAGCATTTCATACAAAGCTATAAACAAAGAAATATTCTTGATCAAGGACTTGAATATAAAGCATGGAAGTCTGTAAATACTTTTTGATTTTGTACTTTTGGACATCTCATGGTAGCACTAACACTAAGGTCCAGATTTAGGTATGTACAACTGGGCTGTTTGAAGCAAAATTCCATGCCCACCATCCATACAGCAGCCTCTACTGCCCTACAAATAATATGCAGAATAGAGTTGCCAGGTCCATACTATCAAAACCTGAGACCTATGGAAGATTCCTAGCGGTGGTGACAGCATTTAAGTGTTGTGCCATTGCACAGAGTGCATCATTCACTCATTCTCTCTCTCTTTCTCTCTCTCACACACACACATAAAACACACTTTTGATGGCAGAAATTTGCCCTGAAATTCTTCCCCTTTCACTGAGGGCTGGAGAAGAGGACAAGTCCTGAGAACTGGGACCCCTAATATAGACTTAGGCTGGTAGACCTTGAAGAGGTAGGAAAAGAGTATCCATGAAAACTGGCAGAGGCATTTTGTCAGTAGAAGCCTCTCTCTGTGAAGGGTAGATCCTGCATCCAACCAATTAAAAGTTATGCTTTTATATGAGTGCTTATTATGAAGCAACTTTTCAATATAAATTATCAGGCCTTGTGGCATATCTAAAGGACTGTAAGGATCTTACACAATATGGTCTCCTCCTCTTGAGTAGGAGATAGGACTACTGAAGATCATCTCTCTGATTGCAGAGGCTTTCCCTTCCTGCCCCCTTGTGAGAGATAAGAATCCTACACACTCACACATATACTGAGTGAAGGTACATGAAGACAGCATCAAAAAGAGAAGATCTTTAAAAGGAAAAGCTTTTATTTTATGCAAGCAGTCTACACTGGCAAAAGGATATTGTATATATGAAGGCACCTTTCTTCAGGCTTTACTTACAATTGCCAGGTTACAAACAAAACTTAAGTCCTATTCAGCCAAGGTTAAAAAGAATACAAGTCCCTAATGTGATTAGCTAACCTTTCCATTCTACTGACTGTATGATGTTCTGAGTTATGGGATGGTCATGGGAGCTGGGAGTCTGGATGGCTTGTCCATCCCACAACCAAGCTCCCCTATTTCTTTGTCCTTTGTCTTTCTCCTTCCTCAAGCCTCATGGTCCCATGAGGCTTTTATAAACTCTTCTTCAAAGTATCTTGTACCTTCTCCCCCAACTGGTCTTCCTGACTGCACAGTTAACCAGACTGCACAATTAACTCTTGTGATCTCTGTTACCCCTTTGTAATGCTGACCCCAGTAAATGTAAAGTAAAGGTCATTTCTGCACTGCGCTGTTATAGTGCTATTATTCCACTTTCAACATCCTGTGGAATTCTGGGGTTTGTAGTTTACTGAGGCCAAAGATCTCTCTGGCTCAGATTTCTAAGAATGCCCCTCCCGAAACTGCAAACCCCCGGATTCCATAGGATGTTGAAAGTGGAATAATAGCACTATAACAGTGTAGTGCAGAAATGGCCTTAAACACAATACATCATTAACCCTTTGTTTAGCTGGAGAGGTATGTTGCTCAGATAATAGGGAGAACCCAATATCACAAGGACATTCTAACGAATGTCTGCTAGGAAATTGCTACTAACAACTATGTTTTAAATGGATTCTATGCCTCCGCTATTTACCCACCAAAACTGCACCTCCCAAAAAGAGATTCTTTTCTACTCCCCTTGTATTTCTGGTAGTATGGAGGCAAGGTCAGCAAATATCAGGAAGCAGAAAATCATAAACCGAACAGATTGAAATTTTCAAAAGAGTCAACTTCGGTTTCCCATTTTTATTTGACAAAAAGAATAACAGATAAGTTGATATCTACTTTCTAGCTGCTGAGCAAAAAATGGAATAAAAATATGGAATCAACACACCTTTTTCTCCCAAATGTTATACCTTCTGCATATGGCTAACACTTGCAGGGATTTTTACAATGTTACAATGTAGGAAACTTTGATTTTGGTTCAAATCCAAGAAACACAATCAGGGGTAGCTGTATTGGTCATACAGCAATATAAAACAAAAGCCACAAAAGAGCAATACTTAATTTATTGGCCAACCAAAATGCACAAAACACATCACACAAGTTTTCAAAGCTTCATTGGCTCCTTCATCAGCACATTTGACATCGGATGTTGTTTCTGCTGTTGTTCAGCTGGTTTGGAAGGATCTTAATGCAGGCAGAGGCCATTCGCTTCTTGGCCATGTGAGGACCATGATAAAGGACAATAAAATGTAGGCCTGTGGCTCCAGAACTCACTTTTTTTTCTTCTCCTGTATGACTTTTTAACATCTTTTGTCTGATGAAGAAGCCAGTAGAGCTTCAAAAGCTTGCATAATGTGTTTTGTGCTTTTTGGGTGGCCAATAAAGATATCACTTTTTTGTGTATTTTGTTTTATTTTCCTGATTTTTGTTGTTATTGCAGTGTGCCAGAATTGAAGGTTCAATCTTTGCTATCCTGGATGCAACCTCAACAAAAATCCCCCTTGTGGATCAGTTAACACTGGAAAAAGCCACCACTGAGGTCAGTAGAGGTTTTCTTTAGAAAGGTAACAGCATTACTGGGATAGGAGAGATTTTTATCAGGATTATTGCTAGCAGGGATGGGTACACCATCACTCCTCATGTGAAGCAATCCCAATGCAAATTCCAATCATAGTGCCTAGGATTATATACTTTAATGTCAAGTAAAGCAATCTCCTTTCTTCTCCAGACAGAAATCCAAGATCTCAAAAACTACTGCCCTCTGAAGCAGCATCTCCTCCCATATATTTGATTGTACAACAATCATCTTCTCTACTTTCAGAAGTTCAGTAATTATCTAAGTGACAGTGTCCCTAGATCACTCTTGATATTTATATGCCATAGACCTCATCTTCTCTCAAACATAACCATCATTTAAAAAAATGTTTGGAGAATTTGCACTACTTGCCTATTTCTGAGGCGACTCCACAGTAGTCAGACTCTGATAGGCTAGTTTCCGCACGAATAAACAAGGAAGAAATTCAGCCATGACAAAACTATGAAAATCATGTTTGGCATAGTGAAATATGTCACCTCAGTTATCATTACTTATCACTAGCAAAATGTACATGTGTAACAATGGCATATAGCTCATAAACAAGATAATATTTCATTATAGTATTATCATGAAATATTGTTACGTTTTACTAGCCTGTATATTTCATGGAATTTTCAAAATAAGTTTTGTGTCTTTCTACAAGGATCTTCTGAACGGAATGTGGCACCCCTAGTTAGAAGACATTTGGTTTTTACTGCAACAGTGTCCCCAAGTATAATTCTTTACTTTAAAAAGGTACATTTGTAAAAACCATACTTGACCCAATAGCCTTTAATGCATTCGGCACCTCATGTTTTCTCTCTGTGTGTGACTTAAATTTGCATTAAACAAAAATCTCACAGCAAGCAGAGATTGTTTCTGCATGCTAGAGGCCTTCAGTTAATGTTATCTGGCATATATATATATATACTATACAGTAATAAAAGCTGAGTTTCTTGACTTTAATGACCTTTAGTTATTTGAGCTCTAGAGGCTGCAATTTTCTTTCCTCCCCCAATGACACATTGGAAAGTTCATTCAAGTTAAAGCCAGGGAAGTATACAGACTGTCCTAAAGTCAACCAAGTTTCCATTATGACAGGTAGTCATAAAAGCACAGTGTGCTATCTTGAAAAGATTTATAACATTTTCCTATAACTGACAAGTGGGGCAACTATGCTACACTAATTTACTTGGCATTTATGACCTCATTTTTAAAATATGTGCTACTGAAACCTTTTTCCTTCATGACAATGTGTCACAGATACAGAAAAATATCCATATCAGTTTACATTGCCCACTGCTGGCTCTTGGGTGATTGAAATGCCTTTGAGAAGCTCTATAAGTAAAGTGTTCCTGGGCTTGCCACCACCATATATGATCTCCAATGGCAAACTGCTTTGCTGCAGTGTTTCAAAATTCTTAAGTCCTGATATACATGCCGTTCTTTCACATGACATTATAGCACTTTAACTGGTATGGTTCTGTACTATGGAATCTTAGGATTTATAGAAAAGGAAGGGTACCTAATATTCTTTGCCAGAGAACTTGGACCTCCTCAGACTACAAATTCCCAGGATTCCATCGATGCAGCCAAAACAGTTAAAGTGGAATTCAAACACTTTAATTGTGTGGTGTGAAAAAGACCAAGGTCATCAAAACTAATCAAATGCTGACATTTAAGATGTTTTCTAATTTAAGTCAGTGTCTGATTCATTCACAAAAACTCACACCAACATGACAATCAAGGCTTACACTTCTCATTTTAATTTTATGTAGTTTTACTTTCTAGAAAAGGATGCCACAAACGGTGTAATTATCTAATCAATAGCAACATCCCATGTTCCAATTACATAGCCTAAAGCACCTCAAAATTTGTCTAGATTCTCTAAAGTAGCATATGCAGGAGACAATGCCACCCAAAAAGTCATTACATAGGCAGTTCACCAAACATTGTCATTCTTGGAGCGATACCATTAACCAAGAGGCTGAAAATTAGTGATATTGAATTAGTAATATTGAGTTCATTCAAAACAAAAAAAGCAGAAGTCAAGACCCTAAAATATAATAGGTCAGAATGCAGCCATGATCATCAGGCCCTAAAAGTTTTGGTGACCAGCCACACTTTAACCTGGTGCCAAAATAAGACCAACAATACAGCTAAGCAGGAATCCAAAGGCAGTGTATTCCACAACCAGAGTGCCATCGCACAGAAGGCCCTCTAACACGTCTCTTCAAAGGATTTTTCTTCCAATAGTGAAAAGCAGAGCTGAGCAGATCTTATTGCACAGATCTTAATGCACAGAGAGTATTTACAGTAAAAGGTTATTGCTCAAGAATTTAAGTCCCAGTCTTGAACTCAGACAGAAAGTTATGTGTGTTGGAATGGTTGGTAATGCTGCTGCATCATATATAGTTTGATATTGATATTTGGGAATATCTAGAATGTTAAGTTATGTTGATGTTGTAACAGAGTAAGTAGGCTGTTAAAAGCTAGCCCATTGCATTGCCTTTCTCAATCTCAAAAATCAATTCCTATGTGCAGAAATCTATGTTAAAATTTTAAAATCTGTCTCTGTACAGAAAGCCAGGCAGCCTATGCGACCATAACAAGAACTTGGAGACAAATCCTTCTGGTTAACAAAATTAGCCACCAGTTTTACTCAACAAACAAAAACTGCCTCATTGTCTCTTTGTTTTGTTGAGTTAAAAGGACTGAGAAACAGAATTAGTGACTTCACAAAGTAAAGAAAGTACATATTTTTTAAAAGATAAAAAGCAAATAAAAGATAGAGGAAAATAGCCTTCATATTAAAGTTAATAGACTAACTTTTATTCATCTGCCAGGAGAGGGGCATTAAATGAAATCCAGCTTGAAAAACTGGTCTGTTATCTTTTCTAAACTGTATAATAAATGAACTGACAGACATGGTATGCAAAAATAAGGAAATAATATGCCTTTGCATAAATAAAACTATAGGCTTTTTACTTGCATCCTGATAAATTAATGCAGAAAATTGACAAGAATTCATTGAACGCACATCAGAACCTCTTTCTAGAAACTATATGTTCAATAATGAAGGCAGATGAGTAACCATGAAAACCCTTCTGAAAAATATAACAGTTATACAATGCATCTTTAATTATCAACAGCCTTTTTAAAAAAAATAGGTCTCTTTTTCTGACACTTGTAATAATCTCTGGCACTTGGGCTTTTTATTGTATAGCAGAAGGCTCTGACAAGGATAAGACTCAGACTGCACCCTCAGGGGAAGGAGAGCATCTTATTTATGGCACTCTTCGCTAGGGGAGATGATCCTGCCCTAGTACTCTGACTCAGAGGATAAGTCTTCAGCAGAACCCAGTTTTGCAGCAGTCTGAGATTTCAAAGGACCTTTAACAGTTTGCAGTTCTTCCACGAGGGCATGGCCAACCACGCTGGTCAGCCTACTTACAACTTCAGTTAGTTCTAGCTTTCAGCTGGGAAAAAAAAACATTCCATTCTCCCAGGAGGCGACAGCTTCAGCTGACTTATACAACCCTGAACCTATTAGGGTCTGTTTTTATCTGTCTTCTGCATAAGAGGAGTTCTGCCTTGATTTTCCTACCATTGCTTGACTATCTACTATGACCAGTCCTTATCTACCTTGAGTTGGCTCCACCACATGCTACTAGCTTTACCTGGAGCTCTTGCATATCAATAGGACAGGACACTATGGCCCTTTTCGCACGGCATTTCTCAAGTGAAAGGCGCCTGGAGCGTCGCACGATTGTGAGCAGCGATTGGCACGACGCACTCACAATCGCATGATGGTCCAGAGCAGGGCAGGCACTGCTCGTGTACTTTTTCATTTTCAGCTTAAAATGGTGCGCGATTGCTCATTGCTCCAGGGCCCCGCATGCACTTGCCGTGCATGCAGAGCCTCCGGAGCCACGGTGGCCACGCTTCCTGCCCCAGTGCAGTCTGGGAAACTCCCCAGTTGTGCTGCAGAAGGAAGAGGCGAGACTCTCACGCTGCCTACTCAGGAGCAGGCAGCTCGTGCGGAGCTGAAGCAGCAAGGATGCAAGAGCCTCTTGCTGGAGGCTGCTCACGTGATCCCCGCAGCCCAGCGCCGAAAAAAGGTAAGCTGCGGAAAGGGCCTAAATCAATATATGAGGTCAGTTTAAATAACCTGCTAGGTTGGAAAATTCATTCTTCCTTCCTTACCTACCTTCTTTACAGGAGGAATGCACTAGAAGCTTTCATGCAGGACAATCATTGTATGTGCACGGACCTCTTGTAACAGACAGTTTCTCTACTCATCTGTCCATGGGCAGGTCTACTTATTTTGGCTACAAGAAACCTGTATCTTCACAACTTAGGTATTGTTTGGTTGCCAAATCCTAGGCTATACACACAGGAGTTCAAGCTAGAGTCATTTTTTCTCTGAAAATATGGCTCTGGTTTGGAATTGAAATAGTTCTCACATGAAATACTGAGTATAACAGCTTCTTACTGCTAGCACGATGTTTTAAATAGAACATATCATTTTATGCTTCATTATTTTAACTTTTCTTATTTTCTTCTGTTTTCTTTTATATTCTGAATCTTACAATAAGCCCTTAATTTTGGAAATTTGGGTGCTGGATAGGGACCCAGCAGAGTCTGAGTTGATTCAGTACTGCTGCTTCTCAAGAATATAACTTGCTTATCCATGCTATGTTATGCTAAAGGGGGAAAAGATGAACATATGACTGGAAAGGTTGAATTTCTCAAAAGGCCTATTCAGAATTTCTGAAGAAGAGATTGAACACCACTGAATATAGTTCTCAAATGCACTTAAGAATGGGTATAAATAACAAAAGGAACATCATATATTTGTATAGCCCCCTTCATTCCTTATGCTTCCTAGATGAATGGATGAAGATTAGAATCCTAAACAAACACAAGAGGAATTACATATTATTGTAAAGCAGTGGTTCTCAACCTGTGGGTCCCCAGATGTTTGTAGACTTCAGCTCCCAGAAGCCCTGAGCATTGACCATAGTGGCTGGGGCTTCTGGGAGCTGAAGTCCACAAACATCTGGGGACCCACAGATTGAGAACCACTGTTGTAAAGGTTATTGATGAGTTTGTGTCTTATGTTTGCACTCTGCACAATCTTTTAAACACGGTATTATCCACTCCCAATAAGGAAGGTCAAGTTTGGGAAAGTCTACTGAAAACACACAATGTTCTCCTTTGCTCAATCTGTGGCTTTCAAAGATAATCTTGGATGGGCTACTGTGGGCTCTACACTGGTGAAGGTCACACAAAATGCCTGAGCAGACTTTCCTAAGAGGAATCTATTTGTACTTCTTTGAATCTCATCATCTTTAGTCTTCAGTCAGAACGGTATAAACATTAATGAGCACTGAGATCTTGTCAAGCTAAAATAAATGTTTGTCAAAAAGAGCTAAGGTTTTCAGCCTTTAAAACAACTGCTAAGTGTAACATTGACATATGTATATTTTTTAAAAAACTTTCTTCTTGAATTTTCAGGGGATAACAAGGGACTGAAAACTCGCATAGTGTAGTGGTTTGATCATTAGACTATGACCCTAGAGTCCAACAGTGCAAATCCTGGCTCAGCCATGGAAACCCACTGGGTGACCTTGGGCAAGTCACACTCTCTCATCCTTAGAAGAAGGCAAAGGCAAACGTCCTCTGAACAAATCTTGACAAGAAAACTCCATGAGAGAGTCATCTCAGGGTTGCCATAGGTTGGAAGCAACTTGAAGGCACACAGCAACAACAGCAAGGCAATATTATCAGTATACTCTTCCTTCCTATTTGATTTTTATTCTTAAAGGTTACCAACAGTTACCTGTCTATTAGTGGGAAGTCTTGAAATCCATGGCCTTTCATAACAACGCACAGTAGAGATGGAAGATATAGTTGTCTGTCTCAGTTCTTGCCTCTTGTGTTGGTCTTGCTTTTTCTCAGACTGCTCTTTAGCCAGCTCTTGTTTTCTCAAGCAAGCCTTAAAAAAATACACTTGTTTGAAATGAGGTGCTATATGGAGCCTGGATTCAAAAAAAGATGTACCTGATAAAACTGACCTCGCCCCCTGCCACATCAAATCTTCAATGCTCTGTGTAAAAATCAACATTAAAAGAATGTTCATACCTGATACTCTGAATCCATCTTGTGCTGCATCTCTCTCAAGTACTGAGCATCATTGATAAACTTCTGCCTTTCTTTTGCTTCATACATGGTAATACTTCAGGAAAACATATATAACATATTGTCATAAGATTGATGGTCATATTGGGGAGTTCTTTTTCTTCAGATTTGTCACAAAAAACTTCAAAACTAGTAAGATGATGTAATCTAACTTCCACTAAACTTTTACTGAATGTTTATGGATTTGGAACTTTGCTGCCAGATTCCAATTAAAAACCAAGTTATGAGTAACACCTTTAGAATGCTGGTCTGTTTAAGATACAGCCTTAAATGGCAATAGCAACCACTTTTGCGTTGGGAGTGGCTATGGTTTCTTAGAGCTCCAAGTAGGTTGGTCTGGTCTGGGCTTGGTCTGCCTTGTATAGCAAGTCTAAGTGGTTATGTTCCTCTTGATTGCTTCATTTGTTTCTTGTTACAGCTCTTCCCACCATTCAGTTCCAGTTTTTCTCTCATGTTTGCTTATATTTCAAAAGTGAAGGGCATTCCTCAAATAGAAAACACCTTTGTTTTAAACAAAAAGTTACGGCTGGAAGTATATCCCCCAAAACAAGGACATTTGAATCATGTATCAACCCATTCCCACAGTAATTCAGAATATAGGCAAACTGATAGCCCCTCCTTGTACTTTAACTTTCATCACATGTAAACACAAGAGGTAAGCTGCAATGTTTGATTTTCTAAAGCAAAGGGCTGTGAAGGACTTAAGATGTTTTGAATGGTAAGCCCCAGCAGCCCTGGCCAATATAGTCAAAGGTATGGAATGCTGGGAGCTTCAGATCAACAACTTCTGAAGGACTGTACAATTCCCACTCCTGCCTTAAAGAGATAAAAATTCTTGTGATAAAGTTACAAGGATGCACTCTAAAGAGGAAGGAAATTCAGACCATGTATCACCTCTAAACCCACTTTGGCACTACCTTTCCATGGTGTTGGGAGTGTGTGCTTCTGTGAGGCAAAAGGCTATGCTGATGGAAAAACTGTTGCTAGTAAAGTCTCCCATGTCAGGCAGGCTGAGGAGCCAAACAGCTACTGTGCAGCAGCAGTAGTGAGGAGTGACATTGGTGGAGAATCTCTCAGAGAAAACTAGCCAACTTTAGAGCTAGTACTGAGAGAAAGCAGCAAGGGCAAACCTTGAAAATCCTATGATGAGAGAATCCAAAATGAAATAAGAGGTAGTTCTTGGAAGATAAGATTCCCAGATCAGAAGGCACTCAAATTGGCAACTGGAGAAGAACAGGAGTGGTGTGAGGTCTAATGACCCAACTGGACTCAAGCTGAAAGAAAGTACAGCTGCTAACATGCCCAGAGGTGAAAGAAAAGGTCTGAAGATGCAGGACATATTTAGTAGGTAGATGAAATGTGAGAAGGATGAACCAGGGAAAATACTCATACAGGTTTGGAAAGATCCATAAGAAAAATAAACATCCATCCATCCATCCATCCGTCCCACTTGCTTGCTTGCTTGCTTCCCTGCCTCCCCCTTCCCGCTCCCTCCCTCCCAGTATTTCTGTAACACTTCCCAATACACAACGGCAAAGCCAATCAAAACAATACCAAGATTAAAAACACATTAAAATGGTCTTTAAAAATGCCTAAAAGCAGTCTAAAAACAATACTAGAATCCAGTTTTAAAACAGTTATAACAGCAGTTTCAAACACTGAATGTCATGTGGAACAGCACTTTTTTGGGCTATCCAGCAGAAGCCTAAGAGATGGGACCAGCTAACTTCTTTGAGTAGGGAGTTCTACAGCTGAGGTGCTGCTATGTGTACCCACCAACCTAACTTCATGAGATGTTGAGACATGCAACATGACCTCCTTTGAAGATGTCAGGCTCATATGGGAGGATGAAGTCTTTCAGTTTCCACGGCCCCATGTCATTCAGGGTATTGTAGGTTAACATCAGCACCTTGACTTGCATCTTGATCTAGAAGCAAAGGCACATCCGGTTGCATGGCGCGCGTGAGCGGCAGCTCGGTTTTGAAGCCCAATTGCACAGCCCCCTGAACTGCCAGCCACTTTTTTTCAAACACCCAAAAATGGCTAGACCCCCCCTCTGGAAAAAGGGGTGTGAAAGAGGTCCAAAGGGAACCCTGAAACTGGCATTTGGCTCTACCCAGGGGGGGGAAAGGGAAAAGGAAAGGGGGATCGTGGGCCCACAACGGGCCACGGGATGCTGCAAGAGTGCCACAAGCGCCACCGCCGACTTTTAAAGCAAAAAACTATTTTTGGGAAAGACAGTAAGCTACCTGATCTAGTGTTTGATTTTAATAATATCACATCTGAAATTGACTTGTAATGGTGCACAGGAGTGGAGAAATGAAAGGACCCAGAGGCGATGTGAGTACGTAATGGCTAGATTTTCGTTTTAAAGGGGTGGCTGTGTTGTTTTTTTTTAAAGTTTGCCAAGCAGATTTTCTGCTTTTTTTATTAGCGACTGGAGTTTTTTAAGGTAAAAGAGAATTTTGACTTTTTTTTAAAAATTTTAAGATTGGACTGGACTAAGAAATAGTTCTTTGAGAATTGAGAGACTGTAAGAGCTGTGTTGAATACATTGTTGTTATTATTATTTCTTTTCTCATGAACTAGGGGTTTTTAAATAAGACTTTGGAATTTTTGAAGGCTTCTTCCCTGTGTTTTTGCATTATTTTTTGAAAAGACTGGGACTTGGAAAGGACTTGAATCTGAACAGTGGATCTTTGCGGCGGGAGAAGAATCTTGTTCGGGATTACAGTTTTTTTTATGGTTTTTTCCCCCTATTGGGGAAATAAAAATTTTTTTGGGAACATTGAACTTTTTTTTTTCTCTTTTTTTTATTTTGGGATTTTTTTTGGATTTTATTTTTATTACTTTGGGATTTAAAGAGGACTGGAAATTTGGGATTTTAAGATTTTGGAACTCTGATAGTAGAGGTCTACAGACATTGAGAAGTGCTTTTTTAGTTCCGGGTTTTCCCCTTTTCCAAGAACTGTTTTTGTTGAGCTCAGACTGTTGAGACTGGGGGAGCGTGTGCTGGAAGGACATTGCAAGCAGAACATCTTCACTCCCCCCAAATGGAGCGGCTCGGAATGTAACTGACGGCTGAGATACAGAAAGATCTTCAGCAGCCCAGAGGGGGGGAAAGTACAGAAATTTTATTTGGGGGGGGGGTGGAAAGGGGGAAGGCACAGTGCACTGAAGTGGAGAAATCGATTTTATTTTTAATGCTATAGTAACATTTATATAATCCATATGTAAGCATTTATATAGTTACATTAAAACCTTATTCTAGCATCTTATATATTCACACTACTGGGAAATTAATTCTACATTGACTTTGAATGCTTATATGTTTTGATTTCAATAAGTATTAATTAAAAAGGGATTTTAAATAATTAAGTACACATATATAGTTAGCATATTGCTTTGATAATACTATACTGTTATAGTGTGTTGAATGTGATATAAGATAAAAGCATAAATAGATTTTATTTGATGAGAAAAAGAAAAGCCAGGGAACAAGATACTGTTAACAGAATGGAATCCAGGTAAAAAAGAGGAGCGGCTGCTGATGTAACAACAACTCAAACTCCCAAAGGTGCACATCAACAAAAACCCCAGAAATCTCAAGATCTTATGTTGCAAATGATAAGGAGTTAAAAAATATTAGAGAAGATATCAGAAAAGTTTTAAAAAGGGGACAAGAAAAGAAATGAGAACAGATATGAAACATGAAATTGAGAAGGGGGGGGAAAAAATAGAGATCTTGACTAAAGAAGTAACTACTTTTAAAAAAAAGATACTAAAGAACTAAAACAACAAGTCAAACAGCTAGAATCAGAGGCGACGGTGTTGAAAGATAAACATCAAGAAAAAATTTTTCTAAAACCATTCCCACAGGAATTGAGATATCGAAAAAAGATCCCTTTTCGTTTAAAGGGGAGTCCCTGAGGAAACAGATGAGGAGAAGAAAATGCTAAGATGTTACCAGCATTGGCAGAATTTATTGACATTGAAGAGGAGAATCTGGAAATGTGCATAGATAGAATGTTCAGAGTAACTTCTTGAGTGGCTGAGAGGGGAAAGTTTCCAAGAGATATTATCATAACATTTACCAGGACCATAATAAAGAGTAAAATATTACAACGAAGTTAAGATGGACAGTTGAAGATTGAGGATAAAGATGTGAGAATATTCAAAGATATACCGTTTCAGATATTAAAGAAAAACAAGATTACAAGCCTTTGGTGAATTTTTTGGGAAAATATCAGATCAACTATCGAGGGGAGAAAATCGAGGGTATCTCCTTCATGTACAAACAACAGAGATATAGAATCAATTCAGTACACAAGGCGAAGGAAATGAGGGGAAAAATTAAAGGTTTTCAGAAGACAGGTTTGGAGGAAGAAAAAGAAGAGGAACAACCCCCAGGAGAAGAAGAGGTGAAATCACAAGAAGAGGATGAAGATGTTGATCAGACCAAGAAGAAATTCAGCAGGAAGAAGGGGAATTAGAAGGAGATCAAATAAAGGATTAAGCTAACTTTAAAACTATAAATATTAATAATAAAATGGATAAAATGGACAAATTGGATTTAAGGATATGCTCTTGGAACATTAAAGGTTTTTAACTCTGAGTATAAAAGAAGACAAATATTTCACCATTTAGAAAAACAAAACTTGGATGTAAATGCCTACAAGAAGCTCGAATTAGGACTCAAGATTTGAGATACCTTCGAAACTCAAAATTGGGGAGCTGTTATACAGCAACAATTGACAAAAAGAAGCAGAGAGTGATAATATATGTGAATGCAAGATATGGTGCTCATCAAATCTTTCAGGATGGCAATGGTTGATATTTAGGAGTAGAGGTGACTACAAAAACAAGACAAAATATTGATATTTTGGAATATATGCACCAAATGGGGTAAAAGGGGAAAATTTTCCCCCCAAAGTACACGAAGAAATACAGAAATATAGGGTTTTATACAGGAATTTTAAATATTGTTGTGGGGGATTTTAACAGAGTTGTCAATCCAAAATTAGACAGATCGATACAGAAATTGACCCCCCAAAATAATGGAAAATTACCTAAGAGCTTCTTTAATATGATGGATGATTTGAGCCTTTTTGACATATGGAGGTACAAAAATGGACATTTAGAAAGATACACTCAGATAGACATAAATCAATGTCCAGGATTGACATGATGTTGGTATCTAAATCAATTTGTTGAAGGCTACAGATAAAAATTCTTCCAAACTTGTGCATGGATCACAACCCATTGCTTCTAAAGATGAAGGTAAAGGAAAGGGGAAAAAACATGAAGATTAAACTATGAGGTCTTCAATAAAGAGAAAAAACATAAATGAAGAAAAAAAGGAGCTGATTAACTATTTCAGTGAAAACATGACACCGGATTTGACGATGAAAACTATATGGGACGCACGCAAAGCAGTAAAGCAAGGCAATTTTATCAGATGGTCTGCGGAAATTAGAAAAGAGAGGCGAAATGTTGAGCAGCAAAATTGGATAAGATAAAAATGGAGAAACGGATGAGGAAGGATCCCTCTGATGAGAAAATCAGACTACAGATGAAAGTATACCAAGCTGAATTGAATCAGCTTAATTTGAATGAAATAGAACAGCAAATACGGAGAACAAGATATAATTACTTTGAGCAAGCAAATAAACCTTCAAAACTTCTCTTTAACTTGTTGCGGAGAAGACAGACTAAGAATACTATATCAGAGATAAAAAGTGGAGAAGAGAGAATTACCAAACAAGAGGGAATAAAACAGGCATTTTATAAGTACTATGAGAAACTGATGAGTAAGATTCCTAAAGTAAAAAAACAGCAAGAATTGGAAGAATATTTGGGGAGAACAAATAAAATGAGATTCACTGAAGATCACAGACTGATTTTGAATAAAGCAGTTTCTATGATGGAAGTAATGGAAACGATCAGGAACTTGAAGAACGATAAACTTTCCCGGGGGCCCGATGGTTTTACAGCAAGATACTATAAGACTCTACAACATGAGATTTCAACCCCATTGCAAAGTACAAAAAAAATGAGATTATAAAAGAAGGAATACCAGACACCTGGGGAAGGCAAATGTGGTGCTGATTCCTAAAGAAGGAAGAGATTTGACAGATGTCAAAAATTTTAGACCAATCTCACTTTTGAACATAAAACTAAAGATTTTTGCTTTAATCCTCGCAATGAGACTTAAAAAAAAATTTTTCCAGAGCTTATTAAAAATTAAAAGGTTTTATCCCAAAAAGACATTTAAGGAAAAATATAAAACATACTGAATATAATTGAAATTAAAAAGTAATGAAATAAAATGGCCATGATTTTGTAACGCGGAGAAGGCTTTTGATATGATTAGTTGGCCATTTATGAAGACAGTTGTGAAGCAAATGCAAGCTGGAGACAAATTCGTGTCATGGATTGAAGCAATATATAACTGACAAAGAACTCGATTGGTCATCAATGGAGAAAGAACAAAGCAGGGGTTGGGAAATTTAACAGAGGGACATGACAGGGATGTCCACTGTCCCCTTTGCTATTTATAATGACAAAGGAGATATTAAATAATAATATAAGAGAAGACAATGTTATAAGAGGAGTCCAAAGAAATATCAGTACAAACTTAAAGTCTTCACTAATGATTTGGTACTGTTTCTAAACCCAAGAGAAGTATACAAAACTTGATTGGAATAATACAAGAATGTGGAGAATTTTAGGATTTAAAGTAAATAAAGAAAAAACAGTTCTGCTAATGAAATCATGACAGATAAGGAGGAGACGGAACTAGCACTTGTAACTGGATTTAATAAAGTACAAAAAGCAAAATATCTAGGTGTCTGGATAGCAAAAAAGGGAAAAAAACAACTATGAGAAAAAATGGAAAGAGATAACTAAAGACTTGGAAAGGTGGAAATTTTATGAAATTGTCAATGATGGGGAGGATGGTGGCTATTAAAACGAATGTACTTCCAAAGATGATTTTTTTTTGTTTTCCCAAAAAACCCCCCCATAATAACAAATAATAAACCCTTCATACAGTGGGAAAAAAGCCTGACTAAATTTATATGGCAAGGGGAAAAAAAAAGGATTAAATGGAATATTATTACGGATCAAATATCTTGAGGAGGAATGGGAGTACCAGACTTTCAGTTATATTACAAAGCTGCGGCATTCACATGGGTTTAAAAAATTGGATTGAAATTTCAAGATACAAGAATGCTACCTGGAAAAAGCGGGTTTTAATGGGGGGCATGCCTAGATGTTTTATGATAAATCAAAAATGATAAAGATTTTCTGCATCACTTATCAAAAATTGCTTCTGAAAATATGGAATGAATATAAGAGTAAAAACATAAGGTAGCTACCCATGTGGGTATCCCCTAAGGACTTTTTTGGAAATTAAAGGAATCAGAGAAATGGCTGAGATACGAAGATATATTAGAGAAATCGACGATAAATGTTTATAAGATCAAATCAAGAGAAAAATTGGGGGCAGGGGAAAAATTGTCATTAAGCTGGTTTCCGTACAGGTAGTTAAATGAGAGATTTTGGATGGATTTGAAAACATATGGAATAGAATCAAATGAAAAGACAGGAGTGATTAAAAAAAATTTTTTGATAAACCCCCCCATTTTTTTAGCCCAAAATATCAAGAAAATTTAATACAGGAGAGACAGGAGGAGACTGTGAAATCTGCAATGATTTTGTGGGAAACAAATATTGGACATTCAATTCAATTAGACGAATGGGAACAGAGCTGGAGAAGGACACAGAAATTTACAACAGCTCAGAACCTTTAAAAAGAACTATTTTAAACTGTTTCATAGATGGTATATGACACCAGAAAAATTAAAAAAGATTTACAATACAGGTACAGGAATGTGTTGGAAATGTCAGAAAGAGGTGGCAATATTTCATATGTGGTGGTCATGTCCCAAGGCAAAGAAATATTGGAGTGAAATACATAAAAAGATGAGTGAAATACTGAAAGGGTTTTTTTTTAAAAAAACCTGAATTTTATTTGTTAAACATAACAAATGTCCTTGAGAATACCAGTATTAAGAGACACTGGAGATTAATATTGTATATTTGGTACCCGCTCCAATAGAATATACTAAAATGTGGAAATCTCAGGGAAATACCCACAATTGAACAATGGTGGGGGGCGTTTATTTTAAAATAGAAATGTAGATATTGTTTCTCAGAGACTAAAGGGGGAAAAAGAAAGAACAGATAAAAGCAGAATGGCAAAACTGTAATGTGTAATTGCTGGGAATTGCCAAGTGAAAATCTCTGAATTATGGTTTTGGAAAAAAAAAAGGGGTAAAATTTTAAAATAACATGAAGTGGGTGAGGGAAATGCAAGAACAAACATGTAAGATGAACATAGAATTGTGATGCTTAAATGTAATAAGTGAATAGATATTCAGGAAATGAAAACTAGATAAGAGTGGAAGAACAAAAATATTTCATGTAAAAGTACAATTTAAAATGTATGATGTTTTTATTTGTGAAAATTTAAAAAAATTATTAAAAAAAAAAAAAGCAAACAAGCCGCCAGTTCTCACAAGACAAGTGTTATATTGTCTCTGAAATGCCCCACCTGACATTGGTGTGGCAGCTGCATTTTCCTACTGCAGCTTCAAAAGCAGCCTCATATAGAGGAAGGTAATTTAAAACATGAACCACTGTGGCCAGAGTTGCTTTCCTAAAAAAAAGATGCAGCTATTACAAGAACTGCTTTAACATTAGAATAGTTTTATGCAACTCATGAGTATAATAAATACTAAAAGAAATTGTTAGAAATAAAACACAAAATATTCTTCTTCCTTAAAATAGATTGACTTCTTCTACATTTGGGGAACTAGTTCACTAGCCAAGGTACTGAAAAACCACAAAAATGCTAGTGAAATCGTGCCATTATGGACATTGCAGTGCTTTTTGGCGTATATAAATGATAAAATTTACCAAAGTAACAGTGGTTACCACCATAGGCACACTAGAGGCAGACTAAAATAACATCTGTGAAGGTGACCATTTAATTTTATGGTCATACTATTTATTTTCCTGGTTTCCACAGCTATGAAATTCTCCTAAACAGTACCAAAAACTACATTATGAACAATTCCACAGTTATGCTTCAGATTTTTCACTGCAGCCTTCAAGATTCAGGAAGAATGAAAGAAATACTCAGCCACTGGTATCAAATGGCTACGTGAAAGCTCTTCACTGAATCATTCATGCTTTCTGTAGGGTTGCTTTTTTTAAAAAGTCCCATTAGCATTCAAGCTCTGTCTTTGAAAAAATCTTGCATTAGGTATATAGGTATCCTGTTAGTAGTTGTCTCTCCTTTTTCAAACCTAAACTGATTGTTTTGTTGTTTTGTATCTTCAAGTCATTTCAAACTTGTGGCAATCCTATATCTACTATATAAAAATCAAAGTTTGTCTGTGAGTTTGTCTGTTTGTCCGCGTAAGGCAGGCGAAGACCTCATGTGATTGGCTGGTTGTGAAGATTCTACAGAATCCTGGGGTTGCTAGTTTGGGGGGGGGGCTTTAGAATTCTCAGCTGAGAGCTCTTAGGCCTAAGGCCAGTTGCTGTGGAGATGAGGCCTACCATCAGTAAGGATGCCAGAAAACACTTGGGAGACATATGTGAGAAAAATTAAAATGACATACACAACATAGTTATAAGGTCTTCTCGCCTCACACAGTAGATTGTACGGGTTCCATATGTGAGGAATCTTAAAAGTTGAAATTCAAAATAAAAAATGCTTCCAGAAAAACATAAAGTCATTGCACAAATTCAACAGAAAGCAAAAAAATCAAAAGCCAGTACATCAACATCGCCAGAGAACACAGATTGGATTGGGGAATATGGGGATAAGTTACAGGTACTGGAATAGGCCAGTTGCTATGGAGATGAGGCCTAGCAGCAAGGAGGAGAACAGTGTATTCTCTCAGGAACCCCACCTCTGTATGAACAACTCTGAATACAGATTGCATTGGGAAATATGGGGAAAAGTGACAGGTAATGGAATGGGCTGGTTGCTATGAAGATGAGGCCTAGCAGCAAGGAGGAGAACAGCGTATTCCCTCGGGAACCCAAACTGTATATGTAAATAACTCTGAAATAACAGATTGAATTGGGAATATAAGGAAAAGTTACAGGTATTGGAGAAGACAGTTGGGTGAGTTAAGAAGAAAATAAAATCCTGGGCAACACCAGGTAAATATGCTAGTAGGCTATATTTCAGAGGGAGGAACTGGCAAAACCACCTCTGAATATTCGTTGCCCAAGAAATCCCTATGAAATTCATGAGGTTGCCATAAGTTGACAGGTGACTTGAAGGCACATAGACACACACATATAACATAAGGTGAATCTTTCATGGGGTTTTCTAGGCAAGATTTGTTGGCAAGGGTTGCCTTTGTCTTTCTCTAAGCTTGAAATAATGTGACGTGCACAAGGTCACCCAGCGTGTTTTCATGGCCAAGTGGAGATTTGAACCCTGGTCTCCAGTGCTGCAGTCCAACACTCAAAGTACTACACCAGCTGCTTCTCCAAAAATTTACATCACTACACAGCTGATTGTACAGCAGTTTAAATTGTTTGGGAATCCAGAGTAATAGTAAATTCACTCAGCACTTAGACAAGAAATTGTCCAGGTTCTGCTAAGAGTTGGTCATGTGAGCCATGCTTATCAGTAACTGCTCAGGGAGAAGCTGTAATGGAATGCTTGTTTAGTTAGCTTTCTTGCTAATACAGCCAACTTACATATACAACAAAAGGCCCTTTCCTGCGATGCCCCTGAACTATAGAGCCCAAGTTATGTTCCTCTGGCACCTTTGTTATTTATTTGGACACCTATCAGAACTGTCCTGTCTTCTCAAGCTTTTAGTGAACTTTTGGTCTTCTTTTGTTCTAATCAGCATTGTGGCAATGTTTAATTTATCTGTTCTTTTTCAATTTTTAATACCTCAATGTTGTCCTGATACCTACGTTTAAGAAGAGCCATTTTTAGTAGCAATAAGACAATCTTAAATAGAAATGGGTGCCTAGTTTAATTTCTGGGTAAAGAATTTTGCCAGAGTTCAAAACTAAAATAATTGTCATGTCAGTAACCTCTCTTAGGAAACTAAGCTTAGATGTTCCTTTATTATTTTAAATTCATGAGCTTCATCTAGTCTTCTTTAACCTGTCACCCACTGGAACAACTAGCATACAATTCCTATTTACCATGAAGCAGGCCATCGGATGGCAAGATTGGTGAAACCTGACACATCTAGAAAGCATCAGGTTGGGAAAGCCTTGACTAAATATATGAAAATAGACTTTTCTGTATTGGCATGCACCACAATCTGATAAGTAAATATTAATGTATATACAAAAAGAATTAAGTGTGCATAAAACCTAGTTGATGGAGAAGGATGCACCCAGTATCCTCACAGGTTTTATTCCATGAGATAGCAACAGAGCATATAACAGAATTTCCTATATGCACAATTAGACTAATCTTATCAGATATAACTTGTATCTTACAAGTTTCTCTCACTTAGGAACATACTTTTAATTAGACACATACAGCAGTGTGCTTTTACTAATTTTATCAGTAGGGGCACGGGTGCAGGTGGCAGTCTTCTGCTAATATTACAGTCTGAGACACAGCAAGCTGCCTTATACTGAGTCAGACCATTGTTCCATAGATCCACTATTGTCTATTCCAACAGGCAGTGGCTTCTAAGGTTCCAAGCAGAATCGCTCCCCAGCCCTAGCTGCAGTGATTGAACCAGTGAACTTGTGCATGCAGATTCATCACTGAATTAGAGCCTTTTTTGGAGCTCAAATAGTTAGAAACCAAAGTTGTTTGCTTCCTGCTATCAGCAAGATCCATTATTTTATACTTTATTTCAATTCCATGCTGCTGGATAATAAGCCCATGTGGATGCTAGAGACTCTAAAATTCAACTACATTAGAAGGGTGAGAGAAAGCATATTTGAATCACTAACTGGTCTCATATGCTGTTCTATGCCTATTGCGGCCTTAACTTTAATCATACTCACACTCAAGATCACTGCAGCTGCTGTTGTTCTCTCATTGCGGTGCTCTACTGTGCAGAATTGATCCTCTGGAGGCAGGCTTGCCACACTGTGTACAGCAAAAGGAAAGGGAGGAGGGAGAAGGAAAGGGAAAGAGAGAAGGGAGGAAAGGGCATGGGAAAAATGGAAGATTATGTTGGAGAAAAGACAGAAAGGGAATCAAAGTCAACCAAGCACTGTGGTTCTCTGAAATCCAAACATTCTGTTTCCCTTGACATTTTCAGTGACTTAATAATATTCTGAGAACTGTGACATGTGACAGGTGAGAATATCTCCCCCAACAGATACTTATTTCCAAGCATACTAAACTAAGCAGGAAATAAATCTGGATGTTTGTAATTGTATAAAAATTACACAAAAACACTAGTACAGGGATGGGGAACGTGTGGCCCTCCAGATACAGTTGGACTACAATTACTATCAGCAGAAATGGTGGTGGATGATAAGAACTGCAATCAAAAGAGCATCTAGAAGAATTTTCCACATTTTGTCTGAAATTTGTTCAGTGTAGACATGTCACGAAATCTCTGCGTTGTAGGTCTAGCTCTGTGTGAATACAGCAACAAAAGATGACTTTGGAAGACTAAGTGGATGAGACTTAAGCATTTATCGCTTAAGCATTTAAAATGAGAACTTAATAATGGCTAACTCCAGTAAGGCAATTTGCATTTTCCCTAATCTGGTATACTTAAAGCTCTATGTGTTCAAACTTTCCTCAGTATAATATTGAAATTGTTGGGCCGCTGTGCTCATCCTTTAAAATTATTGTGTTAGAGAACATTTAATTCTGGCCTAAGTACCCCAAAGGCACCAGATCCAGTCTGATTTTGGAAGGTAAGCTGGGCCAGGTCTGGTTAGTACTTGGATGGGGGACTGTCAATGAATACTAGGTGCTGTAGGCTAGATTTCAAAGGAAGGAACTGACAAAACTACCTCTGAGTATTCCTTGCCTAAGAAAACCCTGTGAAATTTGTGGGTTTGCCATAAATTGACAGGTGACTTGAAGGCACACACACAGAGAGAAAACATTTCAGGTATCTGTGAATGTTGTTGTTCTTACGTCATTTTAAACTTATGGCAACCCTACGGTGTACCTAACACAGAGGTTTCTGGGGTAAGTGTGTATGATGCACTTAAGGATTTAAGGAGGTATGATGGATGCACCAGTGGATTTCCATGGCTGAGTGAGGAAATGAAACCCTGGTCTTCAGGGTCATGAGTAGTAGGGGTGTGTAGCTCCTGTCAAAAATGATTTATGACCCTCAAATTTGATTGATTTATGACCTGTCAAAAGTGATTGATTTATGACCTGTCAAAAATGACTGACACCTATCAATCTCCCTCCCCTGGAAGTACTAGGGGGGGACATCCAGAATGGGCCGTGTCCCCTCCCCACCCACGTGGTCCAAGCCGTCCAATGGGGTGATTTCTAAATCAGGTTCTAATTGGGCCCCAGCGGAGCCAGGTGACCCCCTAGGATCCACGCGGGCCAATCAGGCGATTTCCAATGTGCGCTGCCATTGGCCCAGCGGGTGGTGACCCCTCTAAGAGCCCGCCCCACCACCCTCGACCAATAGGGATGGATTTGGACCCCTCAGAATCACGTGTGTCAAACCGGCCAATAGGAAGATGACCTTTGAGAGATATATCAGGGGGAGAGAAGCAGCCATTTTTGCATGCCCGGACAAGTCCTGCAGAGACAACATGGAGGCGCCAAGCACCCCTCAGAAATGCAGTATGGATGCAGATAAAGAAATTTATCCCTTGGGTTTTTAAACAGCACCATGTATTTTGCAATTAAGTTAATGTTGCGGATGCTTTTTCCCTTGCAGAAAATATTCTGTGTGATGAAAAAAACACTCAGATTCCTGTGGTGTACATACTGGGTAAAGGCTTTTTCAACTTCACTACTATCAGAGGCAGACAGTATCAAATCGTCTATCACCAAGAAGTTTATTTTTGAGGGGTAACAAATCTTCATTATCAAGTTTATCAGGCAAACCCTCTACAAACTGAATAAAGGGATTTTTTAGATAGGAGTTCTTTATACAATGGTTGCCAACAGCTATAGCACCACAGAATCTTCTCAGGTAACACAGAAAACATACTGTGAGCATTATCCAACATATTTTTTACAAAAACAGTTTTTCCACAATTGCTTGGTCCTGCTAGAACGGCTGAAAAGGGATGTTGCCAGCATGCATCCATATTCAATAACCATAAGGGAGAGTCTTAAACCCTTCAGTAATGACCCTCTTGTCATAAACCACCCTTTGAGTTTTCCTAAGCTCTTTAAGACTCCTGAGAGGGCATCATTTGACAAGCAGATTTTTTAATTTTTTTGTTAGCTCCCTTCCTGGAGGATAAAAGTATCTTTTTTGCTCTGTTTATTATTTTAATAGACCTTTTTCTCCAGTAATTCCTTTCATTGATAGGTTTCTTTTTGTTTCCTACTTTTTGGAGATTGAAAATGAGGATTGCCCCCACCTACTTGCACATTTTCAAAAGGCACATCAATAGGAACCACATAGTCAGACTGGCTTTTAATAGTATCAGAAGTATCATCAAAAGCAGGCACCTTGCATTGTAAACTATCTGCAATTTTGTGCAGAGCTGTGCGACTGCTAGCATGATGTTTTAGTCTTCTCAGCAACTGTTGAGTACACACATATATTTGCCGATACTGTAACATATCCTGTTCAACCATTTTTTCACACTGATCAATTGCAGAGGTTGAGGATTCAGGTCTTTGCCTCTTATGAGCTGGTTCTTCACTGTTGTCCAAAACAGAGGAAAAACCCAGGCATCAGTAATTGAACCTCCACCATCTCTTTCGTCATTTATTAAACTTTTCACTGTCCAAAACAGGCTTATGATAACCATGCTCACCAGTTGCCTTCTTTTTCTTCTCAGCTGTACACTTGGGAAACAAAGGCTTACGCTCTGTGATAGCCACTGCAACAGCAAAGAGCCATATTAGTAAATTCTTATGCTTTTGGCAGTAATCCTAACCACCCCACACCAATAAACACAAGTTTCTGATTTACCAATATCAGAGTCTTCTAGTTCCATGCTTTTTCTTCCAGACCCTTCTGAGCTAGGTCCTGAAGGGAAAACATGGAGCATCCCTTTTTCTTAGTTTAGCAAGGGGCACAACTTTGGGGATTAACAGGCCCTTTTAAAAAGAAACATAATACTTTTACCTGCTTTTTCAGATGCCATGGCAGATTGTGTCTTTGTCCTGGAAGTCTTCAACAAAAATATGCATTATGCACCATTGTCAGAAAGAACAACCAAAAAATGAGAATTGATGTAGTGAGAAAATATCATGCTTCATTGAATCTGGAGATAAAATAAATAGGAGTAGCCTGAACACAGAGGGGAAAGAGAACCATGCATAGACATGCCAGCTTGAACAGACAGACTGTAGAGAGGCATGCTGAGACATGCCCAAGTTGTCCAGTGAAACAAAGGATCATGCGCATGCTCTGTGTGTGAGAGCGGTCTCTTTTAGAAACATCCTCAAGAGAACACGGAGGAGCAAACATACCGTCTCTTTGAATGTTATTTACGTATGGTGTGTGGATACTCACCCCCAAGGCACCTTCAAAAAGAATATTTATTTTTACAACAAATTTCTTCCAGGGTTCAAAATAAGATGGAAGAAAAGTTCACTTCCCTTGAAATAAATTCTGTTGAAACTGCCAAGCACACTTTTCAGTTAGTGATGGAGGCAACGTTTGAAGATGGACAGAACAACTGGGGAAGAATTATAACTATTTTGTGGTTCTCTGGGTTTATAACTAAGACTTTACTGCAGAATGGAAATCCTTTGCAAGATCAAGCGCTGTAAGATCTTTCACAGTATTATGCAGAATGTTTGATAAAAAAACATAGAGAATGCATCATGCAAGACCGCAGAAAGGTAACTCTATTTGTGTAAAGTGTAAAGAAACACATTAGTGTGCAGTACTTAACAATGTTCTTTTTCTTTTTTTAGAGAGATGGGCCTTTAATGATGTTTGAGCAACACAGACAACCTGCAACTCAGTATGCCAAAAAATGTCTTGTAGCCTTTTTAAAATTTTTTATAACATACAAATGGCTTTTTCTTCCTGTTTAAATGCTTTACTGCAATTCTAAATAAATAAAAAAACAAATATTTGCATTGTTTTTGTTTTTACACACTTCACTGTAGCTGTGACTTCATAATGCATATAGCACACATGTCAGGGCTTTTCAATGTAGCGGTCACAATACATATACCAGTATATAAACTGATGAGCAGCCACAAATAAAATCTAACCAAACATGTGCATCAGGGCTTGTACCATTTTAAACACGCACACACAGAGGGGAGAGAGGTGCCCTGCTTTTGTTTTTACACACTTATAAATAAACTCTAACCAAACATGTGCATCAGGGCTTGTACCATTTTAAACACACACACACACAGAGGGAGAGAGAGGTGCCCTGCTTTTGTTTTTACACACTTCACAAATAAACTCTAACCAAACATGTGCATCAGGGAATGTACCATTTTAAACACACACACACACACACACACACAGAGGGAGAGAGAGGTGCCCTGTTTTTGTTTTTACACACTTCACAAATAAACTCTAAGCAAACATGTGCATCAGGGAATGTACCATTTTAAACAAAACACACACACACACACACACACACACAGAGGGAGAGAGAGGTGCCCTGCTTTTGTTTTTACACACTTCACAAATAAACTCTAACCAAACATGTGCATCAGGGAATGTACCATTTTAAACACACACACAAATACAGACGGGGGGGGGACATGAATGAGATGGAAACTTTTTAAAAAAAATAGAATTCCCTCCCCACACACAAAATGCATGAATGGACTGGAAAGAGAGAGAGGGGAGAGAGAGAGAGAGAAAATATTACACCCAGACTAACAATATGAACATACTTACTCAGAAATGAAAGGGCTCTCCTGGGAGGGAGCACAAGTTCTGTTGAGCATCTCCTTAAAGTTTCAAGAAGCCTCTTTTATAGTCTTTAGGACTGATGAACTGTCAATATGATGGCATCCCCAAGTTTTAGCCAGGATGTTCTGGTCTGAAGGTACTGGAAATTTTAAACATTACCTATTTTTCCTGTTTTTCAAACCTATATATTTCATGTTTACTTACGTTTGGCTTAACTTTTCTCTTGTATAGGCCATAAATCATGAAGCATCACACGCACTTAGGAAACAATCCTTACAAGGACCATGGGAAAGAAGATAAGCAGAAGTTTTCACACAGTAAAAGGAAGCTCCTTATATACATTAGGATTGATGAATTGTCAATATGTTGTTGAAATCCACAGTATTAGCCAGGAAGTTCTGGAAATTTTAAACATGTACACAGGCCATGGGAAAGGGGTTTAGCAAAAGTTTTCACACAGTAAAGGTAAGCTCTTTATAGCCATTAGGATTGATGAACTGTCAATATGTTGACATCCCCAGTTTTAGCCAGGAAGTTCTTGCTCTGTTTTTCAAAACCACAAAAGGGTCCTAATAACACTTTATTCCTACTCAGGATTTGGGAAAAAAGACAAATAAAATATCAGTTGATTTTCCTTTATTCAACACTTTTATAATTACAGCAATTTTGTTTTTATTCAACAGTTATTTACAGTTGTTAGGAACCATTTATAAGGTCTTTTTGTAATAACAGTTTGGACATACTCTATATATTCCTTGTCAGTAGGCTTCAGCATTTTATTTAGAAACTGGAAGGATTTTTCAGCTCTCATGACTGCAGTCAGAGTGTTCAAAACTTGATTCACGTTTTCTTCCTTTAACTCCAGAATATTTAATCCATATGCTATTATGATGACTTCTTGAAGTACATTTGCAAAGCTTATTTTATTGCATATTTTTCTCAAATGTTTAGATATAATTTTTTTATTCCACCTTAGACAGGTATGTGGCTGCTGAGCCTCAGATTTTTCTTGACAAGCCCAGCATTTTCTCTCCAGACATTCATCAAGGACTTTATAATCACATAAAGAATGACTCTTGTCAAAGATTTCATAGTTCGCCATTTGTTCTTTGATGAAATGGGTACTGCTTCCAGGCCCAAGATCCTTTGCATTCTGACATGTGCAGGTTCTGTGGTCACCAGCTCTACAGAGTCCTAAAAATTTAATGAGAATAGTTTTAAAATATGTCCTATACAATATGTCTCACCAACTGATCCCCATGTATGTTCACAAACCTGTATTTCTCCTATGGCTGCCAGCTTCAGCAATGCTGCTGTGCATGGCTCCTGGGCATTCCTTTCAGCAACTTGTACCTCACCACCACTTGTTCCAGGTTCCTGAAAATTGAGAACAAGGATTATTAGTTTCTGGTTTCCCCAAGGTAGCCCCGAACTCTCCAGATATGTTTCCCTTTTTACCTGCGCTACAGCATTCTCTGCCGAGAGAGAGTCTAACATAGTGTGCCACATTTGGGACTCTGCCTCTGGTGGACAATTCTCTTTATCTGTATCCGTACTGCATTTCTGAGGGGTGCTTGGTGCCTCCATGTTCTCTCCGCAGGACTTGTCCGGGCATGCGAAAATGGCCGCTTCTCTCCCCACGCTATCTCTCTCAAACGGCGTCTTCCTATTGGCCGGTTTGACGCATGTGATTCCGAGGGGTCCAAATCCGCCCCTATTGGTCAAGGGTGGTGGGCGGGCTCACACGACCCCGCTGGGCGAATGGCAACGCGCCTAGGGAATCGCCCCTGATTGGCCCGCGTGGATCCGAGGGGGTCACGTGGCTCCGCTGGGGCCCAATTAGAACCCAATTTAGAAATCGCCCCATTGGACGGCTGGGACCACGTGGGAGGGGCGGGGACGCGGCCCATTCCGGATGTCCCGCCCTAGCACTTCCGGGGGAGGGAGGTTGACAGGTCATAAATCAATCACTTTTGACAGGTCATAAATCAATCACTTTGACAGGTCATCAATCAATCAAATCTGAGGGTCATAAATCATTTTTGACAGGAGCTACACAGCCCTACTACTGTCATGGTCCAATGCTCAAACCGCTATGCCACACGGGCTCTTGTGAATATGGTATAATCTATTCCTCTTGGGAAAAACTTGACTCTTCCACAGTCTAAGGCCGTTTCTGCACTAGCCTGTTACAGCGCTATGATTCCACTTTCAACATCCTATGGAATCCTAGGGTTTGCAGTTTTGGGAGGGGACAGCCGGCCCCTCTTGAAACTGCAAACCCCAGGATTCCATAGGATGTTGAAAGTGGAATCATAGCACTGTAACAGGCTAGTGCGAAAATGGCTTAAGTTAGGTGTGCAGCTACAGGAGAATATAGGCATTGGCCCCAAATGAGAATTATGCCCCCTCCAAATCTTCTTTCAGTCCCCCAACTTCTAGTGTTGCAAAGAGAGACTGAAAATCATTCACACCTTGAACTCTTATATTTGCTGGCTTAGCATTTGCTTAATAACTTTACCTGTTCCTTTTGTTTGAGTGCCTAGACTGTATTTTTAAATGCCCACTGAAGTTTTAACTTACTGCAATGTTAGAAATTAGAGGACTGAAGGAAAACTTCCTATTGGTGGGGCAGAAAACTTTTGCCAAGAATAATGCTTTCATTTGCTTTCCATAACTATACCTCTGAAACGGGAGACCTATATAAGTATGTTAACGCCATCTTGTATATACATACACAAAATTCCACCTTTTAGGTTGAGGAATGTTCAGAAGAGAGATGAATGTGTTGCTGCCACTAAGATAGAGTCTACACGGTTATAGTGCTATTATTCCACTTTCAATATCCTGTGGAATTCTGGGGTTTGTAGTTTTCTGAGGCCAAAGAGCTCTGTGGCTGAGAATTCTGAATGCCTCTCTTAAACTGCAAACCTCAGGGTTCCATAGGATGTTGGAAGTGGAATAATAGGACTGTGACAGTGTAGTGCGAAAAGGTCCTGAGTTAAGTGAGTGCAAACTACATAAAATACAAATAATATTAATAATCATCATCATCTTTAAAAGGTAGGAGAGGAGGGTGAATATTAACAGCTGCCTAAGGCCATTTCTGCATTACACTGTTAAAGCGCTATTATTCACCACCCGATGGAATCCTAGGGTTGGCAGTTTAGGGAGGGGCATTTAGAATCTTCAGCCAGAGAGCTCTTTGGCACCAGTAAACTACAAACCCCAGAATACCACAGGATGTGGAAAGTGGAATAATAGCACTATAACAGCGTCGTGTGGAAAAGATCTAAGTTTCCCTTGCTAGGAGTAGGAATGGAGAGCCACCCCCCCCCCTTACACCCATAAATCAAAGCTCCCGCCTTAACAACGTACAATTTCAACAGAAGAAAAGCTATTACGAGGCAGAGGTTCTTTCTTTCAAACTTTGAGGGCGCCGTGCGTGCGTGCGCACCTGCCTCTGCCTGCCCGGGGCACACCAGGCTTTCTCTTCAGATACGAAAGCACGGGAGCCCCTCTCAGAAAAGTGGGTACTTGAGCTGCGCCCAAGGACAGGACAAAACGGGGGGCGGGCGGGGGGGCGGGCGTTAGCAGTGGCTGGATTTCCCTTCCAAACAAACAAAGCCCACCCCTTCCGAGCGTGAGAGAGGTGGGCAACAAGAATTAACGCCCCCGGCATCCCAAGGGAAAGGGGGCGAAGAGGAGGGAGAGAAGGGCCTCCCGCACTTAAGGCAGGTTGAACTGGGCGACTGTGGCCGCGTGGGGGTGGGGAAATGGGTCAGAAGAAAGTCTCTCTCTCACCTTCCCTTTTGGCCCGCCCGCTTCGTCTGCCAGCCTGCCTGCCTGCCTCATGCGCGCGCGACCGCCTCCTCCTCCGCTCTTCTCGCTCAAAACCAGGCGGGCAGCGTCTCTCCGTTTCCATGGCGACTCCCTCGCCGTTCCCGTTTCGATGTAGGCGGGTTGGGGAAGGAGGTACGAAAGTACGTATGACGTCAGAACGGGAAGGGAACATAGAGACAGAACCTGAAGCGATGCATCAAAACATTACCTGCTTAATTAAAAAAAACAAAAACAAGTATTTAGCCGTCAACAAAGAAACAATACGTTGGATGGAGTAAACACGACAGAACAAGAGATTATAGGGTTAAAACAAAGAAATACAATGGATTAAGACAGCCGAGGAGAAATAAGCAATGTAACACATCGTATCTATATATTAGGCCATTTCTGCACTAGGCTATTATAGTGCTATTATTCCACTTCCAACATCCTATGGAATCCAGGGGTTTGCAGTTTAGAGAGAGGCCTCAAAGGCCCCTCCCTAAAGTGTAAACCCTAGGATTCCGTAGGATGTTGAAAGTGGAATAATAGCACTATAACAATCTAATGTGAAAAAAGCCATTGGTATCCTCAATGTGTGTTTGATTTGAGAATCCATCTTTATATTTCGCTGGAGGTGGGTGTGAGAACTGCTGTTTGAAATCAGTAATGAAACCCAAGATTCGTAGTAAGTGGGGCTGTATGCCAGTGTCCATTCAAGACCAAAGGAAAGAAGAATGGGAGATTCCTGGTTGTCTAACCTGTCCTAGAGCAAATCAGGCCTGAACTCTCCCTAGAAACCAAAATGACCAAACTGAGGTTATGATACTTGAGGCCTATCACCACACATGACTCATTAGAAAAGAGGATAATGATTGAGAAGTTGGGCAGCAGTAGGGGAAGGGGAAGACTGCATTACAGGTGGAAGGTCACCCAGCCAAGGAAGCTACAACCAAGGCCCTTTCTGCACTAGACTGTTATAGCGCTATGATTCCACTTGCAACATCCTATGGAATCCTGGGGTTTGCAGTTTTGGGAGGGGCCAGCCGGCCCCTCCCGAAACTGCAAACCCCAGGATTCCATAGGATGTTGCAAGTGGAATCATAGCACTATAACAGTCTAGTGCAGAATGGGCCCAAGCGTTGGTAAGACCTGAGCAGGGTTGCTGGTGGTCTCGCAGTCATAAGGCCCCCTTAAGAGGAACTTCACTTGACTGCAATTAACAGTGACAACATTTTGTATTTTAGGATTGGGGGAAGCTCTTGCTTTTTAATGTTTATATAGCGCCTCCAGCGTGGTGTGGCTGGAGACTAGGGCCATTTCCACACTACACAGTTACAGTGCTATCATTCCATTTTCAACATCCTGTGGAATTCTGAGGTTTGTAGTTTACTGAGGCCAAAGAGCTCTCTGGCTGCTCCTCCCTAAACAGCAAAGCCCAGCATTCCATATGATGTTGAAAGTGGAATAATGACGCCATAACTATGTAGTGCGGACACGGCCTAGGGTTTAAATCCCCGCTCTAATCCTGGGCAGGTCCCACTTTACCAGCCTCAGAGGGAAGCAAAAGCAAAGCTCTGGACAGATCTTGCCTCCCACAAAACGTAATAAATTCGCCTTCAGTTCCAGTGGTTAACGTCGCAAGTGGGTGGTATTCTGATCTGTAAAGGCTCGGAGGGGCCGTTTAGGCTTATTCTACACTTTTTCTATATCTACGACACGTAGGGGAGGGTCAGGTAAACCCGAGAAGGGGTGGAGCTATACGCCAGGCAGGAAAGATACGCCAATCGGAGAGGAGGAAAGAAACAGGAAGGAGGCGTGGCGAACCTCGAGAGGATCTGCGCGCTACTGTCGTTCGTCGGCACTCAGGAGAGTGACTTGTCGGCTCCCCCCCCCGCCGCCGCGGTATTGTTGTGTCGCTAGAGGGTTTAGCGCTTTCGGACGCCAATCTGAGGCTGCGTCATCGTGACGTACCGCTAACGTGAGCAGAATTGGGCCCGCCCTTCAGGGCAGCTGAGGGAGCGAGAAGAAAAGAGAGGTGTAGAAGTGGATGCTCTGCGGCTGCGCGAGTTTGTGGGGATGGGTGAGGGTGGCGCTGTATTCGGCTAGTGAGGGAAATAGTGAGTGTTTATTGAGGAAAGAGGGGCGTAGCTGGCGGGGAAAGGAAATAAGGGGACTGCGCCCCCCGTGACTCTTGTTCCTTCCATGAATTTTTCCACATTTCTAACATTGCAAGAGAATCAGGCCTTTTCCACACTAGGCTATCATAGTGCTGTTATTCCACTTTCAACATCCTATGGAATCCTGGGGGGTTGAGGCCCCTCCCTAAACTGGAAACCCCAGGATTCCACAGGATGTTGAAAGTGGAATAACAGCACTATAACAGTCTAGGGCAGAAATGGCCTCAGACACTCAACTCTTTCCTTGGTCACTTCCTCTTTCCCATTGCTTTGGATATCTAAACTGTGTTTCTAAATTCAAATGGATAAAAACCGACATTTTCTGTTCCTGCAATGCTAGAAATTTGGAAACTGAAAGAAAATTTCACTAGAGGGACCAGAACTGTAGCTTCACCTCAGGATGGGAAAGTCAAAAATCTTAGACCATTTCCGCCCTAGACTCTTATAGTGCGATTATTCCACTTTCGACATCTTACGGAATCCTGAGGTTTGCACTTTAGGGAGGGGCCTTCCCTAAACTGCAAACCCCAGGATTCCATAGGATGTCAAAAGTGGAATAATCACACTATAAGAGTGTAGTGCAGAAATGGCCTTAGTGAAAAGCAGTGCATATTGAGATGATAGATAGAATGAACTCAATACATTGTTGCAAAACAACGGGATGTACTCACAACTTATTAAGGTGTTTTACATGATCATCAAGTGACATGTCAGTGAAGCTAACAAATATAACATTAAAAGAAATTTTAAAAACAAAAATACTAAAAATACAAAATTGAATTAAAACCATGAATTGTTCAACAGGCCTAGCTATAAATGTTAAAATCATTCACATGGCATTGAAAAATGACTGAAGATTGTGTTAAGGCATGGCTCTCTGGACAGGCTTTGCCATAATAGGTGCTGCCAGGGCTGGCCAAAGACATTTTGCTGCCTGAGACAGTGCTAAAAACAACCCAAATGTTGAGCTGTTCAAATTTACATCACAGATGAGTTCTGGAATATGGCATAGAGCTTACAGAGAGCCTGCATTCTGCTACCTGTTTTGCCCAAGAAAAGCTTTTAAAGAAAAAGTGACAGTCAGTTTTTCAGGCACCAGAATTAGACTTCACATGTTCTCATATGGGAATCATGTACTAAATGTCTGATCTCCCAGAATATCTGTGCTTGGATACTTCCTTTTCCAGGTATTAACTCTTTCTGCAAGGAAAAAAAATATATGCCAACTTCAGAGTTTTCAAACTAAATTCACACATTATATGGGACAATTGATGAGCATGATAAGTGAGATGTCAGATATTCTGTTTTTGATGTCCAGCCTCTGGTTGGTGTGGAATGAAAAGAGGATATTGTTAAAATAGAGTTTTTTTTTTCTGTTAGGGGAGCTAATATATCTTTTATTAGCACATTTTTTTGTTAATTTCCATCAAGTCGTTTTTGACTTATGGCAACTCTATAAACAAGAAACCTCCAAGTCATCGTGATATCAACAGCCTCACTCAAATCTTGCAAGCTCAGTGCTGTGGCTTCATTGGTTGAGTCTATCCATCTGTAATGCAGTTTACCTCTTTTCCTATTGCCTTCTACATTACATGGCATTATTCTTTCCTAATATTTCAGGTCTGTTCATGATATGTCCAAAGTATGACAGTCTGAGCTTAGTCATTTTGGTTTCTAGGGAAGAGTTCAGGCCTGACTTGCTGTAGGATCCATTTATTTTTCTATTTTGGAAGTCCATGGTATCTGCAGAATAGTCCTCTAGCCCCACATTTCAGATTAGTTGATTCTTTTTGTGTCAGCTTTCTTCACTGTCCAGCTTTCACAATCATAACATAGAAATCAGAAATAGGATGGCATAAATAACTCTGACCTTGGCATTCAATGATATATCTTGACACTTAAGGATCTTGTCTAGTTCGTTCATAGCTATGCTTCAAGTCCTAGTCTTCTGTTTTCTTGACTGTAGATTAATGACTGAGCCAAATTATGGAAAATCTTAAACTATTTTAATGTCCTCATAATCTACCTTAAAGTTATATAAATCACCTGTGGTCATTATTTCTGTTTCCATAATGTTCAGTTGTAACCCTGCTTTTTCATTTTCTTCCCTGACTTTTTTCAATAGTCATTCTAAGTCTTTGCTATTTTCTGCTAGTGGTATGGTTTCATCTGTCTTAAATTGTTGATGTTCCTTCTCCCAGTTTTCACACCTTCTTATTTTGAGTCTAATCCAGCTTTTTGCATATTTTCTGCATATACATTAAACGGACAGGGTGATAAAATGCAGCTTTGTCTGACCTCTGGAAATGATTCTTTCTCTATAATCTGCCCTAATGGTGGCTTCCCCTTATCTTCTTTCCCTTTCTTCTTGTCAGATGTGGGCGTGTGCTTTCTTCACCCTCAGACTTGAGAAGCACAAACACATCCACATAATATCCATTGTATCCTATTTCTAGTCTTCTTACCCAAATAGATTCCTGGTGGATCCTCATTGCCCTTAAAGGTGGAAAAGGATGCCACCATCCTGACCGCATCTTCCCCATCCCATATCCTGCTGGGTCCCTCGACTGTCCCTTTGACCCTCCTCTGAATTGCCCACAATGGGAGATCCCACAAGAGCTGCTGCCCTCCAGTAATCACCTCTGTCCTGGAATTCCTTCAAGGACTCACTTGTTGGTCCCTCACTCTCTGGGTCTTCCTCCTTGCTAGACCACCTGTGCCTTTTCATCCTGTTCTGCTTTATCTGCTTGCTCACATTCTCCTCTTGTAGTAGCTCTTCCTCCTCAGATTCCAATGAATGTATAGTGTTATTATTGCTAGACAGAGAAACAGGCCTACACTGGCCTTATGCCTTCTGCCCTGAGCAATGTTGCTATGTGCCTCCTTCATGTCCTTGAGCACTTACACCTGGCAAAAGGACTGATGCTGTCACCTGTGACTCTAGTCACTCTACCTTCTCCAGTAGCTTCTCCAGCATCTGGGACAGACCCTCTAACACTGCCAAGCTGCTGGTCCCCACCATCATCTGTCTTCACATTGTTATTGCCCTTTGCCAGTACCAGCTCCATCCATGATTTTCTTTCCTGGTCAGCCTGCCCCTTTATCTTCAGTGAAGGCTGTTGAGGCAACTTCTGGGAGGCATTTTTCTGCCTTATCTACACACAAAGAAGATGGAAAAAAACAGCATCCACCAACACAGCCATCATACCACTGCCCATATAATAAATCACATGTTCAGTTATAACAGCTATTTTCTAGAGCTAGTGAGACAGGCAACCTAGTTAACGTTTATATTTTGTTTTAGTGACATGCAACACTTGCACTGTGTGTACATCCCATAAGGTGCCCCAGCAGGCTCTAATGAGGGCACCTACCTCTCCTCTTACCTGTGAAAAGGGGTGTGGTGGTAAATTTGTTATGAAGATTTTTTTTTTTAAAAAAGTACACTTACTCACATGGAGACAGCATCAGTAGGGCTCCCTGTACCAGCTGAGGATGCCAAAAGAATTCCTAGCCATTGAGGGTGGGATTAAAGAGGCAAAGCCCCAAATGAAAAAGTGAGTGTGAAGCTCTGGGGGCAGGAGGCTGTGCCTTACTACCGCACATGGCCGGGAGCCTGAGAGCAGGGAGCCTGATGCCCCCCAAACAAAACTCCCAATGGGATATGCCTAAATGGCCCCTTATAAGGGCTGTTGGATTGCTCTTTTTGTCACTTCTTGTAAATGGGGTACACTCGTGGGTCTGGGTCGAGGCATTGACCAACCTATCTGTTAATCAATGAGCCTGCCCCTCTGGCTTGATGCTGAACCTTTGGCATGGCCAGGGTGATCCTCCTGCCACCAGGGAGTGCAGGAATGTCTCTGTCTCTAAGCTGGGTACAACCACTTCTACTCCACACGCCCTGAGAGTCTTAAAGACCCCCGTACCTTATCAGTGCCTCATAGTACTGTATCCTGGATCCATGCCAACTGCCTTAAAAGTTGTGACAAGGTGAGAATACAAAAGAAAAGGACAACATAAATCAGAAACCCACGCAAGCAATACAGTACACATGAAAAGCCTACAATGATGTGGGCGGTTAGGTGGGATGATGCTCAGCAAAGGACTGCTTACTACTTGAGAGAGAAGCCCTATATAAACTCCCATGTCCAAGTGAAAACAGCAAGGAGCTCACTTGGGCCAGGCATACCAGCCAACCAAGGTTTAAATTCATTGACTGGCCCTTTCCTGCCTTCCTGAAGGCTGCACCACACAGCCCCCAAGGAAAAAGAAGCCCATTGGCTACAATTACTGGCAGCCCTCCAGCACTCTGCTTGCCCCAACCACACACAATAGCCACACAGCCATGCAGCACTCTGGCTGAGATATTTCAGCGTCTGTCATCTTCAATTGTTCTGAAAAAAAAAGTTGTACTCAAGGTGGCAATTACAGAACACAGAGAATAGGATATTCTAAAATGGATGAAATGTCCTCTAAGTGGAGATCAGGGGATACTAGAGTGTGAAGTCTATACATCCAGACGTTTCTCCTTTTCTTCAACATGCCTATACCCTATTGGGATTTTTATTCTGATCACTGACAAATCAGATAGGTTGTGATCCTTCAAATGAAATAGTCTGGCTACTGGTTGAATGGATTTTCTGGTCAAGATTGCAGATTTATGGTTACTCTACACTCAGAATTCTGTACTGTTTCGCTTGGACATGCATCCTTTTTTTCCAGAATGGCTGAAGGAAGTGGGAGCAGAAACATCTTTCCATAATATTCAGATATTTCTGCTTTGTTAGTCATTCTAATAAATATATGCTCTTAAGTGATTAACTGCATGCTTCTGGGATCCAGGACAGATTTGTCAGAAATGCTGTTTTTTAACAGATTTAAATACTCAAGCATGGTTTAACTATATCTGAACTACTGCACTCTGTGAAAAATTCTAACAAGTTCAAAACACTAGAGAGACGTGACAAACACAGTCAGTTCTTAGAAATGTAGTTTATTTATTTGTTTGTTTTTACTGCATTAAAAACAATCTGCAAAGCTCAGGACCACCTTCAGACCACAAACAATTCTGGAAAGATACCATCTAATATTGCCTTTCTCATTCTTTTTACACTAGAGGAATCCTTGAAATAATGTTCAGGTCTAAAGGAATTCCTGCATAAAAATGATCAACATCGGTATCATTCCTGGACAGTGAACTGATTTGAGGAGGGTGATAAAACAGAACTTAACCTTAAGGCTTATCAGGTAAAGAGAAAAAAGACAGGTCAACTAAGACTGAATCACTGTTGATAAATTACCTTCTTCCAACATTGCTTCCACCATCAACTCCTTGGTTGTGACAAGATTTGTTATATTATGCTTGTTTTGTACTTGTTCTCTGCTTCTGACCGTAAACTATATTTAATTATTATATTGTGAACCTAAGTCAATAAAGGTTTTAAAAATAACATTTTTTTCTTTCTCCACCTCCTGACTTCCATATATATTGCTGTTTGAATTCCAGCTGAATTATTAGCTATAGCTTGGATTAGTTATATGAATGTTTCCCATTTTCCTTTAGACCAAATTATAGGTCTAAAATGTATGCCTGCACACTTACAAGTACCCTAAGATAATGCTTCTGTTTGCCTTGAGTTGTTTGTGGAATACAGAAAATCCTCAGCATGCTGTCTGAAAGAGCAGCAATTACCCTTACTTTGGTTTCTTCTTTTGTGTAGGTTTTATTTTTGGAACATACACAGCAAAAGCAGCCCAGGGCCATGAACATCATAGCCTTCACAGCCTTCCAGAGTATATACTAATTTAAAATACAGCATCAGCATACAGCATATTAAAGTTGAAGGCCAGCATCCAGTTGGTGCACAATGCCAGCATCAACCATGCCAGAAGGAGAAAAAAGACTGTGGATACAATTGAGTTCAAATCCCCATTCAGCCACGAAAACCCACTGGGTGACCTTGGGCAAGTCATAGTCTCAGAACCTCAGAGAAAAAAAGGCAAGAGCCCCTCAAGTTGTTCAAATTTTGTCAAGAAAACCTTGGGATAGATTTGCCTTGGGTTGCTATAAGTCAGAAATGACTTGAAGGCACACAATAGACAAACAGTGGCTGTGAAGGAAGTAAAGCACTGGACAAACGGCTACTCAGAACTGGCAGAATTTGCCTGCCTTGCTTTGTTATGACCCTGGGAAAAAGGCAACTGCTAGCATTGTGCACTAACAGAATTCTGGCCAATCTCTTACTTCTGGGGTGATTTGGAGGCAGGAAGATGCAACCTTTTTGAACGCAGTTTTAGGTCAAGTGTGGGCAACTTCCCAAAGACCAGGGTCCAATATCAGCCTCTGTTACCCTGTAGATTGGGGGTCCGGGGGGGCGCCCAAATGACCAAACAAACCAAGCAAAGATGGGGACATTAACTCGAGCACTCTCTTAAGCTAGCGAGCGGCAGGGTAACTTAGCGGGAATCTTTTACCCTATGTATACAGGTTCAGGTCAGTGAGCAGCCAGACAGTTTAAAATAGCAACAATGATATTTATTAACAAGCAAACAAATTATAAAAAACACACACAACCAGACAGCTAACTAGAAATAGGAAATGAGAGTTTTGGGGGGAAATGGGTGATACGACACCTTTCTCGTAGTCCTGAAGAGGTCCAGTTGCAGAGAAGAAACTGCGAGGGGAGCAGAACGAAGTGGCGGCAAGGCGGGAGGAAACTCCGGAGCGGTCTGAGGAACTCTCGGAACTGGGGCGGGGGGGTTATCAGGGAAAGAATGACCATGGGCTAGCCTGGTCTTGGGCAAAAACAATGAGGTTTGGGCTTGAGACAATGTCTCCGAAAGGTCAGAATTTACATGATTGAGTTAAGGTCCAAATTGACAATAGTATAGCCGGTATGCAGATGCGGCTAGTTTGGCAGTTGAGCTCTCAGCTCGCCAGGGTACCTGCCTGGGGCAAGGGTCTCTTTGTTTTGATGCGCATCTGTAATGAAGGTGTTTCGGGAGGTCTCCCAAAGCAAATCTGGCAGTTTCTGGCTTGCCTTGGTGTAAACAAGTATGAGTCAGCATATAATACCCATGCCTAGCTCAGTGCTTGTTCAGCGGCCTCACAAACACTTGCTGGTGGCAAAACAGGGCCGAATTGTGATATCAAAAATGATATCTAGAGTTTACCAAAGGCCAGGCCAGTTCATGGTGGTAACACCTCCTGCTGGACCTTGGAGGGCTGCAAATCCCACTGCATTCCACATTTTGTTATTTATTTAATTGATTTTTCTTTCACTAAAAAACTGGAAGTTGCTGCAGGTCACTTCTTGTTTTTTTGGGGAGGTGAGTGGGTGGGAAAATCGCCGCCCCAAGCTTAAAACTACTTAGGGGGAAATGACAATAGATCCCCATAGATGGTGTGAGGGATTTGGGGCATTACCAAGGTTTCATTAGGGGTGCAAATGTGGCCCCTTGTATGATTGAATGTATTATGTCTTACTTGAAGGAGGTCTGCTCAGAAGAGAAAGCGAAGAGCCAAAGAAGACTAGTAGTCCTGTCTTGGAGCTGGCAGAAGCAGAGCTCTGACTGTCATATGTAGCTCCTAAAGATCACAAAGTAGACATAAAATCACTTCCTTTCGTGGAGCATCTTAGACTAAAATGCCTATTGCAAAACAACAGCATATATCCTGATTTTCCTTAAAACAAAAACAGTGAGCTAAGTAGGCCAGCTCTGCTGATTTACAGCCAGATATAAATTAGCACAAACAACAGCTCCAGTACTTCCTTGTTTGATGTTTTTCAACTCTGGATTTCTGGAGTTTGGTATATATCATGGGTTGCTGTCTTGGTGACTCCCTAATCCTGGACTGCCCTGACAATATCCCTGCTTTCACTGACACTCAATGTATGATGTTGGACTCTATTAGTTTCTCTGCTATCTATTCCCATGGGCTATAGATGCAGTCATCTGGGCACATTCTTAAACAGGATGGACTAGGTCCATCCTGACTCAACTGAAAAGGGGGAATATGTTCTGAATATGTAGGCTTGTTTCATAGACTCATTTTCAGTCTGAGTTCTTGAAGGATAATCTACTTGGGAGTGGTGGTGAAGGTTTTTGAAACCATTGTTCTATTAATGAACTGATGCAAAGGAAGATTACCAGCTCTAGACTCAGAGACTTCTAGGATGAAATGATGAGAGTCCTGTCCCTTTCCACATAATGTTGTAAGCGTAGTACACACACTTGGAGTGCAGGGCCTTCCATATACAGTAAGGCAGGCGTTGCTGGATTTCTGGTTGCAATATCATTCCCTGCTTCCCTAGGACCCTCCCGTGGTATAGGCTTTGGGCCCTTAACAATTATGCAAAAGATTTAGCATGGAGGTAAAGTTAGAGAGGGTACTGGATTTCTGCAAGTTTGGCATCTGTCATTTTTCAGAAGAGATGATGACTACTTTGATCATCCACAAGCAAGCCTGCCTATAGAATCCTTCTCCTGTAGAAAGACATGTCTTATATAGCATTGTAAAGAAATATAGTGGTAAGGAATAATATTTTGCTGGAGCCTGAGGTCAAGTTTGAACTAGCTTTGTACAACTTCTAACCATTTACTTTCCAAATTTCCAGATGGGTAGAGATGTGTTGACTTGTCGCAGCAAAAATACAATAAAAGGGGCTGTGGCATCTTAAAGACTAATAATTTACTGTGGCCGATTTCATGGGTAACAGCCCATTTCATCAGTTCTACAAGGTGCTATCCAGCATCTCTCTCTCTCTCTCCCCTCCTGTCTCCACAGAGTACTGTACATCACAAGGGGACTGTAGATAGTGAAGCTGGGGAAAATTAAATAGAAAAAGTACAAACTTTGCACACGTTGGGCTGTCTTTGCACACTTACAAAACAAGTCTGTAACAGTTATTTACAACACCAGTGAAGTTTCTCTGCAGGTCAGTACCCTTTATAGGAAAAGATCCTCTACCCCTTCCTTAAGCTGTTATGAGAACTGCTCCCATCAGTTCTATTCTTCATAGCATTTGATTTGAGGGTAGTTAGTATAGACGAGAAGGGAATTTAATTCTGTCTCTTCCAAGGACTCTTCTGTGTAGTGAAAATGGCAGCTCCTTAAAACCTTGACATCATGGCTTGGAAAGAATTCAGACTAGGAAAACAGTTAAAATCCATTGATATAACACCCTTGACCTCAGCTGTACTGGGACAAATATACTTAAAGTCAGTCTTCCTCAACCTGAGACCCTCCAGATGTATTGGATTACAACTTCGTTGATGATGGTTTGGGGTTATAAGAGTTGCTATCCCGACACATCTGGGAAGCACCAGCCTGCTGCTATATGCTTTTAAGTGTTTACATCTCTTCTCCTTTCAATAGCTCTTGAGGAAGGGTAGCAATGCTGTGTTTCTTCAGATCCTAATTAATTCTGCACAGTGTAACACAATGGTGAAATTGTTCATGGAGCCCTAAAGCTGAGGAGCCAGATAAATGAACAAGAGAAGTGGGGGCAGGGAAGGGGATTCAACATGGAAAAAAAAGATGTGCAGCAGCTGTGTGTATATAGAAGGAAGAAATCTTAATCCTCCACACAGAATGAACACTCCTATCATTTTGTTGTCCATCCGCGCTTATATAACACAGTAAGAGATAAAGAGCAGACCTCTTTTCATTCTGAAACATCCCATCATGAGTATATTTTGCTGAGGGGGAAAACAGCAAAATAGACTTGAACATATGTGCTGCTTTATCTGTCTTCTCCATTATGCTTTCCCTTTGCTTTGGAGTACTGTGTTTCCTGAACAGATGGAAAGCGAGAAAAAAAATGCCCAGAGGCAGTCACCATGTATGAGGCTTTAGTAACAAAGTTACTAGGTTCCTACAAATCCAACCAGATTTTATTAGGCTTTTAATAATATTTTATTGGTTCCAGTACCTGTCAGGGTACAGGGCTTTTTTATTTGGTGACATTTGCTGATCGGTAGCAATATGAACGTTTCGAAATGTACCTCTCCCTTAATTTGTGATCACCATTGCTCTGTAATAATAAACACAAGAGGTATTGCTTCTTGAAAGCAAATGGAACTTTATGAGAAGTCAGATAGGATAGTAAGTAGCACAGAAATCCAGGTCTCTAATGGCAATCATGAGTTTACAATTAAATGCTGTGTACTGGTGGAGTCACCCTGATTCAGCAACCCCACAACCTTAGCTGAGTGCTGAAGTGCACAATTGGACACTAGCTGTGCAGGTGGTTCAGGCTATATTGGACTTGCATTTGTCCCTGTTATCTGCACAGCCTTACAAGAGACCATTTGCAGACCAAAACCTGTTGTGCATGGCTAGCTACAGTACTAAAACATTAGAACTTTGAGATTGTAACATTTGAGATGTTTTTTTGGGGGGGAATGTAAGATTACTGTCAGATTACTCCAAAGATTCATTTAGCCAAACATCCTCTTTCTCATAGTGACCAGTGAGACAGACACAAGAAGTTGCACAACTAGAGCATGAGGATAATAGTTGCTTTGGAGTGTAGCACACTGGTATTCAGTAGCACTTCTACAAAGTACGTCTACAAAGTAAGGTTCAGATTAGCCATCACAACTGCTTGGTGAGTATATTTCTAGGATTACAGTAGAAAGAAAAGCTTATATGTAGCTACCTCCTTGATGCTATCATGTATTTTTAAAAAACACGATCCCCTCGAAATATGACTCCCCAAATACATCTCTTTTTCCCCGTATAGCAAAGGTGCTCCAGCCCATTTATAAATGTGACCGTCTTTTTCCTGCTTCATAGTCTTGTATTTTGTAATCAGAAAACTGGAATCCAACACATCCATTTAGATAAAGCACCATCCATTTAGATAAATGAAGGATACTGGCAATTTTGTCTTTTTACACAGCACCATTTTACAGAGTTTACATTTTAATCCAACCTCCTACAATGATCCCTAGTCACTTATGGCACAAATTCATATCATTATCACATGCCTTGAAACTAACCTAGTCCAATGGGGGTGGTCATCCTTAGTTGTTTGCTTTCCTGGTTTCTCAGCAGCTTTTAAAATGTACTACTTCCCCTATCCCACTCTCACGTTGGCTCCCACTCCCAATTCCTTCAATTGCTGCAAACTCTCCAGTTTAAAATACTCCAAAGATTCACTGAGTGGATATCAATCTACTTCCTCTGTAATTGTATCTGAGGAAGTGGATTGATATTCCCAAATGTTCATGCTAAAATATAAATCAGTCTTCAAGGAGTGCTAGATTCCTTTTTTCTCCCCCTCCCTGTTTCCTTCTGCAGCAACAGACTAGCAGGATTCTTCTGGGAATGGAATGCTTTCATTTTCAAAGGAAAGCGGCATCTGCTGTCACCTATCCCACCTCATCTACTCCCTCCTTTTCTGCCTTACTCAATGAAATTCCAAGGTGAGGAGAGAGGAGGCAGACCGGACTTGATGCAGATGGGGAGTGTCTCCTCCCGGCTTGTGTTCCTGGCAGCCACTATCTACTTTCCTTTCTTGGTGCATCAGTGAGGGAGGAGGAGTGAGGAATGAGGAATCCATATTGCCTCCTCTTATTTTGTGCACCCAGGGCAGAGTGCCACTGCCTAATTAGGATGCTACTGGCTGTAGGCTGTATTTTAGTGAATGGTACTGGCAAAATCACCTCTTGAGTTTTCCCTGCCTAAGAAAACCCTATGAAATTCATGGGGTCACCATAAGTTGACAGGTGACTTGAAGCCACATACCACATTGCCGAGAAACATTTCTGATTTAAAATCATTTTTCTCCTTGCTTCAGTTCTGAGTTTTGTATGTTTTTGAAATTTGTGTAAGCTTTATATTTTAAGACTTAGTTTTACTGGTTTTCTTCACCCATCCCCTTCCTTTTGATTTACTAATACTTCTCTCTCTCTCTCTCTCTCTCTCTGTGTGTGTGTGTGTGTGTGTGTGTGTAGAGAGAGAGAGAGAGAGCATACACGAGGGCTGCATAATACCATAGGAAAAAAAACTGTAACTCATGGTCCAATACCGGTAGAGATTTTACTGTCTACTTTCTTTGAGATAGTTTTTCCTCCTTGCAGAGCAATGTTCCATTCATATTAACAATGCAATCGTACATACATTTACTGAGAAGTAAGTCCCAATGAGTTCAGTGGGATTTACTCTTAGCTTAATGTACAGGATTGTAACCTGAGATGTTTTTAATGATCACTGAAATGCATGTATTTTTTTATGACAGTTTTCATCTGTGAAATGTTGGAGGGTATGTAATCCAAATGAAGATCTGTCATCTTATCCATGAGTGCTAAGTTGAGCTTTTAATGAAGGACTTCATTAAATGGTTTTTGGAAGTCCCAAGAATATGTCATTCACATGCATGTTGATGCTGATGCCAAAGAACTCCAGAGAGTTGATCATACAGCATTTCCTTTTGTAGCAACCATGTTACTTCTTTGTAGTAAGAGTTGTTTTAGGGTTGGGTGAATCTGGAGGAAGTTACAGTGAAATCCTATACATGTCTGTTTAGAAGTACAACCCACTGAGACCAGCAGGACTTACTCTGAGATGGGTACATATACTATTGCAGCCTCAGTCACAACTTGGTTCCATTGAAATTAAGGGTATTTTCATGGCTAACTTGTCTCATTGATTTCATCAGGATTAAAAGATTTTTATTCTCTGAATCTAGTAATTCTAGCTTCAATAATATTTCCTGGCAATTTTATCTGGAACAAATGTTCATTCTGTATTTTCTTAGGACCCAATTTCCCTTTTTAAATATCCATGTTAATATTGGCTCTTTTCCAGTCCTCCATTAAGAAGATAATTTTACTGACGTATCTTTGTCAGTAGATCATATATGTCATATTTTAATTCTCTAAGAAGACCTCTCTGGCATACGCCATCCTGATCTGGTAACTTATTTTCTTTTTATTTGTCAATTCAACTTTGAACATTATTCCTTATTACCTCAGTTTTGCTGTTTTTCAGACACAGTCCATAGAACAAATTGTTCAGGCCTAGGTATCTGAGCAACATATTCTGCAGCAAAGATAATGCATTTTACCCCCACCTTATATTCAGTCCCTACAACTTTGAGGTCATAACATAGGTACAGAAGCATCACCTCAGGATTCGGTTCATAACATGTTATGATCTTGTTTAACTTAAATATATAAATATCACTCATTGTTGCTACCCACATGTTAACCTTTCCAGTTCTCTTCTTTTTTCTTGGTCTTGTTGCTAGAGCCCTGAAGCTTCACGAGCTTTCTTGACCTTACAGATGTAAGCAGGTATGTGCTACAATAACTGGGAGTACAGTAATGGATCCCAGATGTCTAGATAAATACTCCTGTCTGCTAACACCTGCTGGCTTGAGCCCTCCCTGCTGGAAGAACACATGACTAAATTTGTAAGTGTGGATGCTGAACCCAATATATGCTTTCTAACTCACATGCCAGGTGACATTCAGTAAATCTGTATCAGGCGGTAAGAATGGTTCTAAATTCTCCAATACCCTGGAGATGGACAGAGACATTGTGTTTTGTCTGTGTCTATTTTGGCTCCCCACTATGCTTCATTTCTGTTATATGATAGTGTTTTGTATGATAGTCTTCAAAACAACCACAGCACTAATCTGTAATTTAGGCAAGGAGACCTGAACTTCTTGTCCCTTTCTTTTACATTTTTACTTACCCTCTGGTGGGGAATTTCAGTTCAGTCCCTTGTAATCAGTTACTTTTACACAAGCTTTAAATAAGTCCCCACCCACTGCGCAGAAACAGGCTTACCAAACACATAAGATGAGAAGAAAGAAGAAACTTCTTCCTCCAGTATTCCAGAATGTGTGACTTCTGGCATTATCTTTTATATAGGAGCTTTTTGTGGAATTATCCTGAAGATCCACATGCATGATTGAGTTCCATATTTGATTACTCGTGTAGTATAGTGTATAGAGCCAAAGGTGGTGTAGTGGTTTGGGTGTTGAACCACAACACCGGAGAACAGAATTCAAATCCACATTCACCCATGGAAACCCACTGGGTGACCTTAGGAAAGTCATACTCTCTCAGCCTCGGAGGGAGGCAAAGGCAACCCCCCCCCAAAACAAATCTTACCACAAAAACCCCATGATAGATTCACTTTAGTTGGAAACTATCTGAAGGCACACAGAAACAACTAGTGTGGTGTGGTGTAGTGGATAGGAACTGGCAATTTATTCATATATATGGGTTTTAGGAAATAAGTTCCACTATGTTCAGTGAGACAGATTACTCTCAAGGAAGTGTGCTTTGGCTTGCAATCCTACATACACTGGCTTGGAAATAAGTTCCACTGAAGTTGCAGCAATTTATTTGTGAGTAAACATCCTTACGACTGTGCTGCTAGTTGAAAGAAGGAAGTGTTCAGTTCAGATCTTGCTTTTGTGACCCAGATAAGCCATTCTTATTCTTAGTTTCCTCAGTGATAGGGTTGCCAGATCTCAGGGTGCTGGCTGAAGTCCAGGATGATTGCTATGTTTTTCCCTTTGTTGAGTGCCTTCAATTTGCCTCTTGACTTATGGCAACCCCATAAATTTAATAGGGATTTCCTAAGCAAAGAATATTCAGAAGCGGTTTTGACATTGCCTTCCTCTGAAATACAGCCTACAGTACCTGGTAATCCTTGGTATTTTCCCATGCAGGTACTGACCAGGACTGACACTACTTTGTTTCCAAGATCAGATAGGATCTGGTGCCATCAGAGTATTTAGGCCCCAGGGGTTATCTATACAGTCCTAAAAATCCAGGTTCGTTCTGAGGCTTTACCTCAAATGACATTTTTTCCCTCAGTGTTTTGCTTGGAAAGGGAGGGTAATACTTAGTTGTGTACTGTTCTTTTATACTTTGTTACCTAATGCAATACTAAACACAATTTACAAAAGAACAAAAACCAGAACAAAAAGTAAGTACCACCCCCCCAAAAAAACCCTGAAAAGCTGTAAATATATATTAAACACTCTCCTTCACAGAAAACTTCTTTTTTAAAACCTACATGTAAAATTCAAAGGCTACCGTAGCTTTTTCCCTAACAGGTGGCTCTTCAACTGCTCCAGCTGGACCTCTAGAGACTGCAATGCAAACAATGGTAAGCTGATATCTACTCAGTTCACGAGGCAGGAGGGAACTTCCCTGTTCAAGTAATAATAAATGAAATAATCTTGCATATGTACCGTTGCAAGATGTAAGACTGTAACAAGGCATATAGATTGGGACAAGAATCATAGAGTTGCAAGGGACCAGAAAGGCCAGCTAGTCCAAGCTAATGCACTCCTGAAAGATGACCATCTAACTTCTGTTTAAAGAAGGAGGGTCCACCAGGCTATTTCATTGTTGAATAGCTCTTATCACCAGGAAGTTCTTCCTAGTGTTCAGCTGGAATCTTTTTTCTCAAAAATGAGTCCATTGGTATTTCTGGTCTCTGGAGTAATAGCTTGCTTCATTTTCTACCTGACATCTTTTCTAAACTTTAAAGATGGGTATTACATCACTTCTCAATCTACTCTTCTGCAAGCTAAACATATCCACCTTCCTAAACCATTGGGGTCCATAAAATTAACTGTTCCTCCTGGACTGAAGGCTTCCCACCGTTGAGTGAACATTCCACTTGCGTAGCTTCCATCTACATGGTGATGAAGCATGTGATAGGGGCAATGTGGAACAATAGGTGGGCTTTCTGTCACTATCTCATTCCTGTTACCAAAAGCAGTGTAAAAAGCCCTTCCATAGGAGACAGGTGCAGGTTGGAGCTGCTGCTCTTCCATATATTTTGTAATTCTTAATTGAAACAGTAGAACAACATGTGGTTTTGTTCTCATTTCCCCCCCTCAACTCCCAGATGGGAACATTGGTCCATTAAAATAAAAGTAATTTAATTAATTTGAATCTATCTAATTATTTGAAGATAATTCTAATTAAATTAAAATGCATCTGTTGCCCATTAAATTTCAGGTGGTTGTTCCATCCCAACTTATGTTAGTGCCACCAGTGCTACTGGCTGAAGGGCAAAGCTGAACCTATATCCGTTTTCTAACCAGATTAATTGCTCATACCTGTGTGGGCTGCAAAACTAATATATAATTGGGTGGGAATAGAAATATGGTGCTTCACAGTGCATTTCATCCTACTTTGTGGGAGGATATTTATTTAAGCTTTGCCATCCCCCAAATATGAGTTCATCAAGGAGGTAGTACATACACCACTGCATTGTTAGGCAAAATTGATTCAAAGGTTTGCTCTCTGTGGGACTAACTAACAGTATATAGTATTCTTGGGGACACACACACATACAATTGCATTGTTAGATTGGTGTAAGCGTAGACCCCTTGAATTCAATAGTTCATTCTAGGTGGGACCATCTTGTAGATTTGGGCCATTGGATGTTTTTGGATTTGGATGTTATTTGGTGAATGGGGAAACACATGTGGTAGCTGTTGCTCCAGTCAGGTGGGTCTCACTGTTCTTATTAACAGGGTATGCATGTGATGGAGGAAGAGGGCCATGTTCCATGGGGTACGTGTCTCTATTAAGAGCCTCCATTCATTCATTCATTCATTCATTCATTCATTCATTCATTCATTCTAAAAATCCTTGCACTTCATCCTGCTCTGGACCGAAGCTCATGGAGACCCTAGATCTGTGAGTATCTGAATGCCTGTCATGAAGAAGTCAGCAGTGGGACATTTTACCCCAGATTAGGTGCTCTACATTGTAATCCTCCAGAGGAAGTTAAAGAGCCTTGCTGTTTTCCTGTCCACCATATCAACTGATGGAAAAAACTACAGAATGCCAGCTTTATGAGAGGAGAGCTTCACAATCAGATATAAAACATGAAACAACACCACCAGCCCACTAGCAAACGTCTTAAAAGATAAAAGATATATTCCTAATGAATGACGACAGCATTATAAGAAAAAGTTCATTGGGTATGAGACATATTCTGCCCCTCAACGGCAATATAGAAAGGAATTGTGGGCCCCATTCTGCCAGTTTATAAGAAGCTGGCGTGTGATTTCTGAACTGCTTCCCCCTCCTTTTTCTTGCACTGATTATCATCCATGCATGGCACCCTACTGGTGTACAGAGCAAAGGGATGGGACCAATGCATACCCTCTGGTCACACACATGTTATACAAAATTACTTTTTGTTACTATTGATGCAACATTTTCCCTCCCAACCTCAGTTGTGGGAGTAACATAATGCCATCTACTCTTGAGATGTCCCAATGCCTTGCATTTCTTGCCTCGTTTATGCAGTAGTTGAAGTGGACCCACATTAGTTCATTGTTCTGAAATAAGGCTTCATCTATCACTTCTCATCTGGGTATGCCTAATTAGCAACTACAAGAGGTGGTATTTGAACCCCACCAATTATAATAGCTGAGTTCCACAGGACAAAAATTTGCATGTCCTGCAGAATTCTAGGATACTTATGCATCATTTTTTCTTTCATTCTAGTCAGTTTCCACACTGATGAACTTCCCCATGTGGTTTGTAGTGTTCTGCAAAAGAAGTGTAGGTGTGTTTCTGATTTATATTGATATCACACTGTCATAGTAGTGAAATTATTTTAATGTGGCAACTGTTACAAACTTCCACACAATATAGGAACTCAAGCCTTCCAAAACCATCCATAACTGGCTATGGGTGCAGGTGGAGAGTGAACACACTTAAACACACACATGCACAACTGTATAACATTTAAAAAAGGCATACACAAGGAACTTTCCTGTGGCGCATTGCTTGGCAATACTGTGCAACACAGCCATACTACTGGTTCCATTGCAAGGCACATTGTCATGATGATTTCAGCAGCTGTGGAATGATTGTGGAAGCTGCCTTGGGTCCCACTCTGGTAGAAAGGCAGCATATATATATGTGTGTGTGTGTGTAAATAAAAATAAATAATGGAAATAATGGAACCAAACAAATGAGCTACAGTACAATGGACACAGTGGTCTGTGAGGAGCCAAATGGTTAGGGCACCTCTGCTCTCTGCCTAAATGTACTCCCTCAAAAAAGTGTGCTGATTTTGAAGAGCTGGATGGACTATCTCCATGATTTCAGAGCTAATGCTCAGAACTATGTGGAAATTGGAAATCCGTTGTTCATCAGCCTATACTTGGATGAGGAATTTCTCCAACCAGTCACACAAAAATGACTACATTCATTGATAGTTTTAAAAATCTTGGGTTCCTGGTTTGCAGGAAAAATATGGATCCTTGTAAACCAGTCTTTGTGGTGGCACATACAAATTCAGGTCTAACAAAGAAATGGTGCAGATGTGTTGCCTGTGCATGTGTGGGTGTTACCCTGTAAATTGGGGGTCCTGGGAGGGGCGCCCAAATACCAAACAACAACAAGCAAAGATGGGGAAATTAGCTAGAGCACTCTCTTGGCTAAAGAGAGGCAGGGCAACGCAGCAGGATCTTTTATCCTATGTATACTGGTTCAGGTCAGTGAGGAGTCAAGTAGTTTCAAAATACTAACAGTATTTATTAAACAAAAATAATAAAAACACAAACACACTCCTAACTAGAAAAGGAAAGAAAGAGAATTTGGGGAATGGGTAATATGCCACCTGTCCGAAGTCCTGGAGACACCAATTGAAGAGGAGGAAACCCAGCGTGGAGATCGAGGGGAATCTGCTGGACCAAGCAGCAGAGAGACGAGGAAGAAGATCCGATGGGAGCTTTAAGTGATTTCAGCTAGTGATTCAGCAAGAGTTCCAGTGGAGTTCAGCCAGGTCCAGCAAAGTCCACTGAACTACCAAAACTGGGGTTTTTTCTAGGGAAAGGAACGACTGCAGGCTACACTGGTCTCTGGTGAGAACAATAAGGTTTGGGCTGGAGACAAAGCCTCTGAAAGGTCAGAATTTACATGGTTGAATTATATGGCCGGTATGTAGATGCAGCTAGCTCGGCCGTTAAGTGCCTAGCTCACCAGGGTGTTCTCTCAGGCAGAGAGTCCTTTTGTTTTACTGTGCATTTGAAATTGAGGTGTTTGTTTCAGGAGGTCTCCCCCTGAAGTGGATCTGGCAATATCTGGAGGAGCAACAAGTATCATCCATGCCTAGCTTCACGCTTGTTTGGCAGGGCCTCACAAACACTTGGCTGGTGGCAGAAGGCCGAATTATGATATCAAAAATGATATCTTTGGCTCACTAAGGCCAGACCAGAACGCGGTGGTAACATGGGTACACAGCAACAGGACACATCATGCCATTTGGAGCTAGGCAGTGAGCAAAGCACCACCACTACCACAACTTATGAGCCTTCTTGTTGTTTGAGTCTTTGTAGCAATGGAGTAAGGCCTGGAGAACAGACTCCCAGGGTGCTGGTGATAAGCATTACATAATCTCCAGCAGCAACACAGGGCCTAGAAAAGCCCCCTATATGTTATACATCGCTCTAGGCACTTAGGATATGAAACATGCTGACAATGATGGCAACCAGTGGCGATGCTCATCATAATTTATTACCAAGAATAAGTTTTCCCCTTCCTCTCAACTGGGGTTTTTATACTATTCAGTTAGCTATTGCACCCACTTACTTGGGTTCTGTGCCTCTCATGTCTGTTTCTTCCCTCAGCTGGCCTGGAAGGAGTTCCTGTACCCTCCTGTCCCTTGACTATGGATTGCTGTTTCCTTTTCCTTCTCCTCCATCATTTCTAAGTTGTACTTCTCTATTTTGATATAATATCTGGGAAATGGCAAAATATCTGATGTATAGTTCTTTGGCACAATGAAATTAATATACATCTATTAATATTATTAGCCTACATAGGACTAAGCTTTCTGGCAACCTATGTTGTACATTCTATTTATTTAGGAGATAATGCAGGACATTTATCTCACCCAGTCACACTGCATGCAATGCATAACTTATTATTTTGCATTTGTCATACAAAGCCCCCACCCCCATTACTCAGCTAACATTGACTTACCCATTGGCCATGGATTTTGACAAACACCTGAGGGAACAGGAAGCTGCTAACATGGCAATTTTACCCAATACTAGAACACTGACCTGCTGTATCAAAACAGTGTTCTCGCTTGATTAACTTCTAGCTATGTATCTCTTGAGGTATCATGCAGGAATTTGGGCAACCAAGTTTGGAACTAGCTTGCAACTCAGGATTCTTGTAAGTGGCAAATAAGACATTTGGTGTACCTGAAAATGGAGTAAGCTTACATAAGTTCCCTGGGATCCTTCTTATTTGCAGGGCTTTTTAGGAAGGCTGGTTTTGCCTTCTCCCTTGTTCAAATCTCCATTCATGGCTGAACATAATTGGATTATACAGTACATAATACATTTGAGCTTGTCTTTGTGTCCTTGTTTTCTGTACAGACCTCTACATGTTTACAAGTTTGCCTCATTGCTTTCAATGGGGGGAGGTTACTCCAAAGTAAGTTGGTACAACACTGAATCCCATTTGATAAAACTGACCTCTTTCGTATGGCACCTAGATACCCCCTTTCCCCCGAAAAGGAACAAAACTGAGATTTTTGGGAGTCTTAATGGAATCTGTAGCAAACACTGACATACCTGGAGAGGACCCATATACATTGTGCTTTCTGATGTACACTGGTAAGCTGTGTATGTCCTCCTTTTCTTCTAGGCTATCTGGTCAAATGTTGACAATAGTGCCACTTTTCTAATTCAGTTTATCTGCTTGAAACTTCCTAAAATACTTTATAATTGCAGTCTAATGCGCATACTGAAACTTCTGCAACACAACACTCTCCAAATATGTGACTATAAATCCAATCACCCTTCTGGCTGGTTATACTGGTGGGATGATGGGAATTGTGGTCCAACACATCATGGAGAGTTCAGGTTTGGTGATGGCTGATTTAGTCTCCTTGGAGTACATGCCAAGTGATCTTGTTACTCTGTTTATCACAGCAGTCTTTTTCAGGTAGTGACAGCAGGGATCATTTGATAGATTTGCTGGGAATGCTGTTAAAAAGAATAAGAAATATATTCTTAAACTGGGCCTCTTATGTATGCTTATATATGGTCACCATGGCAACCAGGAGCCTGGAATAGGGACCATTCCTTGTATGGTCCATTTCCGGATTCAGCATAGCCAGAACTGGTGCCTGTAGACTCCCCAGTTACTTAGCAACCTGTTCCTTATGCTGCAGTTGCTAGGAAACACTGTCCCTTGCAAGGTATACTGGTGGTTTTTTTTTCATTTTTAGTGGAGCCTGACATCATGATCATATGTTTCATTTTGTTTCTTCCCCTCTCCCCCGCCACTTCAGTATGAATAATTAGTATGAGATAAAGCTGTAGAAAACTGCTCTCTTCCTTTGCCACTGTTGTTGCTCCCCTCCTCTGTCCCTGACCATGATTATTTTATGCATTCAGGAAAGAACAACAAAGACAATAGAATTTCTTCTTCTTCTTCTTTTTTTAAAGTTCTTCTCAAGGTGATGCTTACTGGTAATTAAATTTGTGCCACTTAACTCTATACAAATTGTCAACACTCCCTAGATTTTCTTTTTGTTATGTAGCCTTGTTTATTTTATGAGCAATCTTTGTATACAGCACATCAAACCTAACACAGAACACATATTGAGGGGCCCATCCTTCTACTCAGTACACGGACTGGGGAAAGGTGTGGGTTTAGGATGCAATGGAAAGTCTGCTATGCTGGTAGAACATCAGATGTCTCTTCATCAATGTAGAAACACATGTGTAGGCCTGTAAACACATTAATACAACTCCACAGCAGCTCACCTGAATTGCCGAAGCAGCCCCACCCATGGAGGCCTTGCCATGGGGTAGGAAAAAGAACAGGATACAGGTAGGATGAGAAGGAGCAGGCATAAACTCCTGCCCTTGACCAGTCCTGATCGTCCTGCATGGCTGGCACAACATTGCACTTGCCATAGGGAAGATGCAAGTTGCAAAGTCTCCATTTAATTCAGTGGAGGACAAAAACCTCATTCCTGCCAACCAGCCACAGCAGACTGCCATAACAGAGACCACCTTCCAGCCAATCACAGCATATCAGTCTCAGTATATAGTACTGATAAGGAAGCTAAATTCTCACAACAGGTATAAGAAGTTTGAGGCACAGCTTATTTGTTTATTTACAGCATTCATCTTCTGTTTCTCAACCCATGTGGGCCCCCAAGCACAATGTACAACTTACAAAAACATTGAGAACGTGAAGTACAGAAATAAAAATATTTTAAAGCAGACGGAAACAACTTCTTGAAATGAGCGTAAAAATGACAGACGTTAGTTTTAAGGGCCAGAAGCCATGTAAAATAACACAGGGCCTTTCCGCATTATGCTATTATAGTGCTATTATTCCACTTTCAACATCCTATGGAGTCTTAGGGTTTGCAGTTTAGGGAGGGGCATTTAGAATTCTCCACCAGAGAGCTTTGGCCTCATTAAACTACAAACCGCAGAATTCCACAGGATGTTGAAAGTGGAATAACAGCACTATAACAGTGTAGTGCAGAAATAGCCTGAGCCCAAGGAAATACTACACACCCTTTCTTTGGGGAGTGCAGTGACATGTCTTGGGCCTGATCCAGCAAAGAAGACATGGAGGTGGAAAGCATAAGGAAAGCAGAGGATACTGTTTTCAAAATAGGATTAAAATTAGGGCACTGTAAGAGGAGGGCAGTTATTTTGTTGGATACTTGCAAATATCTTAAGATATGACAGTTCCGTAGCTTGCTCTTCCCTTATGTTGCTTGAATGTTAAGAGAAAAAGTAAGGCCTGAAAACTGTTAGCACATTAATTTTAGCATGCGAAAAAACTGTACATTTATATTTATTATATACATATGCATACTCCCAAGGAACTGCCACATGAGAAAACTTAATAACAACTCTGAAACTGCCCAACTTGACTGGTATTCATTATCAGTCCATTCATGATGTTACTAATATTATAGAACAATTCATTGTTAGAAATGGAAACATTTCTGTGGGAAAATATAGCTGCAAAACATTTTCCAACTTAAGTTGAGTAAACTGAAGCAAGTTATTGGAAATGCTGGAAAATAATAGGAGGGCTGTATGTATGGCATGTGCCTTCAAGCTGCTTGTCTACTGATGGTGACTCCATTAATTGTGTAGGGTTTTCTTAGGCAAGGAAAACTTTGACATTTCCTTCCTCCAAAATATAGCCTACAGCACCTGGTATTCCTTGGCAGTTCTCAAGCCAAGTATTAAAAAGGCCTGACCCTGCTTCGCTTCTGAGATCAGGCAGGATCTGATGGCTTCATGGTATTTAGGCTACTTAATGTGATTTCCCCTGCTCAGAAAAATGCGAGTGGAGGCAGTGCCTGAGTCTGTGTAGCGATATTTGCAAATCTTCCACAGAAAAAGGAATCAGAAAGACAACTTCCATTCAAGTTTTGTGTTCTTAGATCTTCTTTTCTGATGAGCTACTTTTTCCTGATGAGACTTCTGAAGTGAAGAAATTGAGATAGATCACTGATTGCCAACATTTGATCCTCAGAGTGTTTTGGACTTACCCAGAATGCTCAAACATTAGCCATACTGGCTGGGATTTTTTTGGGGTGGTGGTGGTGGGAGGGTGAACTCCTAAATATTTGGAGGACCAATGTTTGAGACTCATTGGAGTAAGTGACTGGTAGAGGTTGTTAGCATAGAATTTATGGAAACTTTTGGGGAAAGACTTACATATCCATAGGATAATAGGAATGGTTTTCTAGAGGTGTAAGGTTGCCCACTTAAAGTTCTGGCATATGAAGTCAGCAGTAGTAGGAAGTTTGTTATAGAAAGGAGATAATAAATCCATTGGTGAAAGAGCAGGAACTCTTCAACATCTGGGATCTAGGACCTGACAGGATGGGAGGAAAGCTGATGGGATGGAGCCAATTGTAGGCTGTGTGAATTAGACTGCTGTTTAGTTCCAACTAGCACGTTAAGTCAATGCAAAGATCTTACACAGAATTGGGCGGGAATCATTTTAATAGTCCACCTTTGAATATTGTTGCCATTCAGATCAAGTTAGAAGAATCTGTTTAGTTAACTGTGTATATAAGAGGACTTACATGCACAATTAATCTCAAGCAGTCTTAGCAAGACTTGCTATCTCTGGCTTGTGTCTTAGGTAAGCTGACACTACTTTATGACTTAACTAATTGAGACCTGTTACAGGACCAAACACATAACATGCATATGTCTCTGTGATTTCAGCAGACTACAATGCATGCACAATGTTTCAGAAGCATCTTTTCCTGAGAAGTTTGGTCTTCCCAATCTTGATAAGCCTGATAGTGCTTCTAGACAAAGCTTTTATTCTAAACTATTCTGTCTCACTGATAAAATTTAATGCATCGTCCTCCAGATATCAGCTTCCATTTGTAGCCGTTGTATGTTTTCCCAATGCTGCTGCTTCTTTTTTCTTTACAAAAATAATCCACTAAATAGTGGATGATGGAATAGATGCAGAATGCTTTTGATTAGTAGTGTTAGGACCCATCCATCTGGAAGCATCCTGTGTTATTGGTGAAATTGTCTGCTTGATGCATCTGAATTCCATTTTTTTAAAGTGGTCATTACTTCTCTCTGAAAGGTTAACTTTACCCCCCACCTCTGAAGAACATAAGAATACCTCTATAACAGAATGCTGTTGAAATGAATTTTGGGCAACACACACACGCACACACACTACATCCACTGCTAAGATTCAAGATGCTCCAAGTCATAAGATAAATGTTTTCCATCTAAGAAAACCAGAGGTTTTATTAAAAGATGCATTTTTATTAAGGAATCAGAAAAGTCATCATCCTATGATAACTATGAGACTAAAGAAGTACAGGGCTAGAAAGAAATCGGCTCTCTTCCACAAGTAGAGTCTTTCTTAGTTCAGGATGATGTTTTGCTTCAGGAATAAACAAAACATTTCTCAGAATACTACATCCTCTCTCTGCGTAGTTATTTTATTTCAGCCATCTCTATAGTTACAGATTTTTTAAAAAAAATATTATCAGCCTGAAAAACTGCTCTTTGTAACTGTTGTTATGTGCCTTCAAGTCATTTCTGACTTATGAGAACTCTAAGGAAAACCTATCATGGGGTCTTCAGAGGGAGTTTATCTTTGTCTTCCTCTGAAGTTGAGAGAATTTGACCTGCCCAAGGCCACGCAGTGGGTTTCCATGGCCAGGAAGGGATTTGGATCTTGGTCTCCAGAGTCATAGTCCAGTGTTCAAACCACTACAACATGCTGTTTCTATTTTATCCCAATGGGTTTATTTATTTAATTTATAGGCCACCGTTCTCACAGATTGGGACCCGAGGAGGCTCAGAAAAGAAATTATCAAACCCAAAAACACAATTTTAAAAACAATTAAAATCATGACACGTAAAACAATATAAAATTATTTTAAAAACATAAGCAAGCTAAAAAATAAATAGAACAGATACCCCAGTAAAAAGCCTCCCTGTAAGCGACTACATATTAAAATCCTACTTAAACAAAATAGTCTTTGCTTGCCAGCAAAAGGGAGGGGGGTAGCCTAACCTTCTGTATTACTTGGGTAAAATATTTACTTAAGTAAATTGATTTTCCATTTAAAAATGCTCAAGGTAACAGTTTCCTTGCTTTTATTGCAAATTTATATAGTCACTCATTCACTTAACAGGAAGAAATATCTTTTAAAAATCCAGTGATTCTCCCCCAACTCTCAGCCATAAAAGGGAACCCCTATCACTTCAATGTTCTTCAACAGAGAAGCCTTAGTGAACGGAAAAGAACCTTTCAATACCTCTGCAGTTCATGCTGGCCAGTGTAGGAGGTGGAGAAACCAGTGAGGGAATGGAATGAGCTATGTCAGATGGAGCCCACTGGGAAGAAGGAGATAAATTGGTTCTAGCAGATCCATAGTCATATCCAATCCATCCCAACAATACCCTGTTTTCAGGCCTGCTGCTGAGCTTTCTACCTGATATATTTGACACTTATAGAATTAATGTTCCCGCACCTTCCCAGCAACAGGGCTCCTCTCTAGGGAGAGGTTTGTCTGCTCTGTCCTACCCCCTTTGCCAGCTAACAAGTCTGAGATTTTTAACTGTTTTGTAATATATTGTGCTGTTCTGCTAAAAAAGTATTTTCCTCATTTCCTGAAAATGTTAAATAACAGGCGAACAAAAAGGGAACTCTGTGGGGCTTCACAGGTCAACAGTAATATATACATATACCTATTTGGGCCACAAGGTATTTCAGATTGTTGGAGTGTTATCATATCTTTCCACCCCTCCTACAAAATATACAATTTTCATAAATTGGACTTATTAATGGCTGGAGAATATGATTGGGATCACGCTGACCAGAGACGTGTTTGGGGTCATGATGATGGGGAAAGTTCAGAGAGGATTATGCAGAAAACCCTGATGTTGGTGGGTTTGTGCTAATCTCTCCACTGCTTCAGACTCTTTGCAATTTTCAAACACAAAGAAAGACAAACTACCCAGATAAAGCAATCAAAGACCATCCCTTGATCATACCCTGTAGAGGTCTTCCCTATACACCCTACCTGACTGAACATTAAGGATTGTCACAAATCCTATCAAAGTTTTGTGGGTTAAAGCAATCAGCATATTCAGGACCCTTTTGTCAGTCCTGTGGGAAACCTATTATAGCTTTGTCAATGCATCCTTTCAAGGTATGAAATGGGTTAAGGAATCCTAGCTTCAACCCCAGCCAACTGTAGTATGGAGAACGTAGCGTGCCCCAAACTGCTGTTCCTCCCTGCTACTCTGAGATGCTGTCTGAGCCCCTCCATTGAAACTTCTTTCTTCAAGACTGGTAACTATCACCCTTTCCACCCCTGACCTCTCTCTATCCAGCCTTTCTCATCTCACTTTCTGATAGCCTTGTATGGTTCTTAAGAGTGTCTGGTTTCTCATATGTTTGTTAATTCAAATTAAATACTTTGTTTAACTTTAACGGAAGTCTTCTTCTACAGTTAGTACTAGTATACAAAGGTGAAAAGACCCTGTTGTTATCTTCCTCTCACAGGCCTCCTTTGAGCTATAAATCCCCCAAATTCTAAGGAGATGCTGACACTGCTGGTGGACCTCAAGGTCTACCACCTCTTAGGGTAACCAGTTTCCTGGGCAGAGCCTCTTTTAGATAAATAGGTGGCAATTGCTTTTCTCTTAAAATAAAATCCATCTCTAACTCAATACAATCCAAATTTACCATGTGTGACTCAGGATAAATAAAAATGGATGGTCATGATGATGATTATGGTTATGTTTGTCAGCGTTTTCAATTCTTTTCAAGCTTTAGCAATAATAAATTTCTTTTTTAAAAATAGGCTAATTTCAAATGAGCTTCATGCAGACATGTAACCTCATCAACTGAACATGACCCTGTCATGCACTTTCTTTGTATTCTGTACTGTGGGGAAAGCATCTTCATTAGTCATCATGCAGTACCACACTTCATGTCCTTGTATTATTGCTTTATACAGGAAAGCAGGGAATAGGAGGTCACCATATATGTCAGCCACTGATCCATCTGGATAACTTTATACTGTTATTTTATTTGTGTAAGTAGGCCATGTATCCTCCCTTTCAGAAAGCAGTTCTCTCTTTAAAGATGTCCTCTGTTGATTTGAAAGGCTCTCCAAGCCAAGTTCAGCCAGAAGATAAAGAATCTTAAGGAAGGATAACAGGGGTATTAAAGTTAATTGCTGATCAATTTTTGACAACTGGGTAGCAGACTGAGCAGACTCTCATGGTTCTGGTGTTCAGCAGCAACCTGCATATGATTCAGAGCCCAGGGAACCAGTGAGCTCAACACAGGAGGATCCTGGTCAAAGCACCACAATGGAATCTGAGCCACTTGCTGGGAACCTTGAGTCTGGACTAACGTCTGTGGCCCCATGCTGCTGTACTGGGCAAGAACACCCGTCTCTAAGACTGCCACAATCACTATGTTGGTAGACCAATGACAGCAATGCATTGGCTTAAGCTCTCGAAGGGATGAAGTAATGCTAAGCCCCAGGACAGAGACTAGTCTCTTTGATGCTTCCCACTTTGTAAAAATGGGGTAGAATTTGAAAGTGAGTTTTGGGATTCAAGCATAAAAGACTTCAATGTGTCTAAGATCTTGCTGGAACATGTTGCTCACTAGGAGTGCACCTCACCAGGTGTGGCAACATCTGGCCTACCTCATTGCCTTTGATGTTGTGTATAGGTCATCTGGATCCAGTTGAGTATGGTAAAATTCATTTCTATTAAAGTTATGGTAATTGTATATAAATAGGCATCTAATACATATACATCTACTTATGTAAATCTTCCCTCTTTCATTCATCTGGACTCCCCCATAAAATTCCATAAAAGCATCAGGCTAATTGCAGAATGAAAACTTTGTCTGGAAGCATCCATTTTGCAGCTATTCAGGCTCTTCCTTTTTAACTGGTTTTGTATGGAGAGGCGGAGTGCTTCCAGATGAAGCACTCTCCCTCTCCATATTGGCTTCAAGCAATTGCTCAGCCCATTTCCTCATTACACTGTTATAGTGCTAGTTTTCCACTTTCTTGTGGAATTCTGGGGTTTGTAGTTTACTAAGGTCCAAGAGCCCTCTGGCTGAAAATTCTAAGTGCCCCTCCTTGCAAACCCCAGTGACACAAAATTTTTCATCTGAACATTTAGGACACTACTTTTGAAAAGAAATTAATTCATGTTACTCATCATAGCATTTCAAAGTAATTTGTTGTTAAGTGATTGCAGTTTTTTTAAAAAACTTTTTCTCATTATCAACTCCATTGTTCATTGTTCCCCTTATTTCCATATTAGGAAAAAAATTTTAAATTTTAGACATTTAGAATTTTAAAAAAATGCTTAGGAACCCTCAAAAAATGCTGTCCTTTTGAAAGCTCACCAAGAATTGAGACCCCCAAATTGAAAAAAAAAAGTTTATTTTTCTCGGGGACTCAGGGGAAATGTTTTCCCAAAGACTGAGAACCTCGAGTCAGGTATCAGCTCTCCTTTTATACACTCTTGTAAACGGGTTAAAGGTATTCTTAATATATGAATGTTTAGGTTACATAAAGGTTACAGCAGGTTACGTTTTAAAAAATATATATTTTGGTACCAAGGGAGTACTTTCACTGAGTTTCACCAACATAAAAACTCCCTGGGTTTCCCGGGGGCTCAGCTAAGCACATACTTAAGCCTTCTGAAAGAAAAGGACGCATCTGCTCACCTTATTTTTCTTATTTTTCTACTTTAGCAATAGCTTCTTAAATTTTAAACCCTTTTTCTTTCCCCCCCTTTATGTAAAATTCCCATATCAGTTTAATATATCCCAAAACTTGTTTTGAGCCAAAACAGCTGACTGCCCCCCCCTTTCCACAGTTAAAAAGGCATTAACATTTCATAGCACAAAAAATTTAATCCATTATTGGGAACCCTCCAAATCAAGGTTTTTAACCAACTAAGATCTGGGACCATAAGAACCAACCCCAAAGGTTGCTAACCATTTTTATTTTGTTTTAAACCCTTGTAAGTGTTTATTTCATTTGAGTTTGTTCAATCCTAAAGGCCCAAACCCCTCCTTTGATTGGACAAACCCCCCCTTTTCTGGCAATAAGTAATCCAAGGCCATCCAATGTTGTAACAATAAGCTCTTCAATTTCTTGTTGGAGGGCTTTCCAATTTTCCAGTTGCTTTTATAGTTTTCTCCAATTACAGGTCAATCCTATTATGCTCCTACGATTTTCTTGACCCAAAATTTAAAAGGCCCCAAAAGTGAGGATCCAAGTCCATGCCCCCTCACTTTTAACAACTGTGGCCCCATACCAGATCCTCACACTGGCTACCCAGTGGTCCCCGGGGTTCCCTTTTCCTCCCCCCCGTTTTGTTTTCCTTAGGAAAACTTAAAAGGTATATACCCATTCCCACAATGGAAATTCCTGGGTGGTAATTGGTGGCCCACCCATTAAAGAGAAATAGATTGGATCTCTAGCCATCAATCCAGAGCATATACTGCCCGACCCTGTATAATTAGGAGTGAACAGGGGATATTCGGGGACAGATCTTCAAAGTTGGTTTCATTTAATTTTCCCCTCCGGTTGATAGGAATTATTTTTCCCCAAAATAGAATCTGTATTACATGTGAGAATTTCCCAGTTTACCAAAAAATAAGAGTATTTTATATATCCTTTCCACTTAATTAAACCCACTATGGTGATAGGAGAAACACATTCGGGGGAATAAGTATAAAACTTCAACCGCCTAAATCGAGTCTTATCTATACTACTGCAACTTTGGAAAAAATATTGGGTTTCCCTCTCAATGCTGATTGTAGAGCTCCTACAACCACTCCCGGTTCACTAATAAGGGAGGGCATAAAACCAAATTCTACAGTTTTGGGTGTTCAAGTTTAAGTGACATTTGGCCCATGTTGTTAACATGTGTGCAGCATGTCGTTTGAACCAGTTCCTAATTTACTTACACATCATGTTCCACATTCTGATCACATTATCCACTTCATTTTGGTTACCAGGGACCCAAATTACTTTTTCCCAAAAAATTCTTTAACAAAAAAGAATACCAAAATTAAAAATATACACACTATTTGTTATAGATCACTAACATTCATTGCTTCTTCCTATTTCCGTGGGGATCGGGCCGTGTGTATATTTCCTTTGCCTTCTCAGTCCTGGTAGGATATGTTCAACGCACCCAGTGTGAGTGCATACCATTACCAACATATACCATACCCCCATGGCATTTCTGTGAAATCCCCCCTGGGTTAAAAGGAGTAGATCCTTGGTGTTGGGTTCCCCCTTCCAATCTTGGCCCTTGGCGCGGATTGTTCCGAGCGCAGGTTTGACACTGTGAAGATGCCAGCATGGTGTACTGGCTATTCCATCTATGAACATATCCTTTGTTAACAACTGGGTAACCTTCTTTCCCAAATGCGTGACTTCTCCCTTTTGGGATCCCAACCATCCCATGGATTGGGGTATGTACTGTCTTCCATCGGAAAACCCCCACCAGCTGTCTTTGTGATAGTTTTCAGGTCCTTTTCAGCCCTCTCGTTCTCCTGTTGGGTGTATCTGGGGGTCGGGTTACTCAATGATTTTTGGGAAAAAGTGGTGTTACCAACTCTCTGGGAGGTCTTTTTTCCCCACTCTTTGTCTGTTCTCTGCAGCCTCTTTTGCAGCAGTGTCTGCTTTTCGGTTTCCTTGAACCACTGGATCTTGTCCTCTCTGGTGTTTTTTACAGTGCATCACAGCAATTTTCGGGAGCCCATAGCCTAATAGATGCTCTATTTTTTTTCCCATATTTATCTCTTTTGAGGAATTTTTATTTTTTTTTTTTTCTACAGTGCTCCATGACTTTAGGGTAAAAAAGGCATACTTTAATCTTTTAATTGTTTCAGTGAGTCCCTCAGAAAGTCCAAAGCTCTGATAAAGGAAAAAGTTGTTTGGGCCAAGTAACAGGACCTTTTTTTTTTTTTTTTGCCGTGCCACCATCCCGGCCTTCCACTTTTTCTTGTTTCTGAAAAAGGCCCCAAGGATGGGGCCATCGGGTGCCCCCAGGTTGGTCTGTTGCCTTCACCCAGGGTTTTAAGGCAATAAAGTTTTTCCCAGATTCTACTGGGAGAAATGTTTAGGGTTAAAGGGGGTGACATTTCCAATTAATCTGGGGTTTTCGTATAACATTTCCTAATTTGGATCCTTTTCTAACCAATAATTCCCTTTGTACTCCATGAGGGCCAATAAAAGTGGGCCTTTACCATCAAGTTCTGGCCTAAGGTTACTTATCTGTTTTTTTAAACAAGGCAGTTGCTGCTATAGCTCAGGCACCCGGGCCCACCCTTACCCTATTAATTTTTAGAAAGCCATGGGCGTTGCCAGGATCTAAAATTGTGTCAAACTCCCATGCTTTCCATTTTCTGAACAAAAGGTAAACATCTTCTCACATCGGGCGGGCCCCGGGTGCAGTTCCCATCAGTCCCACTGCCCCAGGATTCTTTTTTTTTTTTCCCCCACAAAAATTAGACTTTTTGGACCTTTGGTGGTTTCATATAATGGTTTACTCATACTCAAAATTAGGAATCCAGATTATGCAAAACCCAGCTGCACCCAAAATTCCCCCCATCTTCCATTGGGGCTAGGCAAGCACACACAGCCCCCTTCCTTTCTTCCCTGGGCTGTTTCCCTTGAGTCATTTGGGAATCCCAATATGCACTTCTGTCTGGCACCGGGGCCTTCTTTTTAAATATTTGTAGTGCTTCCCACAAAAGCTGGAGCAATTCCCCTGGGGCCTCTTTCACTTTCTTCACTTAGCTGAACAGTAGATCATCTACATATTGCAGCAAAATTTTTCTGGCTCAGATTGGAATCTTCTCAGGTCTTACTAATGACATCCCAAAAATTGTTGGCGGTTTTTCCACCCCTGCGGAAGCACTACGTAAACTGGGTCTTCTGGCCCGTAAAACTGCCTTCCCCCCAAGGTATTTTTTGGCTTTGAGGGGCCACTGAAACAGAAGGGATCCTTAATAAAACAGTGAAGTGAGTAGTGCAAAGGAACATCCCATCAGAACATATGGGTTTTGTACCACTGGGTGAAGGTCACTGTAGTTCATTTACCATCCTTAAATCTTGAACTGGGGGATATTCCTTCTCCCGGGCTTCAAAACTGGGAGTAATGGATATTCCCGGGAGAGTGGATTTCCCCCCTTATGTTGTATTTCTTCAGAATCCCAAAGCTTTGGGGTCCCCTTTTCCCCGGGCTTGGGCAAATCATACTGCCTCACACAATGGGCACAGCGTTCGGCTTCAAATTACATTATGGGGGACAAACTGGGAACCCCGGTGGATTGTCTTCAGCCCACACTCCTGGGGATCCAAATGTAGTGGGTTTTTCAGCAAACCATTTTTTTTTACCTTTGCCACCTTTCCCCCATTGGGTAAAATAAATTTTTTTTAAATTTATTTTCCCTCATCCCTTTCTTCAAAGGAAATTGAGCTCCAATTGCCACAAAACTCACCCCAAAAAGGGCACAGAGCAACTTTGGGAGATATAAAAACTGGTGAGTGACTTGATGTTTCCCTAGATCCACAATCCTTTTTTCTGGGGGGTTGTTCCATTTTCCCCGTGGCCCCCCAATTCTTATGGCATTCTCAGTTTTTGGGGCTATTGCAAATTTCTGACTTAGAGGGATTTAAAAAGTGGTGGGCCTTAATTTGTGCTGTGACCAGGCTCCCGGCCGGCGGGGCCCGGTCTGTCCTTTAAATGTTCCATTTAAATGAATAAATGTGAAACCTTCATCCATTCTTCTCATATCTTCCTTCTACTACTCTTCCTCGATTTGCTCCTCTTCCTTTCCTCGATCCCCCCTCTCATTTCCCTTCCTGTCTGGCCATTCTTTTCCAATGCCCAACCGGGCAGAGAGCCACCGTTCGTTGTGGGGGGCCATTCCCTTCCCCCTTTCCCTTCCTTTGCGCCAGGGCCCAGCCAAAATTCTGCTTTCTTAACATATTTCTTTTTCCCATTTTTCCCATCTCTATTCACATATACTCTCTGGGCAATTTCCAGCAATTGGCTCAGATTCAATGAAATCCCTCCTGTTTCTGGGGTTTCTTTTATGTTGGGTAACTTTGGGTCATGAAGGGCCCGATTACCATTTGTTGGTTGCCCGGGTCTCTGGTTACAGGAATGCCCATAACATAAGTAATCTTTCCAAAAATGCCCCTGGGGGTTTGGTGGGCCCCGAATATCCTGATACCTTACATAAAAGGTTTTCATTCCTTCCTGAGCTTTCTGTAGAGCTTGATAGTCAGTGAGCATAGTCATCTGATCAGGACGATTCAGGTCCCATCCTGGGTCAGCCAAGGGAACCCTGCCTTATCCACTGCTCAGGGTTTGCCTCTCCGGGAAGTGCCCTGTTCCTGGCTATCCGTTCTGCATGTTGAATTATTCTCCTCCTCTCTTCAGTGGTGAACAAAGTCAGTAGCAACTGCTGACAATCTTGCCAATTGGGATGTGAGGCCAAAAACTGGAGCAAAGTTTTATCACTTCTTGTGGTTATCTTGTAAGTAGCATAATGTGTCTTCCAATTAAGGGGGTAGACATGGTGAAAGGGGGTAAATTGGAACTGAATTCCCGGGAACCTCCCCCCTTTATTAAACTGCCCCAAATTTACACTTGTCCAAGGTGTGATCACTTCTCCACTTTCCTCATCCCAGTCATCTACTTTTTCCATTTTTTCCTGAGGCTTGGACCTTTTTTTAACCTTGGCCTTTTCTTTTGGTCCGTCTCAAATGAAAGGAATTGGGAGATCCCCCCTTCCCTGGGCAAGGGGAGAATCCACCAATCCCCCCGCCATGGCTTTCCCCTTGTTGTGAAACTGTCAGAAGTGCTCAGGGGTGGGGGCGGCAGAGCAGGCTGTGGTGCCACCAAGGCCAGTGGTGGCAGGGCTGGCTCGCCGGGACAACGGGGGGGTGGAGTGGGTTCTTCTGGAGCTAAACTGGAAAAACTGTCCTTTTCCAAACTTTTTTCTGGTCCTATCCCGCCTACTACCATGGCTTTACAAATTTGCTCCTGACATTTCCGCAACCAAGGGGGGTTTTCTTAATCCTGTATGAATCGATGATGGCTACTGATAAGGATGGCCAGGCTCACCCACCACTACTGAAAACACCCCTATCCCCGGGGGTTCCCAAACTCCCCTCCAGGGGGCCCCCCCCCTTGAAAAAAGGCCACTCCACCCACACAAATTCCAAAAGCCCACATCCTAGGAGGGTCCCCCTTCCCACTAAACCTTTTTTGAAAAACTTTAAAATAAAACCAAAAATTTGGGGCCCGCCCCCCCCCATTTTCCCCCCAACGTGGACAAGACACACTAGGAGAAAGGGATTGGCACGGAGAGGGGGTCTAGGGAACCAAAGGGGGAAAACCATTATCTCTGTTCCCATACACCCCACCTTACGGGATGCTGTGGGGTGGACACTTCCCCCCCCTTTTACCCCTTTACACCCAAAAAAACTCCCCCCTCCATTCCACCTCCAAAAACCTTGGGTTACCACAACAGTGGGGAAGGGGAGACAAAGGGGTTGATCAGGCCCATCTTCTTCCTGAGTTTGGGGAGGGCAAAACCAACAGTGTGGGAGGGTCCTGCTTTCCGCTCCGCCTTTGGGTCCCTTGGCGGAAATGCCGCCGCCAGAGCCGCCACCTCACTCCGTGTCAATCCTTCTGACAAAAAAAGTCAGGGGCCCCTGGGGCACGTTGGGAGGAGGCGAGGCCCCAATGCCCTCACCCACCAAAATGGGGAAATTCCTGATCCCCAAACCCCCAAAATGAAGTAGCTCGCCAAGAATTGAGACCACCAGATTAGAAAGCAAGAAAAAGATTTATTTTTTTGCAGGGATCTAGTGGAATAATTTTCCAAAAACTGAGAACCTCGAGTCAGGTATCAGCTCTCCTTTTTTACACTCTTGTAAACAGGTTAAAAATATTACATATGACCAATACGAATGTTTACAGGTTACATAACCCAGGTTACAGCAGGTTACAGCTTTCAAAAAAGATATATTTTGGTACCAAGGGAGACTTTCACTGAGTTTTACCAACATCAAAACTCCCTAGGTTCCCAGCACAGCTAAGCGCACACCTAAGCCTTCTGATAAGATAAAGGTCTCTGTCACCTTTTTTTTCATTTTTCTCTTTAGAATAGCTTTTCAATTTAACCCCTTTACTTTCTTTGAAATAAAGAAATGTTACACTTAACATCGGATGAAAGCTGCAGGAATGGAGGTACTAACCTTACTGGGAAAAGGGATAGGCTATCTGGGAATACACGCATAGGAATGGGATCAGGAATACACTGAAAAATGTTGTTGACTTTAGGGAAATTAACCTCACCCATCACAGGCCGAATCTCTATTTCCTTCAACTACCTAGGAGAATTTCTGTCTTGTCTGCATTAAGCTTCATTAACTCTCATCCAGACCATTACTATGTCAGTTGCTAATTTAGAATTAAAGTTACTCTCTTGAATTTACATGGAAAAAAGAGAGAGAGTTGAGTGACATCAACGTGGTGGTGCAAAACTCCAAAATTCTGGAGATTTCTTCCCAAAGGTTTCCTGTAAATGTTAAATAACATGAGGGACAAAATAGAACTCTAAGGAACTGCAGAGGCCAATGGTTATATTTATGTGCAAATATATTTGGGCTCCAGCTGTTTCAGATTGTTGGAGTTTCCTGGACACATCCTCTGTTAGATAAATAGCTCCAGGCACTTTTATCAGGTTAATTCACACATAACTGCCAGCTAGCCTCCATATCTTATCATCCTCTTTGATATGTGTTTTCTATTCTCCTGAGTCTCCTCTTCTGTTTCTTAAATGCCGAAGGCTCCTTCATCTTGCTACCCACCTCTCTCATCACCCTATGAGTTTCAAATGGTTCCTAACTCTTCCCTTACAGAAAAACTGTTCCTGATGAGCTTCTGATTGGTTGGTTGTTGAGTGCTTGGCATTTATTTTTCAGTGGCTGCTGAGGTCTGCTTGTGGTTCAACCTGGTTTGGTGACAAGGGAGAGGTATGAGGGAGAACCATTGGATTCCTCCCAATGGTAAACAGCATGCTCAAACAGTTATTTCTCAGGAAGAAAAGGAGCTTGAAGACTGTAGACCAACAATGATGGCACAAGACAGTATTCTGGACTTAACTGGCAAATTAAACTTTAAGAAACATCAGGTCTGGATGGGATTCACACATGTGTTCCTCAAGAATTGAAATATGAAAAGTGGCTAATTCAGTGAGGGTGCAAGATGGTGCCAGACTGGAGGACATGCCACCATTTCACTTCCTGCCTCTCACCTGATGGCTGGAGGATTCTTGGGGGAGGGGGGTTGCAGCCAAAAAATTAATTTTTCCAAGCTCTTACTTCAGAGCAGATCTATTAGTCTCCTTCTTCCATTGTGAGGTTGAGGGAGCACACAACTCCAATGTTTCCATCATGGGAGTCTCTTTTGGTGCTGGGTGCTTTGTTGTTTGATACAGAAGAGGAGGCTAGAGGAAGATCTGCACTTGCATTTGCCAGTTCTGGTAAACCCACATCTATCCACCAGTCTAATTTTTCTTCTGAGAAGCTTTTTGATAGCGCTCTTCACAAATTCATCTTTGATTTCCAAGAAAGACTTTGCATATTGCAATGATTATATAAGCAACACCTCCAACAAAAAGAGATTTAAATCTCAAACATTGTGGTGGATAATGAAGGACTGCTTACTAAAATACGTTTTGTCACTTTGCTGTGATATATGTTCCTTTCTTAAAAATAGCAAAACATAGATAGGAATCATGTAGCCCTCCAGATGCTGTTGGAGAGCAACCTTCTGCAACCCTAACCCATATAACCAATGGGGAAGAATGCTGGGAACTGCAGTCTAATAACACCTTAAATAATTGCATGATTGACACTCTAGTAGAAGGAAGACGATAGATCAGTGATGTAGTTGTTTCCTTACTCTCCAGTATTCTTCATCTTTCTGTCTGTCTTGCTGTGTGCACTCAAATATTTCAAGCGGTAAGAAGTTGTGAGTACAGCACTTGCCCAGTTTTTATTGTATTGTGGGTGAGTTCACATCAGGTTTATTGGCATTTTGTAATATTTGCATATATTTCCAAATATGCAGGTTAATTACAGTTGGAGACACACAAGTTAGTCACTCCCAAAGAATGCCACAGACTATTGCTTAAATGAGAAACAGTTTGCTAGCTATTTAATTCCCATGGCAATATATTGCCACTAGTTCACATAACAAAGGATCTGCCAGGCTAGGATAGACCTGGCCAGCAGGTTTGGCCCTCTCCAGTTAATTCTCCAAGTGTACAAAAGTTCAGTTCTGATGGATCCACCCTGCATTGTCAGTAAATTGAATACAGGTAAAATGAGTCTGCTTGGGTTGAGATCTCAGTTTTGCATGTATTAATGGTTTCTTTGTAGTTGTTTATTAATTGCTTTATTTGTGTTCTTTCAGGCAGCATTTTTCTTCATCCTCATTTTAATAGTTATTCCCCTTGTATGCCAGTCTACTGATTTTAATGTCTTTACCTCATATAACTCAATCTCTCAGTTAAGTAAAAGAAGGTCATGCAAACATCAGTGTAACAGGAAAAGGAAACAATTTCAAAAGTGTTTTATTAATTTTTATTTTGATGAGAGATACAAGAAAATAACAACTACTGTATAGAAAAATGTCAGATAGGAATATGTATTGCAGGAAATTTTATAAATCCATAGGGAGTTCCAGACTTCTTAAAAACCTGTGGTTTGGAGATTAAGATCTGTCAGTTGGTATCTTAAAAGCAGAATTCGTATAATTCTAAAAGCAGATTATTTATTCTCAAATTGCATTTGTTTCTGAAAGAAAACTGCCATAAAATAACTTTAAGTAGACAATGTACACAGGACTAAATCTTATTGGTAGTCCCAACTAGAATAGATCTATCAAATCAATAGTTTTTCTATTGTTAACTCACCATTCAACAGCTGCTTTAATGGATTTGCTCTATTTGCATCTGCCAGTAGAATTCAGGCCGCAGTGACATGTGCATATACGTAGATGTGGTTGTTTGGACAAAAGCCATTGTGTAGCAAGAGTATATGACAAAATCTATGCTGCTACTTGCACTCATCGATTGGTTCAATAATCAGGGAGATCCAAATGCTACAGGGTTCCTTGAATCCATTAAACAACCATGATTGCCGAGGATTGTATTTCCACTGCTGCAATTGTAATTGTGTCACACTGTCTTATGCTCCAGTCAACAAGCATCCCAGGAAATAGGTGGTTGGAATACAAGAGCTGCCAGGTAGCTAGTGGTTGGAATACAAAAGCTGCTAGGTAGCTAAGCCAGTGCAGGCCAGGCACAGATTATACTAGGATCCTGGTGCAAATACAGACAAGATCCTCCCAGACAGGCACAACACAGATACACAAACAGGACCATACTTACTGTAGCTCAACACGGATGAGAAAGGGAGAGCCCACAAAACTCAAAGCACTTATACAGAGAGGATGCATTAATTAGGCAAACAGCTGGGGGAGGCTGCTGGCTAATAAATACAAGAGATGGGGTGGGGAGAACTTTCTGGCAGACAATTGTTATTTCCAGTAGAAGCAACTCATTCTTCTCTTGATCCTTGGCTTGTGTTTCTGAAAAATCTTGACCCTCTCTTTGTGTGCTGACTACACTGCTGGATATTTCCTTGAACTGATACTCTGAATTGATTGCTGACCTGGACTTCTGAAACCAGAACAGTAATTGATTGATACGCTTCTGTAAATTTTGACTATAGTTGCTACTTGTGGATTCTGTTTAAGGACTGTGAGCTGTGGCTGGCTTTCTAAATAGGACATTATCCAACAAGATGAAGGGAGAAGCAAGAGTGTGATGGTCAGCTGGTCCAGATGTCACATAGCAAGTCAGTAGTTCAAATAAACAAAGCCAAAAAGGAGTAAAACAGAGTCATATATAGTAGCCAATCCAAGGTCCAGAGAATATGAAAAGTCAAAGAGTACTACCTGTCACAAAGATAAATGGTTGTAAGCAGTAAAGCTGACAGTGAACTGATGGAATATTGATAGCCAGGTATCTCAAGGCACCAGGTACTTAATTAGTGTCTCTTACTTAAGAACCTCTTGGATCAATGTAACTTCTCCTATGCTTGAGAAATGGCTGCACTGCATTTTCAATGTCCTGCTGGAGAGTCTGCCCCCTTTCTGTCTCAGCCCCCAACACACCTGATTCAGAGAAACCATGGACATTAGGAGCAGTAAATTCCTAGCATTTCTGGCCCTCTAACTCTGTATCTAAATCTTCCTGCTCCAGAGGGTTAATTCTGGCACACAGTGTTGTTGAGTGTATGGTTGCTGTGGCCAGTTCATCACTGGATAGACAATCTACTGTGGAGGAACTTCTCTATATTATTTCACTTGGCTGATTTTCAGGCTGCACCAGGGCTATAGTTGAAGCTGGCCAGCTTGGTAGACACGGAGAAAGCTTTCTTCTATCACATCCATGTTGAAATTACAAACTTTAATTTTCTTATATCGAAAAAAGTGTTTACATTGTGGATACAAATTAAGTGATATTTTTGAGTGAAGGTCTGCTTAAGTTTGATGTTTCATTAAGCACTGGATAGCAACAGATATGTAGGTATTAGAAATCTCATTAGAAATTGCTAATTGAAATTCTATCTCCCAAGTAAGTTGAAGAGGATGTGCAGAGTAGCTTTTGCTGTGAATTCTGAAGAGAAAAAGTGCATGCACAAATGCTAAAGGATGATATAAATGTTTGGGGCTCCACTTGACGGTTATTACAGCTTTTCTTGGAGCAGCCACAAGATCATTTCACATAGATTATTTGTTTCTACAACATATTTTAATTGCATTGTTGCAGATACAACTAGGCAGTGCAGAATAGTGGGTTTCTTTCACAATAATTCGTTTGACTATATTTTATGTTAACTATATATTAAATCAGCCAGTTTTCCAGTTCTTTGTTGCACACCCATGTCACAACACAGTGGAATTCATGCCTAACTGCCTGTTCTATATGTGATAAATTCTGGAAAAAATATACTCTTGACAGATCTGTGTATCTGCTACGCTTATCACATGTTGGATTCCTATAAGTGGCACAGTTCCATGTAATATTTCCATAATAGTTAATATGAAATATAAACCAACCAGAAACATTATTTAAATTTCAAGGGCAAATTTCTTACTGGTGCTGTTGTAGTCCGTAAGGCAAACTATGAAAACTTAATATATTTGATCAATTGACTCAATAAAACAGCATTTACGCCTTGAGACAGATAAGAAAGTATGTTTCAAAGCAGACTGTGTACATTACAAGATATTATGCTGCTTCTTGTAAGCAGTTTACTCAGGGAGTGTCCCTCTTTGGTTAAGCAAACAATATAATTATGTAGATGGTACTTTTTTTTTTCTTTTCTTTTCAGGGTTTGGCTTCTATTGCAGGCAAGAAATAAAGGCATATATTTATCTTTTGCAGTCTTTGAAAGTCAGATATGCATTGCTAGTGAAGAAAAATGATAGGCCCCTTTAACACTATTTTATATTAACAGATTATACGGTGACAGGTTTATCCCAAGCACTAATAACAAACTTGGTTTTCTGAGTATTGAATATCTCATCAAACTGGCACCATCCATGCAAAAGAAGAAGGTAGCATGAGGCTTGGGAGAACCCCAAAACTGGCAGAAATATCTACATAAATGTGTCTCTAGCTGTATTTCTATCTTACTAGATGGGAGAAAACTATGAAAGAAAGCATGCTCAGTACTGCAGTATATGGGTTGAATGGCAGACAGAAAATACAGAAGTGGAACAGAATGTGGTATTGTGGCAAAGAGCATGGATGACTAACAGGAACCCTGAACAGAAGCACTCTGCACTGGAACAGTTGGCTGCAGGGCCTAGTTCTTGTATTAAATGCCATTTTTTATTTGCATTAAGTTCCATTTATTTCTTATTATGGCTACTGAATTCAGTACAAAATTGATGGGATAGTTCAAAGCAAAAGGGTTCCAGGTTTTATTGTCTAGTAATAGTTCTTTTTTTTGCAGCTTAATGATTGAAGTACTGAACTGGAATTTTCTGCTTCTTTTTCTGCTATGTAGCTAGAAGGAAGAAAGAGCCAGTATGGTATAATAGTTTAAGTGTTGGGCTACAAATCTGGAGACCAGAGTATGAATCCCCATTTAACTATGGAAACCTGCTGTATGACCTTGGGCAAGTCACACTCTCTCAGCCTCTGAGGAAGGCGAAGGCAAAGGCAAATCCCCTCTGAACAAATCTTGCCAAGAAAACCCCATGATAAGTTCACCTTTTCTTGTTGTTGTGTACCTTCAAGTCATTTCCAGCTTATGGAATCCTAAGGTGAACCTATCATGGGGTTTTCTGGGACTGAGAGTGTGTGGCACGGCCAAGGTCACCCAGTGGGTTTCCACGGCCAACGAAGAATCAAACTCTTGTCTCCAGGATCAGTAGGCGAATGCTTAAACCATTATACCACACTGGTTCTCAGGTTCACTACTGGCAAAAAAGCATAAAAAAGATGGCAAAACAGCTTTTAAAAATCTTGAACTCCAGGAAAAAAGCCAACAGAAACTGAGAAGTATCTATCTCAGGTTGAATTCTTCCTAAATTATGAAGGTGAAAGTGTTTCTAATGTCCAAATGGGAATGCGGCATATGTAGGTTTGAGCATGATAACCAATTAAAGAGGCCTAAAGTTTGACATACAAAATGCTGACACCAGAGACATCCGAAGAGGATAATGTGTATAGGTGTTGTCATGCTAATACAGGAAACTGCTGATCAAAGAGGGAGAATTGGAATACAGTACTTGGTTTGAAGAGAAGATATAGCAACTATAACAGAAACCTTGAAGGAATGGAGAGACCTAGTGAGATATAGTCACTTCTGGATATAAAATCCACAGGAATAACAGGAAATGGCATGAGGGAAGTGGTGTTACTTTGTATATCAAAGTGGTCAGAGTGTCAAACAAGGTAGAAATCTTGAAAGGGCTTCTGCCTCCTTCAAAGAATCAGTGTAGATGGCATCTCCTAGGCATAATATTCAAGCTGATCTTGAGATGAACAATGAAATTAGGGTGGCATCCAGTGGAGATAGTGTGGTAATAATGGGCTGCTTTAACTGGATATTGAATGGATAAATACATGTTCTGGTTTCCAGAAAGGGGTAAAAATTCTAAACACCCTAAATTACTGTCCCCTAGAACAACTCTTTAGAAAGCTAACCAGAAGGGAAAGAAAGACAGACTTAATCTTAAATGGTGCTGTCCATAAACAATCCCAAGTGAAGCAAGGTATGAGTGTAACTGAACCAGATGGAAACGGTGTCCACAATCCTATCAGATTTAATTTTGGTGTAAGTGGAAAAGTGCCAGAGAGTTGTAAACAGTCTTATTTGACTTCAAAAGAGGAAAATTTAAAACATAAATAAAATGAGGGGACTGGTAAAACGGAAGTTGAAAGGAAAAGGCAAGATGATCAAATGTCTCAAAAATGCTTGAGGGCTATGAAAAACCGCTATAGTAGAATGGAGACCACAGCTAGAATGTAGACCACAGGTCAGAAAAACTAGTACAGACTTTAAGAGCTCATCAGCATGCTTAACAAGCAAGGTGGTGGAAGCTATCAGAGAGGGAAAAAATTAATTTAATAATTAGAAATCTTGTCCAAATAATTAGAAATCTTGTCCAAACATAAGCTTAGGTAAAGAAAATCTAAGCACATAATTAGGGCTGCAAAAAAGATTTTATGGAACATATCATTAAGAGCATCAAGACCATGAATAAAGAATTCCTAAGACACATTTGGAGCAAGATCCTAATATGTATCTTGGGAACCATTTGTCACTGGCTATGTTTGAGAAGATTTTAAAAGGTGATTACATGGATGTGTCTTTTCTGCTTTTTAGGGAGCCAGAGAAAAAAGCTTGGGAAAGGAAAAGATAAAGTCAGGAAGAAGAAGGTTGACTGGAATTGGTGAAATTGTCTGTTAGGATTCTTTATATATGCTGGTATTATCGTGAGAGCATAGCCCCAGAGAATGCAGGAGCTCATCCACTGAATGGATATCATCCATTGGGCTTACAGGAAGCCCTCACCTTTCGATGCCCCGTTATCCGATAATCTGCCCTGTTGATGCTTCCAAATTAAGGACAAGTTACATTAATTTGATGGGGGCTCTGCTTTTTCATTAGTACTTCTTGCTACAAGCAAGAAGGTTGGAACTGCTCACACACATGCACAGCTTACAAAGTAAGCTGAGAAGGGGGAAAAGGCATGAAGGTGCAAGCAGCGGGCTCACAGTCTGTCCCAAGTGAGCTTCCATAAGCTCTTCTTGCTTCTTACAGTACAGTACATGGGTTCTGCTTTTCTACCAGTTCTGTTTTCTGACAGTGGTCTGGTTCCTAACCTGTCAGATAAGTAGAGGAAGCCTGTACCATGATTTTGTGGGGCTACCTTGGTTGTTGTATGATGAATCTGTTCACATGAGGGCAACTATGAATCCTGTGCTCAGGTGGGATCAGCTTTATTCGCAACTCCAGGTCAATTTGATGATCCCAGCAAGGCCAATCCAGTGTGAGAGATCTCATAGTGGACATATGGTCCAGCAAGCTCAGGTTGAGTCTAGCTCAAACAGTCAGGGTCAGGCAGTTATGACTGGTTAGAGTAAGTTGTGCTGGGACTTTAGTTTGGTGTGCATGGCTCTTATAACTGGTGCCTCTGCAAATGCTGGTGCAAGTGCTCTATTTGTAGGTGGTTGTACACCTTTCAGAATTGCTGAAAGAGAAAGGGTATAGGTGGTGCCAGAGATAATAAGGGAGGTAAGCAAAGGTCTGGAATTCCTTCTGCACCTGCAAAAGGGGCCTAGCCCAGTTAAATAGAACAGGCTTGCATTCTTCTTGTACATATATCTGGATGTGGGGCTCTGCATGATCTGAAAGATGGGTTTAGGAAAGAGTTTCGGATTCCTTTTCAGGGAATCCAGAAGACTTATTTTGCTAAGAACCTTTGTCCTATCATTGGTTTTGAACAGGTTGTTAGGAATAAGATTGATAAGGAGGTAGCTGAAAGTAGTGTAGTGGGCCCTTTTTCTTCTCTTCCAGTTTTTAATTTGAGGGTGTCTTCCTTGGTAGTGGTCTCCAAGAAGGCACCTGGTGAATTCAGGCTGATTTAGCATTTGTCTTTCCCTGGGGGACTTGGTGAATGATACCATTCCTTTGGATCACTGTATGATGCATTATACATCTTTTGATGTCACCAGCAGGGCAGTGCATAGGAATGGGATGGAGGCAGAGTTGGTGAAATGCAATATCAAGTCTGTATTTCACCTTCTACTACTGTATCCTCAGGCTTTTGGATTATTAAGGTTTCCTTTCAATGACCTGTATTATATGGATTGGGTGTTCAGTATTGTGCTCTGCTTTTGAGAAATCTAATACTTTTCTAGAGTGGGTCCTGAGGCTTTAGTCAGGATTGAAGGGGATAGTTTCTTAGCTTGATGATTGTTTGTTCACTGGTAGGGCTGGTATGCAGCAGTGTACTTCTTTAATGAGGGAATTTTATTCCATGACTGAGGATTTGGGTGTACCTTTAGCTCATAAGAAAACTGAGGGTCCCAGTTCTTGTTTGGTTTTCTTGTGTATTGATACTGATATTTTGCAGGAACATTGCAGTTTACCCAGGAGGCTTTGAGGATTTGAATAGGAGAGTGTTAGTCTTTTTGGGGCTTGGGAAAGCCACTTAGGCAGTTTATGGACTTCGTTGTCCATCTCAGTTTTGCCTGTAGAGTGGTTGCTCCTGGTAGGGACTTTTTGAGGAGTCTCTGTGATGCTATTGGTGGTGCGTGCAAGCCTCATAGAATTCAGTTGACTAGGGGTTTCAGGAATGATTTGGAAGTTTGGCAAGAGTTTCTGCATTTTTTTAAAATGAGGTATCCTTCTGGAGAGATGAGCTGTGAATTCAGGATGCCTTGAAGGTTTTTTCCAGGGCAATGAGATCTAAAGGCTTTGGTCTTAAGGACACTGACATGTTCAACCATAGCCCAAGGAATGGTCTCAGGTGGGCTTATTGACAGATTTGACATTTTTGGAAATTTTTCTGATTACGGTAGGAGTTTGGATTTGGGGTGAGGAGTTGGCTAATTCTATGGTCCATTTCTGGTGTGATAACATGGCTACTGTCCATGTTATCAATGCAATAGCCTTCAAATCTCCGTGGTTTATGCAGTTGATCAGGGTCTTCATTTTGCAGCGTTTGTACTACAATAGCTTGTTCACAGCACTTGATGTGGCTGGGGTGGATGATGCTCTTTCCCACCAACAGATGGAGAGCTTCAGACAACTGGCTCTGGAAGCAGACTCCGGTCTTGTTCCAATGCCCAGAGACCTGTGGAGCCTTGGAGGGGTGAAGCTGCAAGAGCCATCATCTTTCATTAGCTCCTAGCACTAGGCAGAGTTACCAGAAGGCCAGGAGGGAGTTTGAGTATTTTAGGATGGTTAACAGGCTGCAGGCCATTTAACCTATTCCTATTGATCACATTTTGCAATGCTGTGTTTCCTTGAGACATAGGGGGTTGCCCTCTGCCCCCAGTCCATTAGCACTAGGTTGTTAGTATTAGTTTTTGCAGCTAAAGTACAAAGTTATGAGGACACTATTGTTAATTTTGGGATTTGTAAGGCCCTGGAGGGGTGGACTCAGAAAAGGGGTCGTATTGCTGATAGGCATGAGCCTTTATCTCCACAGGTGCTTCTGAGACTAGGTAACGTTTAGTCTATTATCTATAGCTCTGGCTGTGAGGTGGCCCTTTTTCATGTAGTGGCATTGACCGTGTTCTTTGGGGCCTTGTGTGTCTGTGAATTCATTGTGGCAGGTAAAAGCAGTGATTCTGGCTCACCTTTGGAGGTGTGGACATGGGAGGTGACCATGTAGTTTTGAGAATTAGGCACTCTAAGACTGATCAGAAAGGGCTGGGGCAAAGATTCAATTGGGATTGTGCTCTGTGCTCCAGCTTTATGTCCTGTTCATGCCCTGCAATGTTCTATTCAACTGAAGGGAAGTGGGTAGAGTGGGATTGTTGTTTTTTGTCATATTGACCTTTTGACCCTCACCACCCGGTTTTGGTCAGTTACCTCAAAGGTCGTGCAGACCTTGGGTCTACATGGTGCTAAGTTTGGCACCCATTCCTTTTGGACTGGGGCTGCCTCTCCTGCTTCTGTGATGGGTTTTGGCCAGCAAGCTATCCATCACATCGGGCATTGGAAGTCTTTAGCTGCAAAGAGGTGCATGCATCCTCTTATGTTTTTGAGACTATTTTGGTGAACTTGGTTAGTTTCTAGGTGCTGCGGGGTGAGACAATGCATCCTAATCTGCAGCCATAATGTGGTGTACTGAGTGGCATGCCAGGCCTGAAGTTCCCATTTTGGGGCTCTTTTGGGTTTGAATGATGTTGGACTAGCTTGGAAGAAGAGGCATCCGGTGTTACTGCACTGGGTCTCCTCTTCATGTTTTAGTCATTCACCTTGATGGGAATGACTTGGGCTTGCTGATGGGCAAGGCCCTACCTTTATAGGTTCAGAAGGATTTTTTGCTCATAGAAAGTCATTGGCTTGCAGTTTCCCTTGTTTTTTTCTGTCATTTTAGCTGGCCAGGTATGTTGTGGAGAGAGTAATCTGAAGCATATTGATCAGGCTCAGAAGAAAGTCAATAGGGAACTTCATCATGCCATAGGCAGGAGGTTGGGTCACTTTCTCCCACACCCTAGTATAATGTTCTGGTGGCATTCATTTGTAAGAAGAGGATAATATGTTGTTCCTGGGGAAGGTGCAACAGGGGCGAGGGTGATGTTGGTCAGCTTGCTGGAGAAAAGGGACTAAGCAGACACTTGTCCATGGCGGGTAGGAAGGGAGAATATAAGAATTCAATGTACATCTTTGGCACCCTTTTAGTGTAAGGTAGGACTCTGAAACCTCTTTAAGCTTTTGTGGCCCAAGAGGTGGGGAACGAGGCTACCCTTGAGGCTAACTTGGGGATTGGGGCTCTCAGTTGTAGAGCTTAGTGGGGGTCCCCTGGTTTGCCTTCTGGTTATGGCTGACTGAGGAGCAACCCAAGTATTTGGATTGCTCTTAGGCTCAGGTGTTTCACCCAAGGGAAGTCTGAGGAGGTTCTCATGGGGTGACACCTGTCCTCCATTGGACCTCCATTAGGTTGCCCCCCGCTCTATTTCCAGGCTAGCAAAACTTAAATAGGTTAATTCAAAAAAATTGGCCCTTCTTTAGCTCAGTTTTCTGTATCTGGTCTCATTATTCCATAGTTGGTTATCAAAGGGCTGTTGGGAGTACAGAAAAACTGAATGAGTTATTTTCATCTGACTTTACTGCAAAAGATATAGGACAAAT
>CAOKZL010002442.1:0-199125 GCA_948472985.1 Iguana delicatissima
TAAAAGGGTTCTAGAGTAAATCAAGTCTGTACTTTCCCTAGAAGCCGAGATGACTAAGCTGAAACTGTCATATTTTGGACACATTGTGAGAAGACATAACTCACTAAAAAAGAAAATAATGCTTGCTAAATTAGAAGGCAGGAGGAAAAGAGGAAGGTTGCATTACAGATGGATAGGCTCAGTCAAGGAAACCATTACCCTGAGTCTGCAAGACCTGAACAAGGCAGCTGATCATAGGATGACTTGGCGGTCCCTCCTTCATAGGGTCACCATAAGTTGAAGTTGGCTTGATAGCAGTTAATGACAACAAATCTACTCTATGTGGGGCTGACTTTGGAAACTGTCTGGAAACTTCAGGAAATCTGAAATGTTGTGGGTCAGAATGCTGGCCAGGACTGGTTATAAAGGAATTTAATAATTCCCTTATTAAAACAGCTTCACTGGCTGCCTGTTTCCAGTCATGATTCAAAAAGTGATGCCTATGACCTAAAAGCCCTATATGGCTCGGATCCAAACTATCTGAAAACCAGGATCTTCCCATACAAGCTGGACCGTTTTTTCACTGTTTCTTACAATCATCAGGGGAGAGCTTTCTCTCAGTCACACCACCTTCAGAGGTTTGTCTGGTGAGGACATGGGAAAGAGCCTTCTTGATAGCTGCTCCCTACGCTAAGGAACTCCCTCCTACAGCAGAGTTGATTGGCCTTTCTCTACTCTTTGTGTTAGATTGTGTATCTTCTGACTTGTGGTAAGCCAAACAAAGGCAACCCTATCATGGAGTTTTCTTGGCAAGATTTATACCAGTGGTTCTCAACCTGTGGGTCCCCAGATGTTCGTGGACTTCAGCTCCCAGAAGCCCTGAGCATTGACCATAGTGGCTGGGGCTTCTGGGAGCTGAAGTCCATGAACATCTGGGGACCCACAGGTTGAGAACCACTGATTTATACAGAAGGGGTTTGCCTTTACCTTCCTCTGAGGCTGAAAGAGTGTGACTTGTCCAAAGTCATCCACTGGGTTTCCATGGCTAAGTGGGGATTTGAACCCTGGTTTCTCCAGTCATAGTCCAACACTCAAGCCATACTCCATACTGGCTTTCATCTGCTCTCTATGCATCAGGTTTAATTATTTTTGTTAAACAGGTCTTTAGGTTTTAACTGGCTGGAGCAAAAGGGCTTTTTCTTTTAAACCAAGATGTGTTGTTTCTTATACTATGTTTTGAATGTGTTTTTTTAACCAATTTAACTCAAAATTTTAATTTGTTTGAAAGGCTTACGTTCAGTTCTAGGCATTACCCTCCACAGGCATTTCAGTGAAGCACCTTTGGTTTCTTTTGGCAATAAGGAGAACCAGGAACTTTCTAAGAGCAGATGGCCGTTCAAGTGCTATATCCTGAGCGACATCTGGGATGATCTTCAGACTGCTATAAGCATTCCCCCATACACACACCACCCCTGACAAAGGCCCTCATAAACATACCTTAGTTACAAGATCGTCTCTAAGAAAACTTCTTGGACAGAAGCATATTTCTGGAGGCCAAATGAATGGACGCCGCATGTTTACTCATAAGCAAATATTTTCTCATGGCATCGAGTCAGCCCAGATCAACCTTAGTATTAACATGAGTGAGGTTTACCTGGACAAGTAATATGTTCTTGGAAAGCAAGCCAGAGTTGGCTGGAGTCTAGCTCTTGACTGGTGTGCCATGATTAAAGAGACATCACATTTCACTGATGTTAGTTACTTGGCCAGGTAGTGCAAGGAATTCCTGTGGTCTACAGAGCTGGAGGAAAGGGTAGGTACTGGGATTCCTCCATGTCTGGTTTTCATTAGTGGTTCTTTTGCTATTTTTGTCTTGATATACAAAACAGCACAGGTGGCAAATTTGGAAACCATGCATATATATATATATAAAAATCCTCAACATGAGAAGTATTAGGTTTTTGTTTTAAAGATATAAGGGAACAATTGATTTTGCCACAAGGCAACCAGTTATAAAGCAGCTCAGCCAACATACTGTCAATTAATTGTCCAAACTCTCTCTCTCTCTTTCAGAAATAAAATCAAGGGGATGAAGGACAAGATGTGAGACTTACAAAGAGAAAATGCTGATAGTCTATGGCTTTCTTTTCTAAGCATGTTACATTTCTATAATTCAGCTCTCCCCCAGTTCCAAATGCAAAGGTTTAAGAGATCTGGTCAACAAATGTAAGTGCTTTCAACAGACAGATGCACTTTAATGCTGCAGACACTAATTCATCAAGCTGTTTAAGTGTAAGGTGGTCACTGCTGCCGATAGACCTCATCAATCCTCTCTTATTGTCATGATTATTATAATGCTTTAATGTAGTAAAGGCTTTGTATTGTCTGAAAGGCTAGGTGGATTTATTCACTGCCTAGGACTGATTTATGCTTCTAATATCCCTGCTGGCTTGAGTTTTGGAGTGGTGAATTTCTTGTCACTGAACATGATGGAATATCTACGCTTATCTGCCAAAGCAGAGAGGAGGTTTTTCTTACTGTCAAAAACTCTTTGTGCCATTCTCCTCCCCCAATCATGGGGCCTTCCAGATTATCAGATTTTGCACATCCTGTGTAGGTGCTTCCAATTCTGTATTCTTGTTTCCTTACGTAAAACAGAGAAACTTTCCTGGGAGCTGAGAAAACAATGCAACTCCCAGAGTTTGGCCTATTGGAGGGAAGCAACAAACTGGTATGAAAGAGGTGTCTCCTCAAGAGAGACTAACTAGTTAGCACTGGACATCTTCTTTGAATAAAAGCATTTCTTTTTTCCCCAACTGATGGCATTTCCTACAAATTTGCACATTTCATCTGCAACCAAGCTTAACAAAATCACCGTTCCTCCATACAGTCACCACATTCCATGTGAACTCAGTGGCAGCCCAGTCAGGCCTTTATACCTGAGCTATGTCTTTAAGCACACATTTGTTAAATCACATCAACAAGGAACTATCAAAATATGTACCCTTTACCAATGCTGCTCAAAGCCATGGTCCATGGACTGGAGCCTTTGGCTACTATTATCACTGATTAGCAGGAAACTATGAAAATATGATAACAATACGACACAAATAAGATACTGGTCCCTGGAAGACTAGGGAAAAACTTCTCATCTGCTATGTAAGATAGCTTGAGAAGTACCACCTCATACATTAAGTAGTATGCAATGGTGGCTTGTAGCTCTGGCATCGCTAAGACGGTGAATCTAGTCTGGGTTTTAGTCCAGACTTTATAGGTGCTATCTAAAGTGCTGAGCTCTATGTCTAAAGCAGTTTCTTCACTTTGGACAGCTCTTTTAAAGCCAATACTAAACCCTGGAGTAGATTCACTTTCCCACTGACTTTGAAGCCGCTGGTGATAATCACTGCTAGTGATACAATTGCTTAAGCAGTCCATCCTTTAACCAGTTGTTTCTGCTGGAGATTACATGAAAAAAAGAAATATATATTTCTTTTTTAACAAATATAATATAATAAATATAATATAATAAATGCTATATAATGTAATAAGTAGCATTCAGCAAATGCATTCAGGAAAAGTTCAGATCCAACAGAGACGCTCAATTTACATCATCCAAATACAGTGAAAGTGCATTTGATATTAAATGTGGGACTGATGCATCTTATCTTAAAGTTCTAGAAATACATGGATGTAAAAAATTTTTTAAAGTTATTTATATTTATTTGTTCTCCCAGTATAGACATAGATTAAAACAGTTAAAAACCTGCAAGGAAAAAAGGTAAAAAAAACCAACCAAGCATCACTGATGAAAATTTACATTGAAAAGATGTGCATGATTATATTTGAGTTAGCATGGGCTAGGGGTCTGAGCATTGGAATGGAACTCTGAGAGGCCAGGACTCAGATCCCAATTCAGCCATGGAAAGCCACTGAGTGATTTTGTGCACTGGTAGCCTCGGAGGAAGGCAATGGCAAACCTCTTCTAAACAAGTTTTACCACAAAAATTTTATGATAGTGACCGTTTGTAGGCACGATAACAAGTGTGATTATATTTGTGTAGATTTGAGGCATTTCTGCAATGTCATTTTAACTAATCTGAATCTGAATTAGGGTGCATTTAGTTTTGTTAGACAGTACTGTTACCTCCAAAGGTGGGTGACTCAGAAGTCCACCTGTGGTGCCAGTCCCTCTGTGGAACAGTGGGGAATCATTAGCTCAAAGGGAGGCCTGCAAGAGGCAGGGGTAGTCTTACAGGATCTTTTACACCTATGTATACCAGTACTAATGCAGGGACACCAGTTGGAGAGTGAAAGGATGTTTTATTGGGGGAAAATCACATGCACGCAAGATTCAAGAAGTGCCATAACCACACAAGGCTAGCTGAAGGAAAGGAAGGAAAAATCAGATAGAGAGAAGTTGTGGTGAAGTGAGCGATATTTACCTATTCTGCAGAGAAGAGACAAAGCGATGTGGCTCAGACTAAGGATCCAAGGGTAGTACAAGCATGGGAATCTGAGTAGCAAAGTGATGGTCTGGGTCCAGTGTACTATGAATTATTTGGCTCAAAGCCAGTTTAAATACCCTGTTTCTGCCCTGAGGGGGAATGTGTTAATGCCTATATGGCAGACAAACAATGCGGTCTAGAATGGGCTAATGGCCTTAGCATTAGGTGACAAAGCACTGAAAGGAATCATGGTAGTTTCTTCATGGCTGGGCAGGTGAGGAAACAAAGGAGAATTTTGGCAAGAAGAGGAAATGGGTTGATGACAATCAGTTGCTCTACTGAGACAATTTTGTGTGCTATTGTAATTGAAGGTTGAGTTGTTGAGGGGATTTTTGCAAATTCATTAGCACCAGAGCTCCCTGATTGATACCACCTGACCATGCCCTGAGGTTCCATCTGACTTTCTTTTGCATGTGTTCAGCCAGTCCTCTTTGCCAGCATGGCTTTTCAGCCATAACAGTGTATAATTTATATTTAATGACAATTAAATAATGTTCATTGCCAATCATATCATGAAGTGGGGGTGTGCGGCATGGTAACAGTACTTACTTTTGGGGATAGACTTTGACAGATCTGATTATGGGAATCTGCTTATAATTTTTTTGGATTACAGCCAGCTTCTTCAGATGACTAATTTTAAGGCTGGGATTTTTTTAGTTACCTTTCATTTTTTACCTTTAATTTCTTGAGTACCCTATTGCTAGTGTAACATTGCTTGCTTGCTTGCTTGCTTTCTCTCTTTCTTTCCTCCTCCTCCTCCTCCTCCTCTTTTTCCGTCTAGAGCCATGATGATTAGAATTAAAAATAGGTAAACACTTAGGCATAAATTCAACTGCTAGTCCAATCTGGAATAGATTCATTTAATCAACTGTTGCTTTACCAACTTCCCACTTCTTCTCAAGTGGGAACAAACCATTCTGCTTAGACCTGAGATTTTTAGGAATCTCTGATACATACTACCAGAAGTGCTCTGCAGAACTAGAACAAACTAGAGTCAACTCCTGCATGCTCTGTCCATCCCTAGCATATCATAATGAAAGAGCAAGGAGAACCTAGTCCATAAACAGTGTGCAGAATTCTTGGCTTCTTATTTGAAATGATGGCAACGTACAGAGTACAGAATTAATAATCTGTAATGTGCATGTATGTGTGTTTAAAAACAGTGAACAGTATACATAGCTCTGCTGTTTACGTCCAAACCTAACTCAAGCCCAAAACAAAGTATTCTTCCTTATGTTGGTCCTGACATGTTGGAAGTCAGCTAAATAATTTTAACAGGGTGACTTCAACTTAGAAAATGGAAAATTTACTAGAGTTAGGCTATAATTCACAGAATTCCTCCAGCCATTGTTCTTGGATTTGTGAGCTATAGTCCAAAACTTTATAGATTTGTATATGCATGGCGTTCATGTACTTAGCTGACATGGACAGAGGACGTTTTCTTCCTCTCAATCTCTTTCTTTCTCACTCACTCACACAGTCAAATTCTATGACTTTCTCTTTATGGAGTTTTACCTCAGCTTATATTGCATTTCTAAAGTGACAATGCATCACACAGGTCCGCGCTTTTAACAGAGTTGTAGCCTGAGCTAGGTTTAATAGATTAACTACTTGAAAGGTGATTCAAATTAGCCACAAACTAACTCTTCTCCTGATGTATGTTGTCCCTACTCTTTCAGGCACGTTTCATTTCCACATCCATACAAGCTCATCGCTTCCCTGCTTTTTTCAACTAAGGAAACCTGACTGAAAGATATTTGGTAGAAAATTTGATTGATATGATCAAAAGCAAAGTGCATCAAGATATATTTTCCATCATTTTTCCATTTTAGGGAAAAAAATCCACATCTGTAATTTGATGTGTATATTGCAAGGTACTTTCTGCGTTTACTAATCCTGGGGGGACCCCATGTAGGAACTAGTATAAAATGCACAGCAAAGTACATTTTGACAAGAGAAGCCATGAACACTTTTTTAATCTTTAGGGTATCATTTCTGAACATTGTTAATGTATGGCTGAAAGTGAAAAGGGGACTTTTTAAATCAAATACACATTCTGGCCCATGTAGAGATGTCAGCTACTGAGCAAACAAGCCAAAATCACTATTCACAATATTACACTGGAAAATAGTTGAATAATATTTTGTGAGTTCAAAGATAAGACTTACACTAAATCACACTACTGCCTCATCTAGACCAGTGTTATTTACACTGACTGGCAGCAGCTGTAAAAGGCTTTCCATGCCCTGTCTAGACATGTGAGAAATTAAATCTGGGACTTCTTGCATGTGAAGGATATTCTCTACCTCTATGGGTGTATTTTACCCAGAAAGGCATCCTGTGACCTTTGCATTTAAGAATGCTGGGAGAGTGTGCAGGATAACATGTACATGCTAAGAAGATTCCATTCTTCTCCACACTCTGATTCTGCTAATGGGAAAAGTACTAAAGACAAATGAGTTCATTTCCAAGTAATCTAATATTCCAAAGGCTGATCAATTCTCATTTATGAATACATGTATAATACATATATTTCACTCATCCGTTGATGGCGTATTCTCTTGTGGGGGAGAAAAGAAATCTATGGGAACTTAAACAAGGACTTGCCATCACATCAGCAGGCAATTGCTGAGGCAGCAGAGAGGCACTTTGCTAATGGAGCTTCCTTTCTACTTCCTTTACTCAAGAAATCATTTCCCTTCAATTCTGCAGCTTTATCAGTGACTTTGGATTTTTTTTTATAAAGAAATGATGGAATGGAACAGAACATTGCTTTTTTTCTTAGGAGGACCCAAGGAAAATATAGGTTTGATTCTCTGCTCCCTTCCCCCAAGCTATTGCTTCAAAAGTTTGGCACTCATTCATGACCTACTTTGCCATAATTCAACTAAATGAACAAAGGGTATTACTTGTGTAACCCTGTACTTCACCTCTGTGACCTGCAGAGATGAAATCATTATTATTAAATTTAAGTAATAAGTTGCACAGATCACAGACAGAATAGAGTGGCTCTTTTTTGAAAGCATTATATCTTTCATGTATACTTATTTTCCTAGAATATAAACATGGGTACACACATATATACTATATTACAAGGTTAACAAAATAAAAATAGGTGGGGTTTTTTATGTACTTATGTTCTTTCATACAGAATCAGACTTTCTGTTTTCCTTAATGTCTCTTTGTATGTAATTCTAATGTCTGTTCCTGCCGAGGGCAACAAAGGGCTTAGCAGTTGGTCATATGATTTAATTTGTTCCTCAATAAAATAGTTGAGCCAATTATAATCTCTTCTTGCTATCAGACCTCAGCTTCTGGATTTTTGAGAGGAAACTTAAATCTTATTCACTGTAGCCTAACAGATTCCATTCTGTCTCTAAAATCCTATATAGATATGTAAGTCAGCTAGGCTTCATTTCATACTAATTCTTTGAAACATCTAGAGTGAGCCATTGTCTTTTTCACTACGTGCATTGTGTACACATATAAATGTACATATATAAACATGATATGTTTATATATAAAATCATATAATTATATCTGCATTAGTTACCTCTTGATTAGACTACTGTAATACACTGTACATGGAATTGCCCTTGAAGCCCACACACACACACACACACACACACACACACACACACACAAACACGAATCAGTTGATTACACATGCTGCTGCAAAAATCTTGACCGGTGCTAAATGTAGATCCGTGTGACTCCTTTACTGTATCATGTGGAATACCTGCCTTGTGCCATGGTGACTGATTAATTGATTCCAAGTACAACTTAAGGTGCTGGTTATTACTTTAAACTTTGGAACTAGTTTATCTGAAGAAGCGCTTCTTTTACCATACCATACCACTCCTCCTGCAAGACATGCAGTTTTCATAAATTGGTTGTTATTAATGACTGGAGAACATGATTGAGGTCACACTGGCTGGAGACGTGTTTTAGGGTCAAGCTGACCCAGTGGTGGAGCTTGGAGTGCATGGAGGGGCATGGGGCAAGGCTACAGCATATCGGGGCACGGCTATGAACTGGGACGCCTCCCAAAAAATTGCCACCTGGGGCAAACTGCCTCCATTGACCACCCGCATCTCTACGTGACTGAGCTGACCTGAAACATGTTCAGGGTCATAAGTCCAGAAAGGATTAGGTGGAAAAACCCAACACTAATGGGTTTGTGCTAATCCTTTCACCACTCCAGGCTCTTTGAATTTCCAAATACAATGAAAGACAAACTGCCCAGTTTGGTAAGCAATCAGACCATCCCTTGACCTTAGTCTGTGGAGATCTTCCATATACACCCTTCCTGACTGAACATGAAGAGATCGCCATGAGTCCCATCAATGTTTTGTCATGCTGGAGTTAAACAATCAGCCCATTCCAGGACCCTTTGGCAATCTTATGGGAAAAGCTATTATGGCTTTGTCAATGCACCCCTTCAGGGTGTGAACTGGGATATAAAAACACTAGCTTTGACCCCAGCCATTTGTAATACGTTGGACATAGTACTGCTTTTACCATACCCTACCACTCCTCCTGTGAAATATGCAGTTTTCATAAATTGGATGTTATTAATGGCTGGAGAACATGATTGAGGTCATGCTGGCCAGACTGTTTATCCTCTGTGCTACCCCCAGATGCTATTTGAGTCCCTCTGCCGTTACCCTTCTCTCACCAGTCTCCTTGGACCTATAACTTCTCCAAATTCTAAGGAGATGCTGGCATTGTGGATGGACCCTGTTACCCCAAAATGTGGGTGACTCAGGGGTCCACCCATGACAGTGCCTCTGTTCAAAGGTAGGGAATTATTACCTCAAATTAGGAGGCCTGCAAGAGGAGGGTAACCTAACAAGATCTTTGACACCAATGTTTATGGAGTCTTCTGCAGGGAAGAACCAGCCAGAGATTCAAAAGTAAACTAAAATGTGTTTTACTGAGGGAAATTCAGTCACACATACACAAGATCCAAACAGTCACACACTCATCACATGGTGAACTGAAGGAAAAGGGAGGAAAGTTTAAGATAGTGAGATTTCAGAGTAAAATGGGCAATATTTACCAACCGAGAAGAGTGGTGAAGAAGCAGCAATGTGGTTTAGACTAGTCTTCTAAGGGCCATCCACAACCAGGAATCAAAGTGGCAGAGAGACCTTCAGCAACTGGTAAACTGCAGAGTAACTGGTCAAAACAGAGGGTTTTTTAATACTCTGTTTCCCTCCCTGAAGCAGTGTGAGCTAATTGCTTTCTGGCAGATTAAAAAACTGGATGGAATGGACTGATTGTCTCAATGTCTTGGTTGGGTAAAGTGACTGGTGAAGGTTTTGGTAGGAAATGCATACAGCAGGAGTGCTTGCCTGCTGCACGTGGACAGTTTGCTTTGCCTATTGTTTTCTGAGCTCAGGCAGTTGAGAGGAATAGCCATTAAACTGGGCTTTCCCAGATAATCCATAGTGAACTTATGACCTGGCCATGCTGAGGTCACTTTTGACCTACTTTTGCATATCTTCCCAGATAGCTGAAAGGCTATAAGGGTATATAACCTAATTTCATGTCAGCTAATATTTGCCAATTAGGCCATATCAAAGCATGGGGAGGTACAGCTGCTAGCAACCCCAGTGTTCCCCACCAAATAGGGTAACAGTTCCTCCCACCTAAATCTGCCCACATTTGAACATTTACCAACGAGAGTCTCAATTCCTTTGTGTCTGCTTTCTGAGATTTACTTGGTGGTAAAATTATTGAGGAATTTCTCTTTGGTAGCACCATGTGGAACACCCAGGAGACTAGAAAGCATTTCTTTTTCAGCATGTTTCTGATTTTACTATTGATTTTTTTTTTAAAAAAATATGGCTCTCAGTTTCTCTTTGTGTTATTTTTTAGCTTTGCTATATTATTATTTTGTTATATGTACTGCATTGTAATAGATACATTTTTTTTAAATTCTATATGCTTCTGTTAGTGACCAACCTCTCTGTTGGAAAAACGAGGCTTATCAGTTTTATTAGAAATAAATCAAATAATGTCTACTTAGCTGAAAGATTTCCCACCTCTTCTAGCATTATTATTTGTTACAGTGCTCCATGATTGCATGCTGACATTTTCGTGTTCTGCACAGCTTCATTATTGTGAACTCCAAACAGCACAAATAAAAGCTCAGACAGCAGGAAGCCCCATATGACTCCTTTCCTGAACTGTGTAAATCCACCCTCACTTTACCGATAAGCATACACTGAAAATCTCTGTTTAGTAAACTCAGCCATGACCCATATATTTCACAACTTTAATGCAGGGATAATCACAAGTGCACTCTAATTGTAAACATATGTTTTTGGTTTCTATGAATTGTATTCCCACAGTCTATGCGCAAATAAAAAGTGCAAAATGCCACAGAATAAAAAATAATTCAGAGATACTAACTGTGATATTTTACAAATTATATTCTCTCTCTCTCTCTCAAACTGGCCCATTTCTCTTTTTCAAATATCAATTGCTGATTGTATACTGCCTGGTAAGGACTTTGCCCATAAAGGTAATGTAAAACAGTATTTGAAATAAATAAGTAGAGTAAATGTGGGATCTGAACAGTCGAGTGTCGGTTTTTGGAGCTCTGTCATACACTTTATTTAGGTAGTGCTTTTTTCTTTTTTCTTTTTTTGAATTTTAAATTTCTCTCATCCCAAATATAAATGAAATTTGATTTATACTTGGACGTAGAGAAGAGCTGAGCTTGCTGTATTGATCCCTTCCATGCCAGTGCTTCAGTGATGAAATTATTTGTCTGGAATCCTGGACAGAAATTATGCATCATAGCGTCACATTAATTTGTCTTAGGAGTTTGTGGGGGTGGGATAGGGTGGGATCATCTGCACTAGGTCTTTCAACATCTACAGTCATAGATCTGGCTTTGGAAATAAGTTTAAATTCTTTCTTGTCCCCATGGGAAGAAGGGTGGTGCACTATATCCCTGAACTGATCTACTAATTTCCATGTGTTCAAATCTACGCATAAACCTCCCTTTCACATTTACAAGCTGATGGGACAGTGAATATATCTCTTTTTTCCCCATTAGTCTTTGCTGTGGTTTCTGAATTTTTTTTTCTGTTGCAGTTGACATTTTTACCATGTTCTGCATCATCCTAACTAACTAGGGATTATATTAGGAGTGTGATGACAATACAGAAACCCATAAGCCCCCTTTCCCATGTTATCTATGTGAAGGAGATCCACATGAAGAATGGGACAGTAGGCCTACACTGCTGGTCAAATTCCTAAAATAACATACCTTCCCCAAAATTACATCCCACTCAGTCCCAATACAGATATGTTGAGTGTAGATGATTGAGGGAAAGCCTACATAAATGGAATCTGCATAGGTCTTCACAAGAAATGGGACTCTATTTGATTGAGGTTCCAGATCAATGAATGTAGGCATTCTCTATGCCTTCATCTATCCTAACTGAGCAGTTTTCAGCATGTGGCGATGAAACTGTGAGGTCCTGCTGTCTCACTCTACACATGAGAGAATAAACCAAACAGAATTGACAATGACAGTGTAACTGAGAGGGAGGAAAAAGGCATTGCTTTGCCTCACTTGAGTTTGGTCTGTGAGGGGAACATTGTTTGGCCAGGAGAATTGAGCCATAGCAATTGTTTTGTTGCTATGCAGTGTGGCAAAACAGGGATCACTGACTCAGTTGTATTGGCCATGGAGATGCATTCTTTCCCTCTTCCCTTCTGTGCCCTTTTGAGCCTCCTCTGAACACAGGCATTTCCCAATGGAAGTCTGCTGTTGCTACCATTGAAACACTTTCTATTATCATTCTGTTTCTGCTTCCTTCACAGATTTTCTCTAGGGAGAAGAGAAAAAGATGAAGTGCTAGGAAACACATGTGGGTAAAAAATGGTAGATAGCAAAATATACTATTGCCACATCCCCCCAAACTTCCATGAATTCCATATGATAAAAGCCTCCTCCCAAAATTTCAAAATATCTGAAAGGCCTGGGACAAATCTGTGAAATGTTTGCAGAAAATAATGTTTTCATTCTGGGTCTCCTTTAAAGCACAGTTTGATTACTGTTGCTGTTGTGTGCCTTCAAATTGTTTCCAGCTTATGGCAACCCTAAGGCAAATCTAGAATGGGGTTTTCTTGACAAGCATTGCTCAGAGAGGATTTGCCTGTGCCTTCCTCTGAGGCTGAGAAAATGTCACTTGCCCCAGGTCACCCACTACACCACTAAACCACACTGGCTCTCAAAGAAAGCAGTAGGTGAAAAACAAATGTTTACGACATTCATTCTGATTTTTATCTGATGTGAGAATTTCTGCACCAAGTAATTGACTATAGTATTCAATATCTGCTGTGAAGAGTAGGAGAAAGATCTGTATGATTTCCCTGCATAGAGGATGTGCAGCCTCTCATTGATAAAGTACATATGTTTTTTTTTTTAAAAAAAGACAAATGACCTATTTTAAAATGAATGGTTCAGAATGTCTTCTTTTAAATATGTGGCCAGTCCCTCTCACACAAACTCTAACCAATACCTCAGTGCTCTGAAGCTCACATAATATTTTTCAAAGGACATGAGAATAACCTCCAGTGGAAATGCTTGACTTTGGTCACGATCTAACCACTCTCAGAATCCACACCTTTAAATAGACCAGGAGCAATGTATCAGGCACACCCTAAACCAATGCCAAGGCAACACCTTCCTAAACCCACAACCATTTTTTCAGCACATCCTGGAAAACACTAAATACCAAGAAAGCTGGTCCACCTCTTTTTACCTTTCATGCAGTTTATTCACATCAGAATCAGGGCATGCTGATTTTATGTCCTTGACCCTCTCACTTCTTATTCCATATTCAGTAGGAAAGAAATAGAAATTCAGTGAAGGCTAGAAGTTTTTGCAAATTATTTGCACTGGAACTGAGGGATGGAGAATTTTGTTAAAGTGTTAAATAAGGTTAGGTAATAGATTTAAATGAGGAGAGCAATGGATCTTGCAGGGATGGAAAATCCACTCAAGGTTTTGCCACCTCTCTTCCCATAGTTGCTTCAGGCAGAATGATAGTCTGGCTGGCACTGGACCCCATCTCTTCAGACATTTGGTGCCAGCAGAGCTTCCCTTTAGCCTGCAACAACAGCAGGATATGGAAAAGCAATAAAATCAAGGCATGATTCTGTGCCCCCACATTGGTGGATCCATCAGCTGCCCCAGATTTAAATCATTATATATTAGAGTTTTTATTGTTAACCATTGTAGAAGGTATCAGATATGGGGTTGTGAAGACACCTGTTCACACACACACACACACACACACACACACACACACGCACACACACTCTCTCTCTCATGCTTTCTTTTCTCTCAGCCAGCTCACACTTCATTGTACATGGATAGGGAAGTTCCCACACACATACCCAATCCAATACCTTGGGATCACTGTGAGGTGTGGAGTTTAAAACCTCTTTCATCCGTCACTAGTTATCCCCTGAGCATCACAGTCTCCTAGCAGTCATGGCATCACCAACAGAATCTTTAACCCTCCAACTCTCTATCCCATTAATTCCAACTGAGATTGTACTTTTGTCACCAGAATTACTGTCAGGAAAGCTTCATCTTGGCACTGCCAGTGCCTAGGAGCTGCACATGACCCCTCATAGCTATGTCAAGATCAATCTGGGGGAGGGTAGAACATTTAACAGCCCCCTTCCTGAAATCAACACCAAATTTGCTGTTCTGATGTTGCCAATAGGAGGGCCAGAACATTGGTCCCTTCTCTGCCACCCATGTGATCAGCTGGTCGGTGGGGACTTCTCACATTTTGATGGGATTCAGGAAGAGTGCCTGGGGACTGTATGTAGGCAACCAGCTGCAGGTCGCTCCCATGGAGTAACAGCTGGTGGCTCCATGATAGTAAGATGGTGAATCTCTTCTGGGTTTCAGCCTATTAGAGGCACTATCCAAGTGCTGTTCCTTATCTCCTAAATAAGTCCAAACTAAACCCCAGAGTGGATTCAGTTTTACCCTGTCACGGGAGCCATCACTGCCTCCATGTTTGTGGTATTGTCATAAAAGGGACAAAAGTTTTGTATTTTAGACTTATTATAATACCATAAGCTCTTATGCAAATATACTTAAACCTGTTCCAAAAAAAAGATGATTTGGCCATCTATTCCATCCTTCCGACCTGCAGACCTTGGGAAATGTCATAATGAAGAAGAATCCAAAAGCTAAAAGAGGCTGCAGCTGTTTGCTTCTGCCCATGTCCACTGGGAAAGGACCAAATTCGGCCCCCTCTTCTCCCTCCCCCTGAGTCAATTGAGTGCAAACTATTCTTGCACTTTGAACTCAGCTTGCAGCAACTGAAGTAAACTGAGGCCAAAGAGGAAAGTGGGAAGAAGAGACAGAAGCTAGGACATTTTAAAGGAAGCTGAAAAAGTGGGACAGCGGAGGATTAACTGGGTCTGTCCCTTCCAAATTGGGGCAGTTTTGCTATCTGTGAACTGTTCGTATTTGCCTTTTGCATACCAGTTGTCTGTACTTTTGGGATTATTACATTATGCAGAATTCATCCTCTACTGTTTTGTTAGGACACACCCAATAACTGTAAAAGTAACTTCAAAGAAGTGAACATATCCTGTATTAGGCTACAGCCATAATATAACTTAGGTATACCTTTGCTATTGGAACAAGGAATTCATTCCAAGCTCTGCTACCACCTGAAACAGCCACTATTCCATTCTCCTGCCAACATCAGTCTTGTATCCCCACACAAACTACTGTCAGCATTGTCATGAACAGAGAAGTGTGTTCACAAGAATGAGTAGAAATGTAAATCTTTATTTTGCTGTCCCAGAATGGAGGGGAAAAAAGTCAACTGCTTTCTCTTTACAAGACTTTTTCTGCAATTTTTTTCCCCTGGAATTATTTTATTTGCCTTTCAGTAGTAGTTTTTGTAAAAATATGATGGGGCTTTGTGGAAGGACCATTGTTTATTAAAAAAAAAGATTTTGCACCCCTTCCTCAAAAAAAGCCCAGCTATTGCTGATGATAATGTAAAAATGTGCTAGTCTTTTTCCTCTTGTGCAGAGATGAAAAATCTCTCTGTATCTGACCATTTTTTTCAATAGGGTCTCTTGAGATGTTGACATAAACTTTCTCCTCAAGGACAGGAACATTTGTGAACATCTTTACTTCCCTAGGAGGGAGGCATGTGTTTATTGGCTCATATAAGGGACCAACTGGATTAGCCCAAAATATACACAGCAAGCTCTTTTTCCCCTCACAGGCGAGGGCACTTGGAGTGTTTCTAATATGCATTGCAGCCAAGATTTATTGATTACTTAACATAATTTTGTCAAGATGGAAAAAGAAACACAAACAAACGTATGGAAACCCATAAGAAGTCCCTCACCTCAAAAGAGATCTGGCAGCAAGCTCCGAATGAGTGTATTTTGACAAGCACAGTTGGTACTTTTCTATCTAATCTATAGGCTTTGTTAGCTCCCACTGCACTAAATCAACCATACAGGCACATTTCTACTGTAAGCAGAATGGTTCTGGTATGTTCCAACTCCAACCAGTGTGGTGTTTTGACTGCTATGCTATTAGGTATACTCTTGCAAGAAGGTTGCAAAGCCAGGCTGAGGGTTACAAAAAATTTCCATTGGATAACTGCCTCAGACTTCCTGGAATGGTGCCATCTGATCTGATATTATCCAAGTGCATTATCCTTGTATGAAGAAGAATGGAAGAATGTGCTGACTGTAAGCAAAACAAAGTACTGAAAAACCTTGGTGTGCAGGGGGGAATGACACCCATTTGTGCATACAGGAAGCATCTGAAAATATTGGTTTTCCTAGCTCAGTATGGCCTATAGTTGCCCTCAGTGTGGCACCCCAGGATTTTAGACAATGTTAGGAGAAGTTGCTTGCAATAGCTTTATTACTAATGCCACAATTATCTTAAATACAGATGAACATTTCTTACTCAACTGCAGATACAGATCTTTAAAAGGTTATTTTTTGGACCATAGTCAGGGATTCTGGGAGTTCCACTCCATAAAAGTAGCTTTCCCAAGTTCTAGTTTCAGATAGGGAGGGGAATTTAGCAGTCCTACTTATAGAGCCAATATGGTTAAGTGGTTTGAGCATTGAACTATAACTCCAGAAACCAGGGTTCAAACCCTACTTGGCCATGGAAACCCATTGCTTGAGCTTGGGCATGTCTGTCAGTCTCACACTCTCTCAACCTCAGAGAAAGGCAAAGTCCTTCTGAACAAATCCTTCCAAGAAAACATCATGATAGGGTTTCCTTAGGATCATCATAAGTTAAAATGACTTGAAGGTACATAACAACCTACAAAAGAACTGAATCTAGACCTTTCTAGATGTATGCCATATGATCTCCCACTGCACCCTTGGAAATAATTTTGGAAGTATATGCCCTGAAACATACTGGTTCACTATAGGTATAACCACTATAGCTACAACCACTATGTTCTGGGGCAGGGGCCATTTTTCATACGTACATTCATAGTTTTCCAATAATTTTCAGTAGATTTTTTTTTTTTTAAGTTGGGGAGTGTTTTGAGGTCTGGGGAGTTGAATGGTGTTGGGAACAAAATCATTCCATTTCACAGTGATTTTTGACTAATAAAGTGCACAGCACTGCAAGAGTACAACTATCCAGAAACTGATCATTGTCTGTTCCAGGCAAGCTCAATCTAATTGCATTTCAGTGATTTGTAACTTAAGCAGAAGTACCACTTAAAGTGGCTTTTGTGCAAGCGAGAAGTGAAAGGAGGGCAGATGTCCCAGAACAACTGGTGGTTCAGGACTAACAAAAGCAAGTTGTACCAATGGCATCACCACCTTAATTTTCCTTTAATGTGTAAAAGAAGGGAAAGTGCTGAAGAAGATGAACAAGAGACCAAAGAAAGAAAAAGAGGACCTAAGGTGGAAAAGAAGGGTGTATACTCAGAAGCAGAAAGACAAGGGTGGTAAAATTGAAAATTGATGCAACATTGTATAAAGGTGGCTGTGGGGTCTGAAATGATTGACTCCTTTTGATCTAAATTTCTGAATTCCCTAAAAACTTAACCAGATCAGTTTAAGTTTCTTAAGGATGATAGAATAATACATTTTAATCTTGACAATAGATTAATTCCTTGAGCATAGAGTATGATTAAAAATTGGCCCGGATTAGGATGATTTGGGCTTTCTTAGTTTGTACAGGTAGACATAAAAGAGCACTTAAGAATAGGATTCCTAGATTTGCTGTTTAACTATGGAAACACAATGCCACAAAATGACAATGTAAAACTAGTTCAAGCTGAGATGATATACCCATGAAGATGGTTGAAAAGACTGCACCATTCTATTACCACTTTGGCATATGACTGTTTTATTCCTACTCATTCTACTGTTCGTGTAGAACCAGTTTTACACCATGAAAAAAGACATGGTAGCATACATGCTTCAGTGCATGAAACCACTGGAAACTCAGGACTAGATGGAGATGCCATTAAACATGGTTATTAGCAGAAGAAGCCATGAAAATGGATGCCAATTTTTTGATGATGTGATGAACAAGTCATCCATTATGACCTGAAGAGTAACTACCACCTCATTTTGGCAACAGAGCCATCAACAGAAGTCAATGTAAGCAGCACTGGCAGAGCTGGCTGATAGAGAAACCCTGAATACCCCATTGCCAGACATTCAGTTCTTCCCTGCATACAGATCTCTAGTGATCTGGGATTCGTTCACACTGCAGAATTACAGCACTGTTCTCATACTTTAACTACCTTGGTTCTATCCTGTGAAATCTTGGGGTTTGTAGTTTGATAAGGCACTAGAGAAGCTCTCTAGTAGAGAATTCTAAAACAATCTCTCTAAACTGCCAGTACTGGGATTCCATAGGATGGAATCATATCAGTTGGAATGGAAAAAAGCACTATAATTCTGTAGCGTAAATGGTCCCAGGACATTTAAGAATCCACTTCTTTCTGATGCTTCAAATCACAGTTTCTTGGCAGGTGGGTCCTAAGATTTCAGTCTTCAGATTTGTTACTCACTAACACCTGTTTCAAACTGGCTCTAGAATGATATATAGAAGAGTACAATTTAATCTTCTTGGAACTTGTAACATGAGCCTCCTTCATACATTACTTACATGAAGCAGCAAAGTACATAAAAAAAGCCATGCCTCTGTCCCCCTCCATGGGTTAATCTGATGTTCAGGCCTGGAACTTTACAGGGCACACATGTATGAATGGGTATTTCTTTTAAAACTTTTAGGATTTTTTTTCCCTGGAAAGCACTCAAGGTGCCATATGAGAAAAGAAAAATAAAACAAAATTGTCAACGTTAAAAAAAAAATCAAATAAAATAATTGCTGTATTTGGAAAACTTTTAAAAAGTACATGAAATGCACTATTATTAGCTTTTGCAAACACAGAAACCCAGAAGTGTCAGTGTATTAGAACACACAAAATTTCCTGCAATGGTCTATATACTGTGACTAATAGTAGAATAAGGTCAGTTTTCTGAACTGGAATAATCCCTCTTTTGCAACTTTATTTTCAGTCACAAGCCATCCTTGCTCCCTGCCATTACTCTAGGCTACACTCTAATGAAAGGTCAGAGGTTAGCATTTTATTTTTCTCCAGATCATGAATGTTAAACAGTGTCAAAATGAGCAGCTCAATGACCCCTATGTGTTCTGCAGTTGCTGAAAAATGAAAACAAATGTTAATTTGGGTCTCTAGGCATACTCCCTCTTTTTTTTCCTTCTTTTTTTTTTTCTTTTTCTTTTTGGCTGATCTTTACTTACAGAACATATTAGACCACTTATACAATCAGGTCAAACTATGACCTTTGACCCAGCGCCATCTTAAAATGGCTGCCTTCATTTGTAGGGCGACCAGAGCTGCCTCTGGGCTTGCTGTGTAGATTCTTGCATGCCGTTCTCACTGGGTGCCTACTACTGTTCATGTGCAAGTTACATAAACCAGAGCAATCTCCCCCACACATTAAGGGCTCCATTCCAATTCAAAAGCTGATGTCTGGTGTAGGTGTTGTTTGTACCCAGTGTCAAGCTGTGATTGCTCACATCTGGTCACAAGCTGAATAGATCTTTTGATTCAAGGTGAAGAGGTGGGGGAGGGAGGAAAGAAAAAAGATAGAATGGATTCAGCTGACAGCTTTCTAACTCAGAATGCCTTTTGGGAAACATGTGGAAAGTAATCAGTTTGTCTATATGTAGAGTCAGGGCTACAGACCTTATTCAACACAAACCAATCGATTAAAGCTCACAGATGGAAGAGGTTGGCAGTTTCACAGAGACAGAAGTACAAATTCTTCTTGGAACGGAGTAAATTAACCCAGGAAAAAACATTTAACAATGGGAAAGGGCTCTGTCTAAGCATATCATGTTGTATTTTCCTTTAAAAAAAAATTCTCTTCTTCTCTGTAAATCATCATCACCTTAAATGCAAAAACGTTGAGGTATCAACTATATTTGCAAAACCCATGGCTGAGGCTTCGTCTGTACTCACGGCTTGTGTGATCAGGGAAAACATCAATGCCATCGCCCTTTCCTTGGCCATTTCCGCACTATACTGGTTGTAGTGCTATTATTCCACTTTCAACTATGGAATCCTGGGATTTGCAGTTTTGGGAGGGGCCAAGCAGAAAAGAACTTCCTGGGGTGAAAAAGAACATGTGCCATCAATTGCCCTAGAATTATTTTGTTCCCTGCAGCACTGCTAAGCTGCATTTAAATGTACGTTAGATAAATGCAACACCCTGCAGAAGAGAATCTGAAAAAGGAAATTGAAGGATAAATACTGGAAATTCAGTGTTACCCATAAACAATATTGCAAGGTGGTCTCATAGGTGGCTGGTAGTGAAACTAGGCTTTAGGGCACAGACAAATATATGATATCTATCCATCCATCTATCCAAACACACTCTGGAGCCCAGAAGGCCACACTACCTGGATTTTTGGCTCCTCTAGAGGACTGGAAGGCTGCAGAGCACCATTTATGTTCATCATTTTGAGTGACTTAACATGCACCACTTTCAGTTGCCTTTCAAGCTGTCCGTGGGGCTGGATTGTTTAAACTCCACAAAATGACACGCAATAGAATTCATTTTTTTTTTCAACTTTCCAAGTGTATTTTTCAGTCAAAAACAAATTGAGAGGAATTTTGGAGTGACCAGGATCTTTGAGGGGTTGTGGGGTCCAAATCCACATTGAGACCCCAAAGGACTTCATGCTGTCCATGAGCTGTGCATTATCAACTCTGGTTTAGAGGATTTAGCTGATACTTTTTGGCCCATTGGGAAGCAAGAAAATTACATGATCCCTTTCTCTCTCCCTCCTCTATTCACAAACACACACACACACACACACACACACAGAGCTCCGGCTGCAAAACTTCAAGCATTTCCAGCAATTCTGCTTACTGTAATTGCCATATTTACTGTGGAGATGTTTAGTATGTATCTTTGACAAGAAAAGTTTTATTTGTTGTTCTTTGTACATACTTTTTTTCTCTAATGACTCAATACATTAAGTAGACAAAAGTCTATAACTCTGCTTCTGTAACACAGCATGATTGTCTGATGTTTAAGTAAGATTTTTTAAAAAATATTAGCCATGCCACAAAGAACCTCGGGTTTCAAAAAAGATGATAAAATTTGAGAATTGTACAGGTTTTTATTTTATGAGGTGCAGAGATTAGGAGTCACGTGAAGACGATTCTATTCTGGCAATGTAAGTTTCATTTTAATTCCTGGAAAGAATATTGCCTTATGTGAAAGCAAAACAAATATATCATAATGATTGCTGAACATAATAATTGGAAATCATTAATTCAGTTTACTCTGGCCTAAGTCACAGGCTGCAAGTTCTTCATTACCTTGTAGGAACTGAATTAATAACACATGATATATTTCTGTTTGCAAGAGGTTTAAAGAATAACCTTTTCTCAGCCAGAATGAAGAAGTTTTATTTCTTAGATATATAAAAACAATGTTACAGCTGATCTACCTATACAGAATAATCATGTGGAATATACCTACTTGGATTCTGCCATTTTCCAGTTTTGGACTGAGGCTTGCATTTCAATATTATATAGTATACATAGCTTGCCAAACCAAAATGTTAAGAAAACAGTAAAATCAATATGTACTGTATTGCTTTTTAAAAAAATCTGGGCCTTTTTTTCCTTTTTGTTTTAGCCTTAAGCTCATAATGAAAACTAAAAGAACTTCCAGACTTGTGGCAGTGAATTCCATAAGTTAAACATTCTAACAGTAAAGAAGTAATGTCTATCGCATTCCATTTCTTTTCCTATTTCCCAAATTTATTTTTGCTTTTCATCTCTCTTCAAACACTGGAGGTTTACAAAGCAAGCATGTGTATGAGAAGATGAGATTGTAACATATCTAACAAACGGTGTATAAATATAAAGAAGGTGAATAACAGCTCGTCTTGCAGCACCACTATCTACAGACAGGATAGTACACACAGGATAGTACACACAAGATAGTAGAGAGTTAAAGTAAGCTTAGCCTTTTGGTAAAATCGTATAATGTAAGTGTATTTACAAATAATAAGTAGTGTTGAGTGACTCTGTAAGGTGCTTTTCAAACATAGATGAGGAAGAGAGAAGTAGAACTACAAAATGGATGATGAACAAACTCAGACTACTGATGGAGGAAGACAGAAGGTGTGGCTAAGACTGACAAACAGGAAATAATATAAAAATATGCTATAACTACACCCTTAGGAGACATGCAGACTAATAACTACTGCAGGTAGGCATGCTAAGGATGATACCCTTAACAAAAAGGAGCTATTGAGAATATGATATGGTATTGGAAAAGGGATACATGAGGGCAGGATGGGAGTTTAAGTCCCCTGTTCTTCCACCCCTAAATAACTGGGAGGAAGGCCTTGGAGCAATTGGTTATCAGCTTTCCTTGCTAGTTATGCCTAGTGAGCAAGTCAGTTATTCACAAGTCTCATTAGTCTTTTTCTGTTGCAGCAGAAATGTGGTGTCATAGAAGATCTTCATATGTTTATGATCCTGCCTCTATTTTTCCTTTGTCTTGTTTGTAGTTGGGCAAATCACATATCTACATCTTGACCAGTTCTCTGTTTCCTATCCTGGCCAGTTAAATGCCTTTGATATGCAAGGCATAGGGGCATCACAATTGGTTTATTTCCTCATCAGCTGGCATTTACAGGAATATTGCCACTGAATATGGTATTGCTGTTTCTTCACCATGGATGCATGGTCAGATATAAGGTGGAGTAGGTAGGACAGTTGGGTGGAGAAAAGAAACAAGGTGTTGTAGGAGCATGGTGGCCTTGTGCTACTTCACTTTTTAGAGGCACTACTGTCCCCAGCTACAACTCTGCCATGTATATAAATTTCTTATCTTTGTAAATTTAGCAATACATACTCAACCTAATCCTATCTGCCTTGTGCTAGTTTTCTGAATGCAGATGTTTATTTACTTTGTGAACATCAAGGGTATAATTCAAGCAAGCAATTTCCACACCTACAGTCTGAAGTGGTATTGTATTATTTGGATTATCATTAGCAGCCATAACTTTCCTTCTCTATTGCTATGTAATGTTCATTTCAGAAGGCCATTATTTTGCATTATTTGCAGGAGGTGGAAACAGGAGAGAGCAAGGGATTGGAGTCATGGCTAGTTATCAACTGCAACAATTCTGGTACCTTGGCAAGGCAAAAAAAGGCACAGAGCCATGGACAGGTCAGACAGTGGATGAAGCCCATTAGAGTCTAACAGGAGCTGAGGTCACAAGAAAAGCTCTCTCTTTGCTCCTGTGGCAGGATGCTGACAGATATGAGCCTGAGCTTTGTCATAACGTCTAGTGAAGAAGCCATGTCAGTCTGTGAAGACTAAAACCAGATAGACTAGGCTAAAACTCCTTCTTAGCACAATAAAGCTTACTTGAACCAGAAACACTTTTCTCTTTCTCTCCCTCCCTTTCTCTGCCAAGCATAATTCTCACTACAGGGTTGCACCTTGAGAAGAGGTAGAGATTTTGAAAGATCTGTTTGTTGTAGAAGTTACTGTGTGTCCCAGAATACTTCAGCCAGCGGCACTGGCATACAGTTATATACGGTTATACAGGCTGGAGATCTGTAGTTCAAAAAGGAATTTTTCTAAGCTCTAAGTACACACATGCACTCACTGTCTGCCATGCATGTAATGCAATGAACTGGAGCTCGGTAACCAGGCTCCTTTGGACATATAGATTATACTCTCTGGGTTACATGTTATAGATTACAAACACACTCAAAATGAAAATACCAGAGTTTGTCATGACAGCTTTTACTGAAACTACTTCAGCTCAAAAGTGTTCTGGCAACTAATCCAGAATTCTGGGGTTTGAACTCTCATACACATAACTGTTTAGAGATCTGCCCAGGCATGCAGCAGTTTCATGAATCTATACATGAGGAGAGGTTTGGGTCACACATGAATAATCTCCCTTGAAGTTGCATGAGAACGTTCAGAGCACAAACAATTGCAGCAGGGAGGCCTATTTGCTCAAACAGGCTTCTACTCAATCCAGAACCCTATAGTATTGAGACTCTGAACTGCATGGAAACCTATTCTCCTATGTATTGGCAGGATAGGACAGGATAGCTTGTGTATTGGCTTACACCACATGTGTCAAACACAAGGTCTGAGGGCCAAATTCAGCCCGCCAGACCATTTAATGAGGCCCTTGCACCTCTCCTGCAGCTGCAGCATTCCTCCCGCCTGGCAAGCCGGATCCCCGCATTGCAGGCCCCTGGCTCCTGGTATTCTGAAGAGGGGCCCAGCAGCCAATACTCACAATCTACTTCTACTTCTGACTGCTCCTCTGTCCAAGTCTTGTTGTCAGAGCATTGCCATGGGTTACCATGGCAACACTCCGCACACTTTGTGAGAGTTGGACAGAAGAGGAGTCAGCAGTAGAAATAGGATCATGAGTGCTGGCTGCTGGACCCCTCTTCAGAATACCTGCAGCCAGGGGCCTGCACTGTGGGGATTGGGCTCACCAGGTACAGAGAGGGGCAGAGGGGTAGAAAAAGCTACTGGGGGATAGCAGAAAGAGGGACAGAGAGGGTCGGCAGGGCAGAAAGAGATACAATTACAAATACAACTGGCCCTTTGAGGGCAACCATAATACTAATGCAGCCCAAGATGAAATTGAGTTTGGCACCCCTGGCTTACACAATCAGATGAATACTCAAAAGTATTCCTTTCAACTGTGCTGATTTGGTAGAGTTTGTCCCAATTAATCTGCTGTCATCCCACTTTCTCAGCTGTTTTTCAAAATTCCCAGTTTCTGTCTCCTTTCTCCCCTTTGTCCTCAGCTTACTTCAGTTGCTGCAAACTGAGTTCAAAATGCAAAAGTGGTTTGTACTTAATTGACTCAGCAGGAGTGAGAGGAGGGGGCAGAATTTTGTCCTTTTTCAGTGGACTCAGGCAGAAGCACACCGCTGCAGCCTCTTCTAGCTTTTGTGTTCTTCCTCACTGATAATTTTGATCGTCTTGACCACACTGTGCTAATGTTTAACCAACTGTGTCCCAGTTTCATCTGTGAAATGTAAGAGGGTATGTGCAAATAGGGTTATACACAAATCTGGAAACTGGAGACACCCCCACACACAACAATGCCATTTTTTTTTACCTTAGTGCAATCCTGACTAGAAAATAATTTCCCCCAAAATGTTATTCATATGTATATTTAGGGAGTGCAATGCAGAACTGAGACAGTTTAGAAGTCATCCAATGATGGCATCCTAAACATTCCTAACCTTGATCTTTTTTTCTTTTCTTTTTTTTTTTACAGTGAGATTGTGTTCCACTTACACACGCTTTGAATCAGGGTATAACCATTTTTGCCAACCTGAAAGACCATTTTATAGACTGAGAATGGAAGCAGAAGCCAGTGGAAAGGCTTCATAGCAGAAATTGGCTATGCGGCTTTATGTCTGGCAGACAATCATATGAAGAGCGGAAACCATCCTATGATTTATTTGGGCATCCCAGTTCTGCCTCCCTGAGCTCCAACACAAACACTGAAAGAAATGTGGCTTTTTTTTAAAAAAAAAAATCATATATATAAGGAAAGATTCAAATTTTATCTCACACATTCACAGTTCACTGGAAGAGGTAAGGTCTCATAAACCACATGATTCATTTTCCTGTATCTTCTCTCTCTTTCTTTTCCAGCTCACAAAGCTGAGCCAACCAAATTCAGACTACAAGGGGAAGATCCTTTGTATTTTTAATGTGTAATATATCATGGAAATGTCATACTGTTCAGCTTGGAAATTATGACATAGAGCTCCAGGGAGCTAAACACACACACACACACACACACACATGCTGAAAACCTGATCCTGAAAAAAACTTACTAAAAAATAAACACTATCCACCTACAAGTTGCTTCTGGATCAGGCATCTGGCACAATTTTTCCTTTAGGTTAGGAATGTTAATACCCAGTGTACATGTTTATCTGTCTACTCAAACACAGTTCTTCAAGAATGAGGCTCACTACATTGAGTATCTTCATCAAAAACATGTCTTGAAATATCTGTCAGTAAATGATACCATGCTCAGGAGAAACAGTTCCAGTTTTGTTCTCTACCATTTTCCTGTCTTTTAGAATTATGCAAAATCCACAAGTCACATCCAGGAAATTGACCAAGGCCCTTTTCGCACTCCAGTCCTGTTGTGAAATGACCTCAGGGGCATCGCGCAATTGTGAGGACCGTTCCACATGACGTCCTCGCAATCATGCAATGCTCCTGAGGCCATTATGGGGGCAATCACGCATTATATCATTTTAGGCTTGTTGCTGAAAATGATGCATGATCGTGTGTTGCTCCCATGCCTCACACGAACTTACCTTGCGTGAGGAGGCTGCAGACACGTAGCCATCGTGCTCCCTCCCTGAGCGCAGCCTGGGAAAGTATCCGGCTGCGCTACGGAAGGAAGGGGCAGGGCGCTCACATTTCCTTCTGACCAGCACAGAGCTGGTGCAGAGAGGAAGTGGAGGGGATGCAAGTGCCTCCCGGACGAGGCTTTTCACGCGATCCCCGCACGATGCCAGCTGCACCAGGTAAGGTGTGAAAAGGGTCCAAGTTTACTCTAGCTGATTACTCAGTCTTATTTATTTTAATGGATTTTCTCTCTGAGTAAAGGTGGTTACTTGGAAATTTTAATCAATAACATTTACCAAGTCTTCATCACATTACTCAGAAGAATTTTCCCTGATGTTCAGTGTAACCTACCCAGAAAGCTCAGAAAGCTCCTGCCAATCAAAGTAGGTGGACCAATGATCTGATACTAGATAAAGATTCTTCAAAAGTACACTTATTTTGTTCACAGGAAGGTCTGACAAAGTGTACCCAGTTATTTTATCCCGTGTTCCAGTATTCTACCTTAACTGCTTATACTTTACAAGTCTATAACATTACAAGTGTAATCTATACCATTAGGTAGTGTGAGGCAACTCAAACAACTGATCTTGGTTGTCAAGAAAGAACAGCAAATTATTAGTTATTTAATTATTTTAGTAGTATTGCCAGGGAGACATGCTTGTGGAATTTTCTTCCTCAGATGTCAGCATAACTTGGCTGGCCTTAGGTATCTGTGCACTTTGATTTGCTGATCTGTGTAAAGCAGCAACAAGTCTTGACCCAACCTTCACAGGGGTAGACTGTTAGGCCTAATAGAATTAGTTGAAACATAACAGAGAGACTGAGATGATCAAACCACTATGAAAACCTCCAATATCTTTCACAAGCTAAGGAGCAGTGCTGAAAACATCTGCCTAGATGATTTATACAAAGGAAGAGGTTGCTTTGATTTTTGAAAAAAAATGAAATGTCGAATACAAATACACTTATCAACAGCCAAGGACTGTGGGTCTGTACAATGTCTGTTCTTTATTCTGAAAAACGATGGAGCATAACCTGTCAAGGAATCTGGCTGCTGCCTAGGAGGTGAAAATTTTAAACTGAAACACCTGCATATCACATGGGCAGTGTTAGGTACACATACAAGTGGTATTCATTCCAGGGTGCATATCACATACCGTTTGTTTGACAACAGATAAAATCAGATTGGCATGTCAGCTCCTAAGCAGGAGGCCCATGGCAGTTTTACAAGGATTTTGTTTCTCCCCACCAATTACTCCTTGGATTTCCTTCATGTTTCTATCCTATCAGAAAACCTTCCTCCTTCCTCACTTGCTGAAGGTCTGGATACCAGTCAAACCAAAATAAAATAATCAACACAGGTGGTCATTTGTAGAAAAACATTCTTTGGGGATGTTGAACATATCTTTGCATGGTACAGATTATTTTGCTGCCCAGGCCCATAAATACGTACATGCAGTTTTGGCATCTTTGAGCCCAACACATGCCACTTATTGAAAACAAAATAGGGAGGAAATGCTAACTTTACATAAGCAAAGATCTCTTTCCATGTTCCTTTACCAAATGGATGCTCATGGTGCTGCAGTTGTTCTAATGCTGGTCAGGGGCATGATTTAATAATTTTTATTACATTGATATACCACACAAGCAGTGAACATCCCGAGGGGCTTGATGTTGCTTATGGATAAAATAAATAGAGTAAGGATGGAAAGAATATTCAAAAACATTCAGAAAAAATGGCTAAAGAATATGTTTCTCAAGTGTTGGGAAACGCTGACCAAGGGAATTCTGGCTTGATTTGGATCTTCACAGTTTGGAACTAATTTTCTAAAATTCACACATGTGGGCTTTTATCCACCCACCACTCCCCAGCATTTTCCCATGTATTGTGCAAAAAATGCTGTACAAAAAATTTGCCCAGATTGCAAATTGCCTTTGCAAAATTCACAGTTTTTGAAGGCGTTCTTGCAGTGGGAAGAAAATTGCTAAAATTACTTGATGTATCCTTTGAAAACAAAATGAGCAAAAAATTACATTCCTAAAGCAGACTTTCAGTATGAGCCACATGGCTGGAAGGTTTTTATTTATCAAAACTGGTTTGGGTGTAAAGATGAATGTCATTGTAATAATGTAGCTAAGAGAAAATCTCAAAATGTTTTGCACAAATAAGAAATTTACGCAAAAATATCCCAATTTTTTTTTAAAAAAAATCATAACAGCTTAACATTTTCTTCCCTCAAGATGTGCCTCAAGAGACCAATGTGTTGGGGCACTTTTTTACTGAAAACAAGAAAAATTGTGAATATTCTTTATATGCCTATTTCCATGGCTGTATGCAGGAGTCCTCAGTCCTACTACGTCTTGTAACACATTCATGTACCAATAAGCCTTTCTGTGCAGAATTGCATAAAGCAACAATGGAAACTGCTGCCCTTCTGATGTTGCAGAATTCCAGTTCCCATCGTTTGTCCAGTTCCCGTCCTTTGGTTAGGGCTGATGAGGTCTGCAGTACAACAGCATCTAGAGGGTTACAGTTAACCTCTCTTGGTGTAAAGCTGTTTTATACAATATCATTCAGAATGATGAAGTGTCACAGTAATCACATTATTAAACAAAAAACAGCCATACATGGCGCTGAATACTTTTGCAGAAGAGTGTAATAAACATGAAATCAAACTGCTTTATTTAAGAGCTGCAAAAACATCTAGCAGTTCACTGTTGCATATAAATAATGGAACCAGTTAAATGAATGTTTTCAGAGCAAAGCTGATTGCTTGAGGAGTTTCTTTGCTCATGTGAGAGACAATTCACTGTACACTGGAAAGGTTGGTGGAATGAAAATTTTATCAGTTTTAGAAAATGAAATAGCTGTGCATTGTATACCACCATGTGTGTCAGGATAGCCTCAGGCTGTGGCCATTTTCTCTACTCTTAAAAAGCTGAGTTTGAAATGTACAATAGCAGAGATATAATGTATTTGTTTCATATTTTCATGTAGCTATCAAACAGTAGCTTTTTCATCTCTTGTTATTAGTGGTGCTAAATCATGAATACTGGATTTTAGATTGATTAATGTTTTAAGGCTTGTTTCCTTGTGGGTTCCAATATGTTGCAAGCAGTTTCTATATGAGCTATTTTCTGCTAGTTCAGTACCTGGAGGATCGTGTACTTAGCCAACAAAGGACTTGAAAAATTACTATTCAACAGTGATCCATTTCAGAGTAGCAAAGAAGCAAGTCTGGCCGCAGATGGGATAACATTACTAAAACACAGGAAAGAAACAGAAGTGATTTGTGTTTAGAATACTAATTTGGACTAGCAAGCTGAATAGTAAAGTGAAGAAATGAAAAGTGGACATAAGAGAGAAGAAAGCTGATGAAATAAATGCTGCAACAATCCAGATACAAAGTACGGAGGGAAAAAAAGTGTCCTTGCATTTGGTGGTGTTTCCCAAGGTTCAAATAATCTGTTATCTTCTAAATTCAGGATACAACATCTGATGATGCCTATTCAAGTTACATTTGATCATACCTGACAAATGACTGTACGATTATTGCCTAGCAAGTGAACTAACTTTATCTCATGCTTTGGACTTGACATACAGCACTCACATCCATCAGATGACTGCTGCACAGTTGACCTATCAACTGCAAACCTCCATGAAATATGTATTTCAACAAGATCAAGAATGGGATTCTGTCTTCCTTTGCCATTGAAAGATTAGCTGAATGTGGGGAAGGGTCTTGTTTGTCTGTCTAGTGGTAAGAACAACAGGAATTTTAATAATATGATGATCTAGTCACAATGGAACTGTGTTGAGGCTGTAATGGAAAATTCCCTGGAATCTAAGCAGGAATTGGGGGTGGAGGAGACAATGGAAACAGATTGGAATTAGGCAATTTATCCCAAACCTTATAACCATCATTTTTTTTAATGATTTGAGAAACAGAAGCTTGTAAGGACAAGTCCTTGGAAAACACAAGAACAGTAGAAACATATGTGCCCACGAAGGCCATGTCTGCACTAGACTGTTATAGTACTATTATTCCACCTTCAACATCTTATGGAATCATGGGATTTGCAGTTTAGGAAGGGACCTCAAAGGCCCCTCCCTAAACTGCAAACCCCAGGATTCCATAGGATGTTGAAAGTGGAATAATAGCACTATAACAGCCTAGAGCGGAAATGACCTAAGAAAAATCTCATCACTTGACCTTTATAAATGGACTGAAATTCTGTTCCTCTTCTTTATATGTCCCTCATTGCATCAAATCTGACTTCTCATTAAAAGAATTCCTGATAGATTGGTATGGCTACAATATCATACCATAGCAGACTTTCCATTCAATTCTAACTTTAAATAACTAATAAACATTATGGATTTCTTTATGTATCTACTGAAACTCAATATAGTATCCACTTCTCCAGTCACTTTTGCTCAAGTAAATGCATAGACTGTTTCCTACCTGGCCAGGTTTAATATTTTGGCATTAGTATATAAAGCTCTTAAGTTTGATATCTGAGAGCACATCTCCTTATCAATCTATCATTGTACATATTGGCAGTTTCCCTGCCCTACTCATTTCATTTTTTAGAAGCGTGCATGTGGAGAGGTGTCAATAAGAATGATGGGAAAATAGAGAAAGGCTATTTGAGTAAGCAAATATGCAAATAGTTACATGTGCGGCAGGAATCCCTCCCCATAAAAAACGCAGATGCTGTGGTAATAGGACGGGACATAAACTGTCCCCCACATGCACACAGTAGAAATATTCCCTTGCACTGATGTGGCTATATAATGAGTGTCCCATGTGGCTTTCTAAACTAATATTAGTTTGGATCAATACAGTTGTGTGAGGGCAGTCAAGAGGTCAAGCTGGGACAGGTATACTATGCGGTGGAGCTGGGTTACAGCCTTTGTGTCAATTCAGCCCAAGACTATAAGGAGCAGCACAGATTCATTGGCTCCTGACCGTTTCAAAAAACACAGTGGGTTGGATGTAGAAGCTGCCTTCTGCTAGTGGAACTAGTGGAAAGTCCTTCTGCCTATCTTTGCAGGGTCATTCTTTTCTCCTCAGTCTAGCCAATAACTCACTCCATTCATTGAAATCCCTTGAATCCTTGTGTAGAATTTACAAGGAGATGGAAGATTTGCCATGAGACAGAGAAAGCAGGGAGGTCTACTTCTTTCAGCCATGTTGCTCACACTTAAACTTGATTCCAGTGATCTGAGTGTTAGCCTAGGATTCCAGGAAACCATCGTTCAAATCTCCACTTAGTCACAGAATCCCACTAGGTGATCATGGGCAAATTACCTTCTCTCTGCCTACAAGGCAGACAATAGCAAACATCCTAAAAATAAATCTTGCTAAGAAACCTTTAGAAAAGAATCGCCTTCAGTGAATTTTAGAGATACAGCATGATACTGTGGCTTCAATGAAGTTCTAGGACACATGTCTCAAACACAAGGCGTGTGGGCTGAATCAGGCCCGCCAGGCCATTTCATATGGCCCTTACACCTCTCCAGTAGCTGCAGCACTCCCCCGACCTGGCAAGCCCAATCTCCACATTGTGAGGCCCTGGCTGCTGGTATTCTGAAGCGGGGCCCAGCAGCCAGCACTTGCAATCTACTTCTCCTTCTAACTGCTTCTCTGCTCAAGTCTTGCCGTCAGAGCATTGTTACCACAGCAATGCTCTGTGCAGCTTGCAAGAGTTGGACAGAGGAGCAGTCAGAAGTAGACGTAGATTGCGAGTGCTGGCTGCTGGACCTCTCTTCAGAATACTGGCAGCCGGGGCCTCACAATGTGGAGATTAGGCTCACCATGTACAGAGAGGGGCAGGGGGACAGAAATAGCCACAGGGGACGGGGGGAGCAGAAAGAAGTGCAGAAGGGGTCTCAACTGGTACCAAAAGGTTAAACAAAGTTAATGTAATAAACAGTGCTTGGTAATATTTGTCTGATGATTAACAAAAATAACTTTGTTTTCAAAATGCATTTTTCAATAAATTGTACAATAGTTGTACACTTGACTATCTGCTTGCCATTATGTTTCCTAGACTTCTAGTTTTAGAGTTAATTATTACTAAAACTAGTAATAATCGAATTCAGAGGCAATTATTTAATATGATAAGAGAGTAGGTACATTTATATAGTCTTATGGATACAACCAGCCTTTTGAGGGCAACCATAATACTAATGTGGCCCAAGATGAAATTGAGTTTGACACCCCTGGTCTAGGACAACCATTCTCAAGGTGTTTGTTTGTTTTTGGTACACATCACCCTTAGGAGTGATACTCAGGTTACAGGACCCCTCTGTCAAATAGGGATATGACATGAACAGATAGACAAAACAAGAAAAGTTGTAAATTCTGACATTCTAAAAGTCTTATGAAAATAAAAGTCTGTTAGGCACCTCCTAAGCCAGACAGCACCCCAACTGAAGAATTTCCAAGTTGCTATTCATTGTGGTTCAGGGGAAAAACAACTGCAGCACTCTCTTGGTTGAGGCAGCTGGAGAGACCTTGCCCCCAGAGTCCTACTGTACCTGCTTGCCTCAGCCCATTCCATGAACTTGGTGCTTTTCTGCAAACCTATAAACCCTTGGGGCTCCCCTTCAGTTGCCAGTCTGTGACTCACTTCAAATGCATCAAGGTCATCTTTGGGACCATATAGCCCCACTGAGAATGTTTAGTCCAGGACACTGGGATACCAGAGTTCAAATCCCAACTCAGCCATGGAACTCCTTGGGTGACCTTGTCCATGTCACACCCTCTCGCCCTTAGAAGAAGGAGATGAGCAGTTAGAAACCAAACCATACTGCAATGATGGATGTGTCAGACAAGCTGCCCATCCAGAGCTCACTTCTAACTAGACTCAAGCATGCAGTGGCTGAGCTGGTTGTAGGTTTCAGCATGGTGCAAAGTACAGGCAGGAGCACGCACAGGGCTTCTTGGAGGAAAATCTCTCTGAATTGTTTCCTTAACCACATTATTTGCTTTGGCACATAAAAGGATATGTGTTCATTAATTTAATAAAGTTATGGATGCTTCCCATTCCAACACTGGTATATTTTGTCCTTCTTTGTGGCCACATCTTATGAATACCAGTGGTATCATGAATATCTGATCCACTTTCACAGTAAAACTGAGCACAGTTGGTGTTTTTGTGTACCAAACCTTATATTGGTCTGGGCCAGTTTTCAGCAATCTTTTACCTTTTCCTGTCTTTTGTAAACTTACTCAATTCCTCATGTGCCTGCATCCTTTTCTCCTGTTTGCTTTACTTTAGGAAAAGGCAAACCACACATATATTGGAGACTGTGACTGGATCTCACTAAAGTCTTCTTAAAACTTATAAAATAGTAGCAGGAGCATTGTAGCGAACTAGGGCCCTTTTTGTAAGCATTTTTTTTGTGTGCGAGTGCCCCTTGAGCATCGCGTGAATGGGAGCGTCACTCTGTACGACGCACTCCCACTTGCGTGACACTCATGATGGGCGCACGCGCATTTTTTATTTTCGGCTCTAAGCCGAAAATACTGTGCGCTCGCGAAATGCTTGTGACACCCTCGCACATTTACCTGCGTGCAGTGCTTCGGCGAGCCAGACCGGTCGCGCTTCCTTCCCCCAGCGCAGCCTACAGCTCCCAGACTGCGCTGTGAAAGGAAGGGGCGGGGCGCTAGCGCGATGGTTGTGCTACCAGGAAGCCGATGTGGGAGGTAGAAGGGCTGTCGCAAGCGGCTGCTCGTGCGAGTGCCACTCCCCACTGCCGTGACGAAGGTAAGGTGCGAAAAGGGCCTAGATCAAAGTAGTACATATGTGGCAAGGATGCTTAATTTTTTCACTCTCCGTCATTTTTTTTTTTTGTTTAAAACTGACCCATTCCCACATAAGGCCCAGGTTAAAAAAAAAAAGCCCTCTTCCTTGTCTTTCTTCTAGTTTTCTTTTCACTGTAGCTGGTCACCAATGTCTTACGGCCTCTCATATTACAGCCTTTTGCAGCTGGTTCCTTGTTCTAAAGTCCTCTCATATTTCAACATCCTTACTTACATTTTGCATCAGTCCTCTTCCCTCTGCAGTTCTGTCCAACATTTCTGCACTTTTTCTCTCCATACCATTCTCTGTAAACACCTGTCTCCAAACTCTAAGACAAGGCTGAGAATTGTTAGCCTTCCTGATGATTTACATTGCAGTTTCTACAATCGTTGACCACTACTGCTGTTTGGGGCTGATGGGAGTTAGAGAACCAAACATCTAGAGGGCCAAAGGTTTTGCTTCAGTCAGTTGCAGGGTTTCTATGTGGGGAGGACTTTAAGCAAGATGCTCCCAATTTCACCCCCCCCCAGTGAACCCACTTCCCTCAACTCATGCTGTTGCTGGCTGCCTTTTCACTTGCCCTCTGCCCTTATGTCTGATGGGGGTGGGATTGAACAAATGAACAGAGATCAGGGCCTTCTTGACAGCTGTATATCCATCCCTTCAGCATAGCTATACACCACTCCAGTATTAGGCTGTATGCCTCTCTATATCATTTGTTGGGGAACGTGAGATGGAGGGTGCTGTTGCACCACTATGCTCCTAGTTCGCTTCCATCAGCAAATGATTAGCTACTATGTGAACAGAATGCTGGATCAGATAGAGTTTTGGTTGTATCCAACACGGTTCTCTTTATGTTCTTATGCCCATGTTTCATAGCTGCACAGCTGTACTTTCCATGTATTTTATACATTTCCTTTTCATACGTAAATATATTTTCAGATGTTTCTTGTCAAAGCATTTGTTTCCTCATACCTGCTTCACTCTCCATTTCTGCTCTAGATCCTCTGTTCTGTGTTATCTTGGCCACCCAGAGTATTTACGTCTTATACATGCTCAAGTTACTTCTGACATATGATATGTCCCCATTCAAACAGCAGGCCTTTTACCTGTCAATAACATCTGTTTTATTCTTATTTATTTTTAGGTTCTGGCTTTAGGCTTTAATGTGTTCTGCAGCTTTCCTTCCATTTTTAAGCCCATACTACTGTTCTCTCCACAAAACATAATCTATTTATTTCCTTCTCATTTACTTTAATGCTCACGCTCACTACTTGGTTCATTTCGACTGCATATTTTTCACTACATTCTATATTGTGTTTAAATATATCTTTTTTTAATGGATTGCTTTCCCCTATTTATTTTAGTAACACAATAGCAAGGTCAAGATAAGCAGGAGAGAGGAAAGAGGGGCAGGGAAGCAAGCAAGGGTTGGTTCAGAAGGCTAATGGTAATCCAGAACCACTGAGGACAGAAGCGTCGTTAAAGACAGGCCAGAGGACTGTATGTATACCTTCTATGTAAACATCGGCCCTTTCCACACTGGGCTATTAAAATGGCGCAGAGTGACCTCCGACGGAGGTCTTCTGCACCGTAGAGTGGACTGGGACGGACTGCTTTTTGTAGTTCTGCACCTCAGTCCGGTTCAGAGCAACTGGAACTGATCGCGCAGTGTGCTTTTTAAAAACCTCTTTTAAGAGGTTTTTAAAAAGCACGGAGCGTGCAACTCCATGTTACTCCGTTGCCACGCTCCAGTGCAGATTTGCAGGCATGCACTAGTGTGTGCCTACAGATCTGCCGGGGGCGGGCTTTAGGCTGGTGAGCTTCTCCGGTTGGTGGAGAGCCTCCACCAACTGGAAGCGGCCATTTTGGATGCTGGAGCAGTGTGGAGCGACAAGCTCGCACTGCTCCTCATCCCGACAGACTCACCCAGATGCTGAAGAAATCCAGTGAGTCCCATTTTGCGCGGTTCCTTTCCCACGTGCGGAAAGGGCCATCCTTGACACAGGCCCTTTCCGCACAAGGCTGGTGAATCGGTTTGTGCTGTTTCTTACCGGATTTTCTAGGCTCAAAACAAGGCGGACTTTCCCTTATTTCCTTCCACACAGCCACTGCGTATGTTTCATTCTGATTCGGAGGAGTGCGAGTTCATGAATCCACACTGCCTCCACCGTGACCACTCCTGCTACTCCCCTCACCCCGCCCCATCGGCTGTGATTGGCCTTTTTTTTTTTTTTTTGCATGATTTAGTACATCATTGCATATGTGTGTATGTGCAAAAGTCCATACTGACCCCTGGCCCCTCCCATGAACCCTCTCCTGACCACCAATTCGCATTGATGCAAATGTATGTGTCTGCACCACTGTGAAAGTACGAATTGGATCGATCTGGAAAATTGGAAAACCGATTTCTTTTGGTTTTCAAATAGCGCACTTTACTACCACATAGGGGTGCATTTAGACAGAATTATGTGCAGAACCAAGGTAAATAAACCGAACCTAGTCCGCTCCAATGTGCAGAAGACCTTTGTAGCAAGACGCATTGGCCCGTCTTAATAACTGCGTGCGGAAAGGGCCAAAGTCTCATCTTACTCTACTTAGATGACCATCCAAGAGGTATCATGGTAGAAGATGATGAGTCTAAGAGGGTGGGGGTGGGGGGAAACCAACACAGAAATAACATCTAAAAATCTGAAAGGGTAGATAAGGTCTTTGAATTAAGATCCTGCTGAAAGGCGAAGATGTTGCAGCAGACATTGAAATATCAGCATCCTTCACCAGAAAAAAGAAAATGGTGTAATTCTCAGGATGGGCAAGAAGATGAACATCTCAAGATTTGGGGCGCAGAAAATCATGTCTCTCAAGGGAAGATTTCAGCCAAGGCTGTGTAAGTCCTGCTGTCATGTGATCCAGACTCCATCATACTAGGCAGGCAAGCTCATCTTCTTCAGGCCTTGAAATACACTATTTAGAAGCAACTAATTATTCAAAGTCCATGTATCTTTATCAGACCAACTCAAAAATCTCAGTTCTGACTTTCAAAATTTTTTCATCAGGCAAAGATGTTTAAAAACACGCAGGAGAGAGGGAAGAGGAGATGGGACAGTGCTGGCATTACACTTCCATATGTTATCTACAAATGGTACATGGTGCAGATTCTTAATGCAGGGTGTAAGGCACAACCTCAATCATCTTGGGCTTTGCAGGAACAAGAAAAGCCATAAAAAACAGCAATTAAAATTGATTCTACATTTGAGAATACAAAAGTGAATTACCATTCATTCCTTTTTCCAGTAACAAAAGTATAATTAAGTGACATTATAGGTTGCCACTTAATGGGTAGTGCCTCTAATTTTTTCAGAGTTATACCTGTTTAGTTACAGGGGTCGACTTCGCATGAGGAGGAATACCACATGGTGCAAGTGCTGCCTCACATGGTGACCTGTGATCTGCTTTGAGTGATGATGATGTCAGAATGAGGTAGATGGCTGATGTACAGATGAGTTGGTATTTTGAATCACAAGCCAGCAGCTTTTAGCATTCTGAGTTTCTTTTATTTAACCCCACCCTCGAAGTAACTATTCTGTTACTTTTGAGAAATGGGAAACAGCTACTTTGAAAAACTCTACTTATAGCTATAAGAGGAGGGGAGGCTTGAAATGATAACTGTAACCAGTTGCTTTTTAAATGTGACCTTACAAACTGCAACACTCCATCCCACAGATTCAAAGTTACCAAGGCATTCTTTGGTCTTCCTACTGAGTCCTGGGAATAAATTTTTCCAAGCTAACCAGATCACAGATAAAGTCTTAGCATGTTTTTTTTCCTTCCTTAGATCCCATTTGGGAGAAAGTTCTATAGATAAATAAGTATAACAAGTATAAGTATAATAAATAAGTAAAAAATGACTTGCTGGCACATAACAATAATTACTCATACTAAATAAAACTGAGTTGTTGTTGTGTGCTTTCAAGTCATTTCTGGCCTATGGCAACTCTATAATGGAGTTTTGTTGGCAAGATTTGTTCAGAGAAGGTTTGCCTTTGCCGTCCTCTGAGGCTGAGAGAATGTGGCTTGCCTATAGTCACCCAGTGGGTTTCCATGGTTAAGCAGAGATTCGAACCCTGGTCTCCAGACTCATAGTCCAATGCTCAAACTGCTGCACCATGATGACTTTCATATGTGTGTACACAATTACTGCACAACTCTATATGCAGAGATTTACATTACAAAGTGCTGCAAAGATCATTGTCTGGCAGCTTTCGGTTTTGCCAAACATAAGCTTTGGTATGATAATGTCCATATAAAGTGTGCAACTCATATCCCCAACTTGGTCACACCTGCACTGTCAAAGCAAACAGAGAAAATGGCAGAAGGAAAGAGTGGGGATCCCTTCAAAATGTGCAGCCTCACTCTCCAAAGATATGAGCAGAAACTCCCCTTCCTTTTCAGCCAGCTTGACAAACAGCCAAAATGGATAATGCCAATGTTCCACATCCATGATGTACTACGAAGATGACATAGGCCATTTCGGCACTAGCCTGTTATAGTGCTATTATTCCATTTTCAATGTCCTGTGGAATCCTGGGGCTTGCAGTTTAGGGCAAGACCTCAAGGCCACAATTCCATAGGACGTTGAAAGTGGAATAATGGCACTATAACAGGCTAGTACGGAAATGGCCATAGACTTCCCTGGACCCATCTTTCTTCCTTTCTCCTATTTCTCTCTCCTATTTCTCTCAGGCTGGACACACTGATTTGGCAGCCAGTCTCCAGTTTAAGTGCCACGTATGTCAAAATAGCATCAGCAGGAGAGAAACTGTTCACACTATTGGTCTGACCACCACATTGAAATAAATTCATTTACTACTGTGATCACATTACGAACTCTGATTCTAGAGATGCGTTATTTTAGGTAAGCCTAAAATCAGAGTTTGGTTTCATGAGGGTAAGGAATATTCAGATATCTATTCATTGCTTGGAGGGGAGGGGCGGTAAAACCAAAATATATTGACAGAACACAAGAAAAAGAGTCACAGAAACAGATGGGGCGAGCCAGAAAATGCCCCCAGCTCAAAGCAATCCCCCTTCTTAAAGGAACATATCATATGAACACAAGCTCGGATTGAAGAAAGAGGCCTTTCAATATTCCAGTTGTTTGTAAATGGAGAGCTGTATAGATAGTGCCTCATTCTCTGATGTCAGATTATGAGCACTAACACGTCCCAGATAATCTTACTTTAAAGAAAAGAAACAGCTATCATGTTACTTCTAAACTGAAGTTGCATTGTGCCTCTATCATTCTTCTCTTTGCTGCTGGACAGAATGATGAATACATCATTCTGCCTGCATTCAAACTTTGGGGGCAAAATGCACAGCCAAGACTTTCCAGGGCTTGTTATTCTGTTTTAAAAAACACTGACATTTTCTTAAACAGACATAATTTACAATTTTTAAGTCATACAACAGTGCCTTGGTGTGTGAAAGCCAGCAAGAAAACAAGACTCATTTGAGATAGACTTGAGTCTGAAAGCAGCGGGAGGGAGAGGCGGAATCAGTCTTGTGCTCTCTGAGGTCACTCTGGCTTAAAGAAGAGAAAGGGTTCTGAACTAAGGCAATCTCGTGATATTTTTCTTTCTTTTTCTTTTCTCTTGAATCTATTAAAAGCTCCCATTGCAGAATGTTTTGATCCAGCTGAGAAAGAAAGAAAGCAAGCAGCACAATCTTAGGACATGACCGATGTGCTAATGGACTTGTGCACACTTTCCAGTTCAGCCTGCAAGAGCAAGTGTTTAGGCTGCATTGTGGGTAGTCTGGCTGGAGCAGGTCAAATAAGGGGAACCAAGCTGGTGCCTGGACTGTCCTGTCTTGTGGCAGGTGGCTAGCTCTGAATGCCTTTCTCCTGCCTCCTCTCTCTCTTTGTCTCTCTCATTTTCTTTTAGCTCAAAGGCCACTTATACAAAAGACTCTTCTTGTTTTTCTTCCTAATGCCCCCTTTCAGGTTTTAATACTGCTTTTCATACATATTATCACACATTAATTGGGAACAAGCTTTTTTTTTAATATTCCAAGCTCTCTATGAGAGTATTACAATGATGTGCATTGCTCATATGATGTTAATATGCTCAAGATCTTCAGAAAAGGACTGTATCCACTATTGTTTAGTGTAGCATGATAGCTTTAAGGAAGCTCCTTCCTTAAAAGGAGAATTAGGGTGCCATTTCCATTTCTCAGAGATAATGGATAGGACTGACAACTAGTATCATCCACCCCAACCCTCAAACCCCAAAGCAAAAACATACCATCATATTATTCAGATTCCACCACTGTATTTGCAGTAAGGTTGGGTGTTCAGTGTCATGCAATAAGAGACCGCTTTCTAAAGTGCTGCAATCTCCCTTGAGTCTCCTCCATTACTCACATTACCTCAGTCCTGATTGCCAGGTGTATACTGCTTAGTCATGTGAAGTAAGTTATGATAGGAGATAGCAACTGGCCTGAGGTCAACTGGTTCATTTTACAGGACAATAGGTATCTGAATTCATGATGAGTAAACCTCCTCCCAGCTCATAATTAGATTGATTTTTTTAAAATGATCCTTCTTGAGGAACTCTCAAGGAAGGCTTGAATATTTCCAGTGAATTCTGTGATAAACAAGGATAGTTCAAGACATTTTGATGCCTGAAGAAGCACAGGAAATGGTATTCTGTATTCACCTAAATCAAGGAACATGGCAGCATAGCCAACCAAGCTTGTGCTTAAAGTCATGGTTCTCCCAAGCATCCATTACTTTTGGAAAGATCAGGAATTGTAGGTCAGATCATTATCCACTTGCAGGATCCAAAAAGCTGACAACCAAGAGTTAAGTATTGTATTTTGGTGCAGAGATCTGCAATAAATAGGCCAAAGTGTGTTTGGACTTACAATGCACATGATATTTATATTTCATAGAAGAATCCCATTTAACTGGTACATCTTACCAGTTAACATGTGGCCAGCCTATATTTCTATCTTTCTCTTTCCAAAGCCAAAGCATTGGGTGAAGGATAGTTCACCAAGTCATTTCTCAGTTTTCAAAATGATTATGAGAACTTGGAATACAGATAGAAAATTATCTAAGGATTTGCTGAAGTTGATGTCCACCATAAGCTTCAGTGGTAGACTTGCTTGAAGGATCAAAGCAAGTTCTATATACCACTGAAGCTTTTGAAGAATGTTTAGAAGTAAAACAAGTAGGAAAAGCCCTGTGATGCCAGATCCAAGGCTGTTCTTTAAACACTCATCAAGGGAAACCTGGAAAAAAAGCAATGTCATCTCTGCCAAAATCATCAGGTTTTGCCTCATCCCATCCCCATGAATAAGGTCTAATCAAAAAAAGTCATGCCACTCCCTTGAAGTGAATCTTAAATAGGCAGAAAAAACTTTTATATGGCAAACCACTTTTCCCTGCCTCTCTTTTCAAGTCAACCACAGCAGTTCCTCACCACAAGCACTGAACCTGAATTCAAATCCCTTCCAATCTCATCTTGGGTGGCCTTGCTGAAGTCACTATTTTTGTATAAGCCATATGCCAGCTTTTCAGTGACTATGTGAGTATGACTGAGCTTGCGACTGTGACCCATAAACCACTACACAAGCCAGTAACACATATCAATCACACATTTTCTGAATGCATGGAGGAGGAAGTGGAATCACACCTGCTTTACTTGTCTCCAACCCCTGCAACTTTAGCTGAAGGTGTGAAAATAGCTTATGTAGAGCTTGTAAAACAAAAGCTACTTTGCTAAAACTACAAATCTGAGATTCCCCAAGGTACCATGACCATAGGCCACTGAGAACTGTGGTCCAAAACCATAATTTTTCCAAGCTCCGATAGGATGCACATGCACATACATGTGCAGGCTTTATGTTCACAACTGAGGATCTTGCTTTTTTGCAAAGTACCTGATTGCATGGAGAAAATATACACACCAAAAACACACACGAAAGCAGAGTCATGTGAATATATGGATCTTTCAGCAGAACACATGGAAGTCAGAAGAAGGATAGCTGGCTTGCTCCTATGGTCCCTACCTGATATTTGTGAAAAGGGATGCAGTCAATTGAGAAAGGGATGCAGTCACTGAAAAGATTGATCAAATGTTGGTAAACAGATGTCATATGTGACATGGTAAAAACTGTTTGTGGATGAAGAGGGACCATCTATGAGAAACTGCCATAGCTTGGAGGGGGAGGCAGAGTTGGCTGGAAAGGACATGCATTATGTCAACCTTTCGTATGGAATGTCTTGATTTGGCTCATGTTTGGTTACCATATTTGATGCCAACCAATAATTTTTTCTAAGATCAATTGACCAGAAGGAGGGTATTTTCTCCCAGATTATATTGCTGTCAAGTCAGCCATAAAGCATTAGTTGCTCTGAAAGTACCTGGTCTATAGCATAGGACTCGGAAGAAGATAGATCATCTACTGGTAGACTTGCAATAAATCCACGAGGATTTCTAGTTTCTAATGATTCAACAACCAAATGATTCTTCCCCACCTGACTCCATTATACTGCTGAAATAAAGAAACTAATCAGCAGAAGAAAGTAGCCAGCAATAAACATCTATGATGTAAGCCCTGCTCAGTTTGAATATTCAAAACAAATTCTAGGCTCAGAATTCTTCCATTTTAAATATATGCTTTTTGCACCTAGATCCTGCTGGTGAATCTCCAGGTTCTGGTATAAAATAAAATAAAACCTGAAAGCCTGAAGTGTGTCCACCACATTACAGTGAAGCAGGGATGCACTTTTTGACAAATTGTTTCATTAATTGGTGAAGGAGAGCTGGTTGCTGAAGGTCCTATCTCAACTTCTGGATCTTACCTCCTGTTTATATCCCTTCGTTGCGAGAACTAACCATTTATTCTTACATATTGCTTCCTGAGGTTCCCCCCCCAAATATTTACTGTTCCTTAAGAAGATTTCACCTCTTATTCTATGCCTATCAAGAATCTTTAGTTTTGCTCAAAAGTTTTTGTCAAAAGTGTTTTGGAAGTTCAAGCCAACATTAGCCAGAAGCCTGTTGGTGACGTCTGCTGGAATAACCTGCTCTTATGCCAGCATATATTCTTGGTCACTGCAGAAAGAAGTATTCAGTGCCTCCTTGCACAACTATCTCCCTCTTCCCAATTCGAAACCCCAGCTTGAAGACACCTGGGCATGCTAGGAAACAGAAGCCCAGCAGTGATAAACTGGTATAAGATGGATTTCTGCTCCATTTAGGATTCTAGTCACTCTCTAATCCTCTCCTAAGTATTTAGTGATGTTCTTAAAGGTTAGGGAAACTAGACATCTTGCACCAGTAAAATGAAACTTCCATTTTTTGTCCATCATCCTAGTGGATGGTGCTTCTAAAGAAACTAGCAGAGATGCTTCTAAAACCTCATTTCTGGAGTTTTAGGGGAGTTCATATAGGCAGCAGAATCAAACCCTTTTTTCTTCAGAGCTACACCTCGGAAAAACTACAAGCTATGCATATAGGGCTACACAGTTGACTTCTTCCTCCTCCCAGTCTTCCCAAAACCTTTTCTGAACATAGAATCATAGAACTGGAAGAGCCCACAAGAGCCATCTAGACAGATACACACAACAATGCTCACCCCTTTTGTTAGCATATTATCATATTTAATAATAAAAGTGACTATTAACTTGATCTCATTAGAGCTGGCTGCTTCACTCTGCAGAAAAGGAGCATGATCTACATTGGCAAAGAGAACGTGAAGGAGAAAGCTAGGCTGTATAAGCTTCTCCCTGATAGGCTAGATTTTTAGGTACAAGAATTTCCTTCACATTTAAATAAGCTACGTCATCTGGGAGAATTTTACCACCCATTTTTGCTGACTGTACAAACTGGTATGAACATCCTAATCATCCAGCTTCCAGCCAAAAGCTTGACAATGGAAGATCACAGTATCTTTTTAACATAGAAGTTGGAACAGTGGGGAGACCGAAGAGGAAATGTGAGTTTCTTATGAGCAGCTCCTTCAGGGGCAATTAACCATAAAAAAAGCAACATTAGAAATGTTGCTGAGCTCTCTTCTTTCTGTCCTCCTTGATTCCTTTCCCACCCTTTCCCTTTACTTATTAAAACCAAGTATTATGTTATTTAGGGTCTTTTCGTGCTGCTACTTGGGATATCACATTAAACATCCATCTCTCTCAGATCCTACCTCACCCCATCAGTTACCTGATAACTCCTCAGTTCTGAAAGTAGAGCTGCCTTTGTGATAGGCACCAGTTCTTGATTTCTGTCAAACTAAGCACTAGGAAAGAGCAGTGGCCAAGTGGCAGCCCCATTTGTCTGGAATGAGTTCCTGGTCTGAAAAATACTGTTAAGGCAACCAGAGTTGACCTGAAGGGAACTGAAAGAAGTCATCTGAATTTAGGTTAGGTGCTGTACAAACACATCTAGAGAAACAAAGAAATGTGGATACATTTACATAGTTTGTTTACGCTAGGTAAATTGTGTGTGTGTATGCATGCGCGCGTGTGTTTAAAGTCATATAAAAGTAGCATATATAAGTCTCCTCCCACTATGTATCAAAAAGGCAGTTTCCTGAGCAAGTTCGTATGCCAGTACAGGTTGAGTATCCCTTATCCAAAATGCTTGGGACCAGAAGTATTTCATATTTTGGATTTTGAGGAGGGGAATTGTGGAATACCTATATTTGCTTATACATAAGATACAGTACTGTACAGGAGATCTCCAAGGACCTGGCAAACAAATGAAGAAGAGCAATGCAACTGCCACCTAGAAAGTGGAAATAGATGGTTGGTTGGCTCCATGGAGATTTCCTGTAAAGTACTGTATTTTTTTAAAAAAAATATAGGTATCGGGTCCCTTATATCCTCAGTCTCTCAGTTCCTCAGTCTCTCTCCAGCGTTGCACCCTATCCACAATACAAGTGGCAAATGAGGTTAGAGAGAGACCCAAAGCCTGAGGGAAACATGAGGATCTGTGAAAATAGCAGAAGTTGTGAATTCACACTGAGCACTATGCTTGGATGCCTCCCATTTCATGGATCCTTGCATCTCTCTCCAACCTTGCATCTTGTTCCTTTGTATTTGGGTTGTGCATGAGACATGAGGCTAGAGAGAGACTGAAGATCTGAGAGAAGGGCAAGCAGGGACACTGCAGCTGCTGCGTCAAAGACCAATGCAGGTAGCTGGCAACCAAAAAGTTTTGGTTTTTGAAGGTTTTCAATTTTTGATTTCCGGTTCAGGGATACTCAGCCTGTGTTAACCTGCTGGTGGTGATGGAACAGAATAATCTATGGTACTGCTCTTTTCATGAACACTCTCCTATTTGAAGGTATTATATGATCAGCAGTATGCAAAATGTAGACCCTGAGCTTCATGAGTTCTATAACAAAATGTCCTATAACAGAATATTCTAGAATAGAAAATTCTATTAAAAAAATCATAGTACCTTGAGCCTCTTCCTCCTCCTTCCTCATCTTCGTGCCCATTTCAAGAAATCTCTTCACAGTGATAAAGAGCAAAACTATCAATCCCTATTTTTCTTTGTGTCCAAACCAGTCTGATTTTTCTCTTCCAAAAAATGAGCTTGAGAGAATGGAACTGGCTTTTTGAGTAATAAAGATGAATAGCAGGAAGAATTTTTAAAAACGCCAGTCTTATAACATTTAAATATTCTTGTCTGAAGTTTTTAACAGTTTTCATGCAACATTTTTCCTTTCTCTCCCCAACTTTTTGTAGGAACATAACACACCATTTCACATTGTTTGCTTGCCATATTCACTATGAAACATAGAACTGTTCTTGTAAACTGATTACAAGCTATGCTAGCAAGCATAAAAAGCTGCCTTATTCTGAATCAGACTCTTGGACCATCTAATGTCATAGTACTAACACTAAATAGCTGTGGCTCTCTCATGTTTCAGGCAAGATTTCCTCCAGTCCCTACCAGAAGATGCCAGGACATGACAATCTGCATGCAAAACATGATCCATAACCAAGTTATGGCTTCTATCGGAATCAATGCCTATTTATATGGTCAGGGCACAGTTCTTTATTGGAATGCAACCACTGTAATCAGGTTGTGGGCAATGTGTGGCCCGTGAGGATCTCCTAAGGCAATTTTGAAAAAAGCCATCCCTGGGTCTAAACCAAGTTGGGATGTAAAAATGGTCTAAAGTGGCCAATTTCACCCCTAGAGGCTTGCAGCAGCACAACTGACTATATACATCCTCCCCTATACACAATTTTTGAGATGTCCAGAGACCAAAAATAGCACAGACAAGGTTGGGGTGACCTGGGAGTTGTCCACTCTTGCTCTGTTTGAAAGTTTCACTGTTAATTCCTAGCCTTGATGTTGCCTTTCAACAGCAACCTCCTGAACCACAGACCAAGCAGGTATACAGATCACATGTTCCTGGCATTCTCCACTATAGTTAGATGTGTTGTTCTTCTTCTTCTTGTTGTGTGCCTTCAAGTTGTTTCTGACTTATGGAGACCCTAAATCCCTATCATGGGATTTGCTTGGCAAGATTTTTTCAGAGGCAGTTTCTCTTTCTCTTCCTCTGAGGCTCAGAGTGTATGGTTTGCCCAAGGCTATCCAATCGGTTTCCATGGTCAAGATCAGATGCTGATTTACAAAGTTATAGTCCAACGCTCAAACCACTACACTATGCTGTTTTTTGATATGTATTGTACTTTATTTAAGTTATAATAATTATTTCTCAGTTTAAATCCATACACATAAATTAATATTACATGCAAATATTATGCAAACCAGTGACTTGTTTCCTGACAATGTGCAACTCACTACCAACTCTGACTGCAATCACCATAAGAGCCTTTGATCTCCCCTCATTTCCCCCATGAATAACCCCAATTGTTTATGATTTGTCAGATTAAAAAGGAGCAGCTTCTGTGAACTCAACAGATTTCACTTCAGCTATGGCTGTTCATCAACCAAATGTTCAAGGCATCAGCCCATTTTTACCCCAAGATTACTTTGTCATATGAGTCATCCAAGCAGGTAGTAAAGAAGGCAGTAAGGAGGGTTTTCACTACATAAACTGTCACTGTGTTGTAAAAATGTTTGGTAAAAATGGACACTTTTTTTTTTACAGCAGGCAGGGGGATCCTGTGGCTTTCCAGATGTTGTTGTACTGCAACTCCCAGAAGCCCTAGACAGTGTTGCCTGTGGAGTGCTACACAACTCCCACCTCTAGTTCATAGGCTCAGAATTGCAGAATGAACCAAACGAAACCCTCTGGGTTTCTCAATGTTTGTGGTTATGTTGACGCAAACTGCAATTCCCAGAGTGTGACCAAGGAAAAAAAATTATGATTGAGTTATTAGCTGTGACTAATTTTATTCTGCTGTCACATGAATACCTCTGAATACTTAAGACGGAGAAAGTCTTGCCTAATTTGCATTATTCTGCAGTTTGGTCTTCAAGTAAGAAAAGACTTTACAGAAAACCTTTAAGGAAAGTGCCTCTAAAGGCTACCAAATAGTTTTTACTCAGACTAAGGACTGATATATCCAGATTTATTCAGTTCTGAGGCCACACAATGAATCAATTCATTTACTGAGATTTTTAACCCAGCCAATTTCTGAAGGCTCCAGGCAGAAACAGCATTTAAAACTGTATAGCATTTAAAATATGCAGAAACATTATACAAACAGATTCTACTGAAAGTATTTGTAGAAGTGCATTTATAGAAGAAGAAAAGAGTGCCATGTTTCTAATGTTGTCGTATTTCATCACTCCCCACAATGGACCATCATATGGGACCAATACTCAACTAAAAATTTGAGTCTTGCCATAATAATTAACTTAGATGTGACCCAAGTAAGAAATAAGTGAAGTTTTAATTCAGGAATTGTCTTTATAAGCTGTTCTTAGGAGTAACTTCTACTTCATGTCCAATGCTTACTGCTCTCAGTTGTATGGAATTCAATAGTGTTTAAAGAACCAGTTCTGTGGTTTCATTATTAAATTTTACAGTTCACTTAGGATGAATGTTTGGAAAAACTAGAAAAAAGGGGATTGCTTCCAGGGCAGTGGGAAAAAATTCAAAGGGAGGAGAAAGTTATTTGGAATGTCAGATATAAAACAAGATCCTCAAGGCATACTTCCTATAATTGCAATAATATACTGGCTTTTGCATAACACCAGGCAACATCTTACCTATCTTTAATTAGATGCGTTTAGTAGGAGTTTTACGGTCACTGAACACGGTGTGCTAATCTGCATACATTACCATGTCATTTACATATTTACCCTAAGGTACTTGGTTTTATTGCCATTACCTTTCGTAGCTATGTTTTGCTTAATGAGTGTAATGGAATTCTCATTGTATTTGCTTTGTTATATCTCTTTTATAAAGCTTTTCACTGGGGAGCGGGCAAGGGAACAATACACCTTGCCAAGTTGGGAAGTTTTCCATGCAGAAATACTTCCTTGAGGGAGGAGGAAAAGCATAATTTCCTCAGTGACATTCCTATGTTTTTTTCAAGGTTCTATTTCTTTCCTCTGAACAGAAAACTCAAGTGAGGATCACTGTTAATTCAGTTCCAGGTATAAAATTGTGCCAGAGCCAGTTTTTAGAAAAGGAAGTTAGGAGACAAAATTAATGAATTTTTCTGAGTCCATCAATACCTAAAGGCATAAAGAGAAGAAAAATCACAGCTGCAGCTGAGGAAAACAGCCCAGGGTCAGGGATCAGTGCCTGCATTTGCATTCAGTGAAAGACAGCAGGGAAAAATAAAGGGTCTCTCTTTGTTGCAATTCAGCAGTATTTTAGAAAGTGCAGATACTAACTTAATTACCACAGTTCCCTTTTTGCACTGAAGCACTGCAGCAAGCTATAAATCAATACCTAAGGTCACATTGCTAAAAGCATTGAAAAACAGGCTTTTCTCTTATTCTGGCACGTTGCTCACTACTGCAACAGACTCTCCAGAGGTAAGGATCCGATGATAAATGAAAGAGACAACAGATCATGATTATAAAGAGTCAATTACCAAAAAGAAGAAGAAACCACCACCACCTCCAAAACTGTGCCATAAAAACAGGAGCAGGCCAACTCAAGGCACAGTGGAGAAGCACATCATATACTGCTCCTTCCAAACATTCAGAGATCCCCAAAGTGCCATCTAACCCTTGAATCAACTTTCTCTCATTTTGGCTTTTTGGGTGGGAATGCTGTGTGTTTGTGCTCAGCAGACTTATTGCAGTACAGTACGCTTTTGGCTCCTGAAACACATCCTTGAAGTCAACCATATATGGAATCTGATTTCAATAAAAATGCTGGGAGCTCGTTTTAGCAAAGAATAGATGTCTTTCATTTGAGGTTGATTTTTTTTTCTCCCCTCTTCCAGTTTTATCTGCTGACCCAGAGAATTTATAACCTCCTGGAAGAGAAAGCAATTCATATGAAACTCCATAAGATATGGGGAAAAGCTGTTTCCAGCTGAGGCAAGCTTGGCACAGCTTCTAATAGCTTTGCCAGAGGGAGGTTTTTAATTTTGGTTCACCTGGCTGAGCTACCGCCTGCAAGTGTGTATATTGCTTAGAGTAATGAGCATGCAATCTGCACACACAGGCATCTGGGTATTATGGGGATGAGAACAGCAAGCTTTCAAGGCTCAGGGGAAGGAAATTCTGAGTGCTCTACCTCTAGCATTGTGCTCTGTGTCAGCATCATGCTGTTCTCAGGTGCACATATGCTTGCTCTGCACACTCATGTGGAGAAGATTCAACATGCCCCCCAAAAGAAAGCTTGGTTTTTTCAAGTGACAGGGAAGCTGCACTGGTGATATCTGTCTGGCAGAAAATTAAGGAAATTGGGAACAGTTCTAGAGAAGGTGAGAGAATCATCTGTCCTTAGAATTAGAGCTGTTTCACCTTTCACTACTCATTAGTCCTGTTTATACTGAGCAAAAATTAATTATTAGAGCACTTTTATATCTTGATCCAGGGCTCAGGTTGTGTCAGGCCAATAGAGGGCACTGAAATTATCAATTTCAAGGCTCAAACAAGAACCTTTTAAGGCCCAGTTCAATCTTCTCAGCCTTGGCAGTGGTGATTATAGTGATTATGGCAAGAACCTGTATTGGCACAGCAGGCCTCTGATCTGGCCTAAGAGTCAATGTACTTACTACACTTGATCTTAACCAAAAGGCCATTGATGTACTTAAGTCTTTTACTCGAAGTTTCAGGTCAAAACTCAACTTTCTACTTTCAGGTCTCAAGTCAAATCTCAAGTCCTTGCAAGATACCTTCAAGTCAAGTCTCAAATATGGGGTCAGCTTCTGAAGTGGGGAATAGGATCCTTCTTACTCCCCATTACTGAAGCTTCAAAAGTTTTAAAAGAAAGGATCCTTCCCTGTTCCCTGGAGGGCGAGTCTTGCCTTTTGCTGCTAGGAGAACTTTTGAAAAGCTCCTTCAATATGCAGCAAGGACAGGCTGCTGAGCAGACTTCAACCTTGCCTTAAGTCCATTGCCTAACATGTTTGCTGTTCCCCTTCCAGAAATGGCCCAAGCTTTGGGCTTGAGACAGATCATCACATGACTTGTAGACAAGATGATATGGAAGAGTCATTCAAAGTTGTAAGGTTCCCAGATGAAAGTGCTATGTTACTAAACCAAGAGCAGCAAGTTACTCGCTAAAAATATGGAAGTCACAAGTCAAGTCAAGTCAGTGTGACATTTATTGCCAAGTCAAATCATTGAAGCGAGTTGAGTCCAACTTGAGTCTGAGTCAATTGACTCAAGTTTACATCACTGGTACACTGATTTATTCTTCAAAACTAATAGAGAGGTCTGCGAATTATTCCCAGAGCTGCTGACAATATTAAGAACATACTATACAGGCATATTATAAAAATAACAAAAATTTGTTTTGTTTTGTTTAAAAAATATTAGACATGACTGGTGAACCATAATGGGGAGGAGGGGAATCAGTGAAGGCCATTTCTGCACTAGACTGTTATAGTGCTATTATTCCACTTGCAACATCCTATGGAATCCTGTGGTTTGCAGTTTTGGGAGAGGCCAGGTGGCCCCTCCCAAAACTGGAAACCCTAGGATTCCATAGGATGTTGCAAGTGGAATAATAGTGCTATAACAATCTAGTGTGGAAATGGCCGAAGTGTCTGGCTATGTTCCCACAGCCACATGCAGACTGAGGACATTTTCCACTAAGATGCACTCCGTTCCTCCACAAGTCTCAGTAGATGATGTCACCTGTCTGTGTCTGGCTAGGCCAGGGACCTCTCTGACCAAACTATTCTCCACCATCAACAGAATGGCTGCTTGGGGAGTAGTTATAGTAATGTGGTGAGTCCTATCTCAGGGACAGCTTTGGTCATGGCAGAGGGAGAAAGAGAATCCCAACTTCTGCAGCAGCAGCAGCAACAACAACAAAAACCCCTATGAGTAAGGTAGAATTATGTTTGCATATGTCACTAACAGGATGCCAGTGGGAGAGTGGCCATAGTTTAGATTAAACATAGTTTTTAAATTCCAGTCTTCAGAAGAAGGCTAATATCCTGAAGTGCCTAGGATATGGATAAGCCTGTCATCAGACTGATTCTATTAAGGAGAGGTCAAAGCTGACACAAAGGGCTGAAATGTAGTGGATTTCATTTGGGTGGTAAATAAACATTAAAAAGCATGTCAAATTATTTAAAAAAAAACTCACATTTTTTTAAAAAAGCTTAATAGATAAATAAAAGCTCTCCTGCTTTTAACCTCCCTTGTGTCTTTGTTATCTCCCTCCTAAAATCTTGTTACAGATAATTTTGTTACTTTAACTCATTACTTCTAGATGGTGTGTGTGTTATGTTTTCAAAGTTCATATTTTCAAATGTGGTTTAAAATAAAATAAAATGGTTCCACATCCTTAAAACAGAATCATTATTTTATTTCCTAAGATACATCTTCTCTTCTGCCAAGAATTTAACCACATTCACCAGGTTAATTCGACCATCTCTACCATTAATCAGAGCAAAGCATCTCCCTCAGGCAGCAGATTTTGAATGTCATGGAAGAGCAGAATTTTTTCTTCCTATTTAATTCATTCAGGTTTAATTTTTACTACCAGGACAGAGAAGAGGTACCTGTCACATCATCTGCTGCAGATGTGAACTGTGATTGGCTTTGGCACTTAGGCTTGTGAAAGGACACAGTTTTCTGTTCTGTGTCAGGTAGCAAAACATCTTGCACAAGTCCAGTGCCATATCACTTTTCTTATTATTGTTTCATTATATAGCTTACAAAGGGGCTCTCTTTTGCATCAAGCAAGCTCATCCTTTCTATACAGAACAGGTTTGTGGGAGATCATTAATCGTAAGTTCCCACGAGTAATGCCATCATAAATTCTAAATCTGCATAAAACACATCATTAATGTTTTATTGCCCTTTCTCCACACAGACTTTCAAATTCAGAAACACAAGTAAGGCAATGGATGAAGAAGGAAAAAGAGGAATTGTCATTGCAGACAGTTGGCTTCTGTATTTAATCAAATATTTACCTACTTAATTTTGTATCTTTCTATCATATTATTTTTGTTTCTTACATCCTCTTAAAATACAGCTTTAAACTGTACTTTCTCTATATAAAATTTCGTTTCAAAGCCAATGGGTTTCTTTGTTCCCACTGATGTCCCACATTTAAAATGCATCTGAAATTTTGACACCTCCAACAGACACTCTCTAGTGAAGCAAGAAACAGATTGTGTCAGAGGTTTTTAAACTAGAACTCCCAGCACTCCTCACCATTGGCTATGCTGGTTAGTGCTGATGAAATTTGATGTCCACCAATATGGAGAGAGAGGTGCAGTTCCCACTGTAAAGCAATGAAGGGGCTAATTAATTAATCAATGAGATGTAAAATCAGTGATGAGATGGGCAAAAACAATTCCTCACATGTGAAGGTGAGCATGGAATAGCACAGAATGTTCTATACTGTACTCTCTTATATCTTTGTCCTCTGTTGTTTTTCACAGTTCAGTTCATTCTGGCCTGGGAATAACTGCAGAAAGCAAGGAATGGAGCATGGCAAAATAAAGCAAGCAACACAGTCTATTTTATTATTTCCCTTTTAAGAGATCTAAAAACGGCCTTTTCCGCACTTTGTTTTTAAAACGGGGCAGCACATCCTCCAGCGAAGATGTTTGCACTTGGGGGCAAACTGGGCCCGGACTACTTTCTGTAGTTTCGGACTTCAGCCCGCTCCAGAACAACCAGAACTGATGGTTCTCCATGCTATTGAAAGACCGCTTAAACCAGGTCTTTCAATAGCCCGGCGCGCCCCAGTCCGTCACTGCGTTCCTGTGTAGATCTGCAGGCTCGCACCTCTGCGAGGCTGCAGATCTTCCAGGGCGGCTTCTGGCTGGCGAGCTTCTCCGGTTGGTGGAGAGCCTCCTCCAACCAGAAGCCTCCATTTTCACCCCCGAAGCAGTGTGTAGCGTAGGCACGCACTGCTCCGGATCAGCATGGATCGTCGGAGGAAGCACGCCAGTCTGGTGAGTAACAGACTGCCCCGTTTTCTTCCCAAAGTGCGAAAAAGCCCAACGTTCACAATTTTTCTTGTCCCATGGGATCTTTTGCCTCTTTGCAGGAGCAACACAGATCAGTGATTTTCTTATTAGCAATAAAAAAAAGTTGCATTTTTCACAAAAATGTTCTATTTTGTGAAAAAATGCACAAACATATTTTGCAAAACTACTCAACTTTTTATTCAAGAAGACATTCATGACATGTTTATTTAAAAAAAAGGAAACAACACACACACACACACACAATAATAAGAACTCACATGGGGGAATGGAAGAAGCACATCTGCCTTTTCATGAATTCATCTTTCATCCACACCATTTTGAGTATAAAACGGGCTAACTCATGAAAATCAGTTTGGTCACCTTGTCTGATTCACCTCCTTGATATACCAGCCCATTAACTCCAGGGCAGATTTTGAAATCTAGCAGGAAGTCTTGAAGGAATTCTCTAGTTGGAGGAAATCACAATTTTGCACAGAATGCAAGGTGAAGTGCCTGTTATATCCAGTACAATTTTATAGATGTAACTTAAGTCATGGATTTTCTTACGCCTGAGGTGTCATTGAAGCTTATTAGCAATAACTGTATTTTTATTGCTATGGTTAATTTCATAGAGTTGTTATGTTTTAGCATTTTGTGATATACTATGTAATGTATTTAGGTTTCTTATGTTGATTATGAAAGTATTATAATCTTTTGTGAAAGATGCCATATGTATTTATTTATTGTAATTATTGTATTTATTGATGCTTTGTGATATCATTTGCCTTACAAATGAATCCTGTAAATATTTTAAATAAATAACAGAATAGTAATGTTGCTGTTATGGGCCCGCATACTCCCAAGGTCTGATATGGTTTAACTGGAGAAACATGATTGAATTGGCAAAACACATTAATTGGCATTGATATAAAATGGAACCTGAGGTGACTGGAAGGTCAAGTTGGGCAGAGGAAAATTACTGACTGAACATGTGTGAAAGCAAAGCAGGTCAGCAGATCCCCTCTAGGTGTAGCCAATGTCATTGTCAGGCAGATTACCAGGCAACTCCAGAGATAATAGTCTTAAACTGAAGCTGGAACATCTCTGATAGCATACAATGGCCAAGGGAAGTTTCCACCAAATCACTGATTGTTTCCTATTCCCTTACACCTGGACATTTCCCTACATTGTCCCCATACCTCTCCACAATTACAGAGCTATTACAACAGCCATTAACTCTTTATTACCTAACAATAAGACCATTAACTCCATGCAGATCCCATTGTCCATGTGGCAACCTCCATTGTTTGCTTGGCCAGAAAGCCATTCATACCCATGCCTTCAAGGCTGATTTTGGGTATGAGAACCCTACATTTTTAGTGGTTCAATACAGTACTTTGCTTGCTGGTAGCCATGCTGTTGCTCTGATTCTCAGTGATGTACTACCTTAGATGCAAGTCTAAGTCACAACACTGCTTCTTCACTGTTCTTCAGGATTGGTAATTATTGCCCATTCTACACCCTGAAACCTGCTGCCCAATACTTTCCTTCTTTCCTTCAGTTAGCCCTGTGTGATTATGTGGCTGTGTGAATCTCTTGTGTGTGTGAGAGACTGCATTTTCCCCAATAAAAAATCATTTAGTTTATTTTGGAATCTCTGGCTGTTTTTTTCCTGCTAGGACCACGTAAACGCTGGTGTCAAGGATCTTGTTAGGTTACCCCCCTCTGCAGGCCCTCTAAATTGAGCTAATTAATTCCCCATTGTCATATGGAAGTACTGGCATCATGGGTGGACCCCTGACTCACTCACATTTTGGGGTGACACTGCCAGTGTTCAGTAATGCTGGGCTGAGAATGCAGCTTTATCCGGTTCATCTAAAAGTATTTCAGCAGGAACTCCTTTGCCTCTGAAAATGATCTTCTGGTCATCTGAAACAGGGTGTTTTGAACTTCAGTTTCCAGAAGCCCCAGCCAGAATGGCTAATTATATGGGACTGTGAAAGCTAAAAGCCAAAACTCCTGGATAGCCAGAGGTTCCCCAATCCTGATGTCAAACAAGCATATTACATAATTATATGTCATTTTTTATCACCTCGACTAGCCTTCTCCCAACCGACCACCTTTCAGACTGGAACTGGAATTCGAACTCTTGCTTCCAGCTGTCTTGAATGTGGGGTTACAGGAACAATAGCCCAACACATCTGGAGGGTGTAAGATTGGGGGCAGCTGGGCTATATACTCAAAAAGATAGCTGATCTGTTGGCCTTGGCACATGCTCTTTGACTGCTAGAATTAATCTGAGCTTTTCAAAACATGGATGCAGCTTTATAGAATATCCTAATTCCTGGACAACAACTTTTTTGAACTGGAATTTCCAAGTTAGAAAACACATGCTTATACCAAGAACAGGGCATGCATCACTTACCTTTGAACATATCATCAGCCCAGCTACTTGAAGAGAGGAAGAAAGGTCTAGCTGGAAAGAAGCATTTGCTTTGTAATCAGTAAACCAACAGCAGCCAATCAAAGAATAAGATGCTTTTAGCACAATGTTGAGTGAAGGGGGGGGGGGGGGGGAAGCCTGACACAGATATCTAAGCATTGTTTTTCCCCACCTCAGCACTACTGTTACCAGAAGCATTTATGTGCACAGATATGCAGAGCATGAATGTGCATGCATAATAAATGAAACTCTCATAGATGGGGGAATATGAACTTTTGACGAAGTATCCTTTGATACCCCTTGTAGCTACTGGCCTTTCTCCAGTTCCACCAAGAAGAATTCAACCTCTTCTAGTCTGGAAGGCTCCAGAGCCATGTTGAATCAAGCCAGGTATATTTGTACACCTCCTTGCTCCTTGTGGATTATTAAAATCCCTAGGGAAAGGATGAAGGTGTGCCCAAGAAAGTGATCACCTTAAAGAGGTGTTTCCAAGTCCATGCCATGCCCCAGTCCCAGGACTCAGGTGCAAACACAGACAGGACGCTCTCCAACAGCCACAACACAGCCACATGAGCAAGACAATACTTACTGCAGCCAGCATAAATGAAAAAGGGAGAGCCCACAACACTCAAAGCATTTATATAGAGCAGATGGGGGAAGCTGTTGGCCCATATATACAGGGGAGGGGAAAGAGGAGAAAGCTAGTGCAGACAGCTGCTTTAGTAAGTAAAAACAACTTGTCCTATGTTTGGACCCCTGAGTCATGTTCCTGGAAACCTCGAGCATTGCCTTGTGAGTTAACTTTGCTGTAATATACTCCCTTTGGATTGTCACTGGAATTTATTACTGACTTGGACTGCAGAAACAACAAATGATAACTGGATGGCGAACTGTTATGAACTGTATCCCTGGCCACTGCCACAGATTCTGCTGGAGAGCTGTGAATCTTGGCTGTCTGCTGGCAAAGGAGAGGCCAGCCCTAAAGAAACTCTTTTTGGACCCACAATATTTTAATGATTTTGTACTCATTAGCAACTATTGCTATGCTGGGTAAGCAATTGTCAAAAACTCCAGATCAATTTACTCAGGATTCATGACTAGTTTGGGGACATAAACAACTTTCATTGTCCTATAGAATAACCTATGTCAGAAAAAAAAAAAGGCCAGAGAACCATGACCCATAGGCTCTCCTTGATCTTTCAATGGCTTTTGATATCATCAGTCACAGTTGTGAGCATTTTGCAGTGATTACACTTCCTGCCTGGTTAGTTGCCTCCAGAAGAAAATGCTTGGAGCATTTAGAGAGGTACTCCTGGATCCATTACTATCATTTGAGGCACAGGTGACTTCAGTGACACATAGTCCCTTCTGCTAGCTTTAGCAGCTGACTCAGCTACATCTCTATCTGGGCAGAAATAACCTTGTTTCAGCAGTCTATAGTCTGTTAAACGCCAGATTAGATTACTGCAATGCACTATATATGAGATTGCTTTTGAAAACTGATCACAGGGATCAGAAAGTTGCATCATATAACATTGTCCTAGCTACCAATACATTTTCAGTCCTAATTCAAAGTATTGAATTTAACCTGTAAAGCCTTGCTACAGCCTGACAGAATAACTCTTATATTATGAACTTACCTCTGTCCAGAGCTCAACATTTGGTGCCTTATTCTGAGTACTTCTTCCAAAAGAAATAGTAACAGTGGAGTGGGTCTTTTAAGGTGCGTCTCTCTGCTTATGAGGGCCAGTGTGGTATATATACAGGCCATCAGTTGTACCTTTCTGCCTATGAGAGCCAGTGTGGTGTAGTGGTTTGAGCTCTGGACTATGAGTCTGGAGACCAGAGATCAAATCCCCACTCAACCATGAAAACCCACTGGTGACCTTGGACAAGTCACATTCTCTCAGCCTCAGAGGAAAGCAAAGGCAAAACCCCTCTGAACAAATTTTGCCAAGAAAACCCCATGATAAGGTCAAGGTCATAAGGCTGCCAGTCAGAATCAACTTGAAACCACACGACAACAATAACTCTCTGCCTATAGAATGCTGTTCCCACTACGGCATTCTTGGCCCTGATATCTTTTTGGCATAAGATCAAAATGTTTCTTGAGTCCAGTGGTTTTGATGGGATAGGCCAACTGATTATTCCTATAATTTCCTGTGGGGAAAAAAAAATCAACACATTATTCCTGTAAATCTGAAAGGAATTGCAGCTCACGTTTGTTTTCAGCAACTGAAGAAGGCAGAAGCTGAAACATTTTGCTAATTCATTTATTAAGGTAATTGTTCTAATGTATATATTATTAAATATGTACATATTCTTCCTTGTTTTGGTTTAGTATATTTAGAAATTGTGAGACACCTTGAGTTTTTCATTGAAAAAGTTGTCCAAGAAATATAAATCATCATCATCTGTGCTTTCAATCTGGTTTCAAAATTGTACAGAAGAAGCAGAAACTGGCTAACATCCAATGGAATCCACAGAAAAACAAGAGATGCATCTCAAGACATGCAAAAGATTATTGTTTCTTCTAATAAAACAACCATTTTTGAACATCTTTGAGACATGAGCCTTGTTTCTTATGTGGAATCAAATTTACACATAAAAGAAAAATCTTGGTACCAGATGCTGCCTTTAGCTACTGTGGTGCAAAGAAACAAAAAGTACCCCCAAATGTGAAATCAGCAGGCCAATCTAAAGGTGACAGGAAACCTTGAATTGATGCAAAACACATGAGCCAAAGAAAGTTGCCAAGAGGAAGATTTTGAAAGTCCCTCCCCACAAAAAAAAATGCATAGCTTGTTAAACCTACACTGTAGGAAACAGTTATTAAAAGTACACCTAAGAAATTGTTGGCATTATATATTTTACACTCAGGAAGTGGTGTATCTAGCACAAACAGCACCTAGGGCAAGCATGACAGTTGCAGCACTACCTTTCTACCTCTATGTCCCGCCCTCTACATGCACAGCTTTTTTAATGACCCCTGGCATTGGCACCTGGGGCACCGACCCTTCTTTCCCCTCACTAGATACACCTCTGCACTCATTCCCAATATTTTAGGGACATTCAATCTATTGAGAGCATTTCATTGACTACAATGATTCAAGAAAGTAGAAAGAGGTAGCACTAAAACATAAAAGGCATAATTCATTCTTTCCACATGCCCAGGCAAAAGGCAAGCAAAGAAGGCAGCCACATACGTGAAGAAGGAAGGTGTGCACCAGCCTTTGTTCCATTCTCCCTTTCCCTTTTCTTTTGCCTGGGTGCACATGCCTTCCTTCTCCATGCCCAGGCAAGGGAATGGGAGGAGAATGAGCTGAAGGCTTGTCCACACCTTCCTTCTCCACTTGCAGACCTCCCTTCTCCTATTCAATTGCCTTTTACCTGGGCATGGAGAAGGAAGGCACATAGGGGAATGGGAAGGAGAGATGGGGGGGGGAGCACACATAGGCATCTCAAATAAATTCATGAAGGTCAAACCCATGGATGCTGTGGGAGGACTGTCCATTTCCACAGTGAGGGAAAAAAAGATCTGATTATCTGGCTGAGTGGAAGTAAAGTATAGTACCATCTATACACTAAAGTGTATAGACATTTTTAAAAAGAAAAAGAATGTGTTCAGGACTCAACTTGGCTCTGCATTTTATTAGAAGAATAAGGCTATCATAGCCAACTTCCCCTTAGTTTGCTTCAAAAGTGTATTTTTTTCCAAAAGAATTGAAAAAGATTAAAAAAAAAAAGCTCCAGAATTCAGAAAGGTTGGTTTCATACATCTATTAATTTATTTATAAAACACTGTCTTTTTATGTATCTATATCTCCCATCCTTATGTGATTTGGGCCATTTCTGCACTAGACTGTTATAGTGCTATTATTCCACATTCAACCTCCTATGGAATCCTAGGGTTTGCAGTTTAAGGAGGGGCATTTAGAATTCTCAGCCAGGAAGTTCTTTTGCCTCAGTGAACTACAAACCTCAGGATTCCATACAATGTTGAAAGTGGAATAATAGCATTATAACAGTGTAGTGTGGAAATGGCCTAAATCTAATCATTGGTTCTAACAAGAGTAGACCCACAGACTCAATGGCAGCTTAATAAATCAGTACTTAGGTAGGTACCATTGGATTAGTGGATCTATCCTATTTGGAACTAACAACTGTGGCTCTTTTTGCACACCACCTCCAACCCGCAATGGCCATGGGATCGCAATGATGGTTCTGCATGACGTTGTCATGATCCCATGGCCATCTCTTTGCAATCGCAGATTAAATCATGTTCAAGTTTCTCCCAAAAATGACATGTGATTGCGGAGTCCTCCCACCTCCCTCCTGCACTTACCTGTTGTGCAGAATGGCAGGAAGTACAATGGCTGCGCTTCCTCCCCCAGCGCAGCCTGGGAAACTACCTGGCTGTGCTGCAGAAGGGAGGGGTGGGGACATCGTGCTTCCTTCCATCCAGCAGGCAGCTGGTACAGAGAGGGAGCGCAGTGGAAGTGATTCAGTCCAAGAAGAGGCTTTCCTGGATCCTTGCGCGATGGCTTTGGAAAAAGGTAAGTTGCTGAAAGGGCCTATATTTAAGACATACTACAAGGGTAAGCCAAGTGTGGCCCTTCAGAACCTGTTGAACCACAGTTCTGGGTATTCTTCATTATTGGCTATGCTGACTAGGTCTGCTTGGAGATGCCAGTCAGTAACATCTGGAAAGTGTCACTTTGCCCACACATGCATAGAAGGACAAGCACATCCTTTAAAAAAAAAATCCAAGCTTTATAAGCATCTCTTGTACAAAGTTCTCACTTGCTATACATTTGAAATTTGGCAGCTGTAATTCATCTTAGAAGTGGCATGTATCCAAGCAAATTTCATTAAATTTTGCAGAGAAACAAAAATGTAATCAATAATTCCCTTTCAAAATATAAAAAGTACATAGTGCACACATGCATATACACACACAAAACTATACTGTTTAGTCTGCAATTTGGCAGGCATAATCCCCCTCATAAGAGGCTGCTTCACCTAAAAATTTCACCCAGTTGTGACAAAATCAAAACAGTATAGCCATTTGTTGGCTTCTAACAGTAGTCCATAGGAACCACAGATATTTGGATTTTTAAACTTAAATGTGGTGTTAAACTTAGGTCAAAACAGGCTGCCTCCAAATCAGTCTGAGCTGAATTGGTCTGTTTTCTGAATAAGGAATGGAAAGAATATTTTTAAAATGTTTTAAGATTTTTTTTTTTAAAATTTTTTTTTCTCAAGAGTCAACAAATCCTGACAAGAAGAAGAATCCTGGACTGATGAAAATCTATGCAGTTTTATTTGAGACAAAAGAAAAATACCTGCTTTTCTAGTTCAGGAAACAGCATTTTCTTTACACAAAAAAATATTATTTTCTGTGCAGAAAATGCTACTTCCTGCACAGAAAATGCTATTTGATATGCACAGGCTAAGTACCAACCTGTGAATAGTACTCAAAAACCAAACCATTTTCAAAGACTGTCTTGCAACAGGTAGAAAATTGCTAAAGTTGCTCATTACTTCCTTCCAGAATTAATTTAGCAAAGAATTGCATCCTTATTCCTGAAATGCCAAATCAGAGTCTAGACTGACTCTTCTGTTTAGGGTGTTTCTTGTAAAGTCAAAAGCAACATACAAACCAGTGGAATGGTATCTGGAAGTAACACAACTTTTTATAGCTAGTGTTTTTTTACAGGAGTGTGTATATGCATGTATGCACGGTGTACTTTTTACAATAGTCATAATTCATCTGTCTAGCTCTATATATCAAACCATATTCTTGCAACAGTAAAAGAAAGAAAGAAAGAAAGAAAGAAAGAAAGAAAGAAAGAAAGAAAGGGATTTGATGATATGTGTTTTCAGTGTGGATTTTCCTAATGTCTGGAAAGATATCTTCCATTCATCTTGCGCAACTACTGATCCACCAAACTAAATGCAGCTGACCCAGCATGTATGGGCAACCAACCAAGGATTCAATAAACATGCCATTTTGGCTGCCTGGAGCTGCAAAACCAATGGGATTATCAAATTCCTGGCAGTCAGGTTGCTCTTAGCTTAGTGGGTTACCAGTCATACAGGTGTGTCTTCCGTCAAGAAACTGAAAAGCTGAGACAACAGATCATATCTTCACATTTTCCTGAGAAAATGTTTAGTTTAAATCTAACATCATCAAGGTTTGTTCCTTTTCCACCTTGCAAACAATTGTGTAGTTGATTAGAGGCAAAGCCAAGAAATTCACCTAAATGTAATATTTTTCTTCAAAGCAACAAAATAAGACCAGGTCTTCTGTGACAGCCCCGTGTTCTGTGGGCTGGGTGATGGAGTGAGGCCAAAGCTTTCGATCAAAGACAACCTCCTTCCAAGTTTTAAATGGATACTTGTGTTAATTGCAGATAGCAGCAAAACGCACTGCCAAATGTTTCAAACTGGCATCAATGGGAAAAGGGAATAAACAAGCTATGGTAGATTAAACACTGCAGAATGGTGTTTTTCTGTCACTGTCAGAATGTGCAGCAGAGTCCCATGCTATTTGACTGCTCCTCTCCTTGTGATGCATGCTGGATGCCTATAATTTATGACAGCAAGCCACTGCTTGGTGAAGCTGCCTTTCTTTTTCGACTGATGCTAACCTCGTTAGTGGGGAATATGTGACAGGCTGATTGTGGTTTTCTTATCTGCAAGTTAAACATTGTCAGAATAATTCATGGCCGGGCAACTGTTAACAACTGTAATGTTTTTATAATTAGAGACGCTCAAGGAAGGTTCACCAAGGATTCAGGGTCCAGTGAATACGCCCTCCTCTTTGGGTACACTCGCCCTGCCTCCATCCATCAGCTTTCAGAAAAAGAAGGATTCTTGGGGAGAAGAAGGTAAAAATCACTCCGCCGAGCCCCTAGGAAATTTCACATCACTCTTCCTAGAAGTTCTATTAGAGGGAAAGGGAAGGTCACATTCAGAAATCAGCTTCTACATCATCCTGAATATGATAAATCAGGTGCTCAGTTTGTAGAAATGAACCTATCAACAATACAACTGAAGAAGATCCTAAAATGGATCAGTGCATTGTAGCAGGTAGTTGTGTAGAGGAGACCCACATTTACTAATGTATTGTGAATCAAATTTATTATCAGGGATGGAAAGAATATCCAAAGAGCAATGGGAAAATTAAAAAGGAGAATACTCAAGTGTTAGGCAATAGAGATGAGAAGAACACTCCTGATTTTTCATTTCATTTTCATTTCCTGAATTTTCATTTCTTTTCCTTCAAACACACTCAAGAACCGCTCCTGCCTACGCAGCCCAGACTCACTTCTCTCCTGATTCCCAAGGCCATGTAGTGATAACTTGAATATAATTTGAATATCCTAAAAAGTTGGTTAATTGATGAAAAGCCTTTCATGTGGTTTAAATGGAGTCACTGATAAATTGGGTAGCAATTTTTTATACATCCATTATTTTGAATAAAAAGTACTTACAGGAACTGCAAGCCTCATTGTACATCTCAAGGCTCCTCCAGATTGGCCAAAAGCCTCAGGTTTTGGTGGGAGTTATAGCTGATATTACTGTGGAATTTTCTGATATCCATATGACATTTTTCCTGTCCCAGTATTTTTCTTGGGAATTTCAAGTATCAGCAGCAATTTTAAAAACCAACTGCAGGATGTGTGTTTTTTCTGTCCCAGGAGTTTCTAGTACAGGCTGGAGTGAATCCAGTTGGCCCTCCACATTTGCTAGGGTTAGGAGTGCAGGGACCTCACAAAAGTGGGAAAATCATAAATATCAAAATGGGGGGGTCTATTCCAAGGAGGGTGAGGCGTGGTGGGAAGAATGAGCTCCCAGGGTCCAAACTAGGCCAGAGAAAGGTGAGGAAAAGAGTTGCCATGGTGGCCCTATACTTCCTCTCTCACCCATCACCTTCCTTGGGTGAGGGCTTCAGGAAAGAAATCAAGCTGTGAACTGTCCTTTGCTGGCCAGGCAGCAGCTGGTGGAGGAGGAAGAAGACCAGAGGTGGATTTCTAAAAGGCTGCTGAAAGGGAAGGTTCCCCTGGAAAAGAAGCACCTGAATTGGGGGCCAGGGTTGGAGAAACTTGCAAATAATCAAATCCATGAAAATCAAACCTGCAAATAGGGAAGCCCAACTGTATAGGATTTCTCTCAGAGTTGCCACCATTATGGGCTCATATGGCAAAGATTGACCCTTTTCAGTGACCACTCCCACTCTCTGGAATTCCCTTCTATGGAGGCTACATCAGCCCACTCCCTGCTCTCCTTTTGCTGGCTGGCAAAGACCATTTGGTTTAAGCAGGCTTTTAATGTGTAAGCAGGGAGGCTTCTTATTCGTATACATTCTTTACTTATTTTTTAAACTTCTGTATGCCTTTAAATGATTTTCTGTTGTTTTAATGTGATTTCTAATTGCTCTGAAAAGGTTATTATTAGGTTATTATTATTGATTCTTTATGTGAGTCACCTAGGGTCCCCCTCAGAAAGGCAGCATACAAATGAAATAAATAAATGAACAGATAAAAAATGTCACACATCTCTATCCACTTTCTCCATTCCTCCTGTTGTACTTTTGGGTGGTTCCACTGATGATGAATGGGGCTATGATTTTTGCCATGGAGTTTTTCTGTTAGCCTTCATTCCCTTATTACATCTCCAGTTAACTCTTCCTCTGTCTGTCTGTTTGTTTCTCTTTCTTTCTTTCTTTCTTTGGACATTTCCACCCTCCACAGTTATAGTGCTATTATTCCAGTTTCAGCATCCTATGGAATCCTAGAGTTTGGAGAGGGGCCTTTAAAATTCTCAGGCAGAGAGCTCTTTGGCCTCAAGAAACTGCAAACCCCAAAATTCCACAGGATGTTGAAAATGGAATAATAGCACTATAACAGTCTAGTACGGAAAGGCCCTTTGTTTCTCTTACTCTAAGATATAGCACTAAAGTGATATAGCACCTCAACACTACGACTAATTATTTTTTTAAAAAAAATGTGCAAGACAGGGAATGTGGATATTGAGGGTGGAGAATAGGGAGATGTAGCACTTTAATTAAATCAAGAAATCAATCCATTCATTTATATATATTTAAAGGAGGAAAACCACACTCACATCACCCACACCACCAAAAGTGCCATGGAGGTTTTCCACTGCCCTTCCTTCCCTCATTACATTTCCCACCAAATATTTCTTTTTGTTATGGTGCTAACCTAGTATTGTACTTTTATCACATTTCTAAAAAATTAAATGTGCACATCAGAGAGCTTAGATACTAGGAGGGGAACATTTGGCTTTTTGGAGTGAATGTCAGGATGATGGAGAGAAGCAATACCCACACCAAAGCTTAACCACACCACAAATGGGAGAAGAGCATGATTGAAAAGAAATGTGCAGATCAGGGGCAGCCCTAAACTCCACTACAACCAACAACAATCCAGGGTACTGTCAGAGTCCAACTCCCTCCCCGTGCCTTTCTACCAGCAAGTGAAGGAAGGCGATAGTACTTGCCCAAGAGGAGAAGGCAGTGGGGGGCATCTAATACAAATAATCAAGGCGAAACACTGAACCGAGCTGAAGTCATGTATAGGATTTCAAAGGTCCAGAATGCTGAAAGTCATTCCAAAAGGGTCAAGAGAGCCTACAGACTACAGGCAAACAGCAAGCCACACCAACTGACATATTTGATGACAAAAACAGGTGTTACTCATCATTGTTTTGTTTACTCAACCTTGCGCAAACGGCTTCTGTCTGAGCTGCTCGTGTCTGCCTCCTCCATGATTGCAGGCTGGGGGGCAAAGATGAATCTAATTCCTCTAAATCATTGCTTGTCCACACTCACACTGGCACTGGTTGCAGCAACTCTGTCTCAGCTTGTCTTTCAGCTGATGGGGGTGTTCCCAAGATAGTTTGGTCTGTCACTGGCTCTGTTTCTGGCACAATCAATTGCTCATCGACCTCAGAGCCATCATCCATCACAGGCACATCTTCATGTGGAAGTGGAAACAACTGTTACAAGCTGTGATATCCTGAAATAGAAAGTCCCAACATTTACCAGAACTATTGGGCAGTCTAGAAGACCCCTCAGAATTGGTTTTGCTTCCTTTTTTAAGCAAAGAGATTTTTCTAAGATGGTACCTCCAGTTAAATGTGCTTACATGATCTCCAAAGAAAGTAATAATGTATTTCTTTGGAGCCACTGTTTGATTTTGTTTTCATTAATTGATAATACATATTTCCCACTGATCAAGATGTGTTCAGCTTGGTGATAGTCTTGTTCTTATATACTAACTAAATAAGGATATATAGCCCTCTAAACATTCATCCATCTTCCTCTGAATATCATTTACATAGGGAGATATAAAAAGCTATGAAAAAGACATTTTCCATTGCTCAGAATGGTCTAGCCATAACATCTAAAGTAGGGATGTAAAGAAGACTTCTTAATTTTCCTATTCTTGTCATCAAGATCCACTCTCCAAAAATGGTTTGAACAACACAGTCCTAGCTAGTGAAATGGGCAAAGAACAGCTGAGCTATGTGGAATCCAAACCCTTCTCAGCCTAGGAAAATTGGAAATGATTTAGCATTACCTTGCTCTGATATAACTGTGAGTTAACGTTGTGGCTATTTACCTGAACTGGAAGAGTTCTAGAGCATATATTGCCCTGCTCTTCCGTTGTCCTTCCCTTTCTCTTGCCCTTTGCAGACTCTTCTGCTAGCAGATCATAGCCAATGGAGCAGAGTAGTTTTCTGGTCAGTTAGCTCTGTTGGCAGATCTCTGAGATTAGCCATGAGAGAAAGTTCTGCTAGCCAAAGGACATTTCTGCTGGCATCAGAGACTTGCGCTTAAGCTGAATCTCCTACAACCACCACATCTTTGAAACAAAATTGCACTGGTTGCAGTTGTGTCCCCACTAATGAAAATTACTTCTCAATAGATTTGGATAGTATTGCACTTTAGTATTGGCCATTACACCGGTTGGAAAGGAGAGGAATAAATGCCTTTGCTCAAAAAAGGAGAAATGTTTGTGCATTCTTTGTTAACAAATTAGGATACAGTTAGTTGTACCTTAATTTTTAAAATTAGAACTATTTTTAAATTACTTAAATTATTTTAGTTTTTAAAAAATAAAAAAGACATTCATTTTTTTCACTTTTATTATAGAACTTGCTCATTTTTGCTTTCTGAAAATCTGAACAATTGCCTGTGTACTATTTCTGTCTGGAACTGATATTAATGACAAAAATGTCATTAACTCTTTCTAGATTTTCTAATTGTTTTCTCACAAACCTTTACTTCTTGCACATTTGCCATCTTAACAATACTAGGATTGGGCTGGTTAGTTGGTCGGTTTTGGCCACAGTGTAAAGAGGTCAGGTAAGAATATTACTAACATTGACAATTTTGTATCTATGTATCAATTGCAATACAGCAGCTCTCTCTTTCTCTCTCTTTCTGAGCAAATGTGCACAAAATCATGATAGTATCACAACCTTGAAGAATGACATCAGCCTCCAACCTCTACATGATAGAATAAGTACGGGGCACAGACCAAGCTAGCCTGCAGCTAAATACCTGGTTTATGTCTTTCTGGCAACTGACAAGGAAAATGAGCTTATATCTCAAAGTGTAAATAGTCTACATGTGATTGCTCCCACCAGATTAAAGGTAAAATTCTGTCTCTGCACACATACGCACACCCAATGCACCCAATGAATGGTAAGAATTTTTAAATGTTGCTGGTAATAAGCATTGGGGGGTGTTTGTTTCTATCTTGGCACATTTTAATTAGCAAACTGATTTGCAATCTTCACAATCAACAGAATTCAACTATGCAATATACTGTAGATATAATCTTGCAGGTTTTTTCTTGCATCTCCCTCACAGTAATCTTTGTGAGAAAGGTCATTGCTATAATTACTTGAGGAGCCTTACTAGATACAGATTCAGGCTAGCAGAAGGTATAATGGCCAGAAGGGTAACACTGAAAGACTAGACAGGCTCATGGAAAATAGGTGAAGCTTAGTTAGGACCTCATTATAATATTTAGGAACTTTTCAGATATCCTGAATAGCCAGAGGATGTTTTGATTGGAATGGAACGATGTGTTTTAATTTTTCCCGGGCTATTAGATCTCCTGAAGCAGTTAAACATGTGGTACTTTAAGAATGAGGATCCCGGGTAAAAAGGACTCAGAATAGATGTCACACTCTTATACAAAACAGAATGAACACTCAGACTGCTGCTCTTAAGTAGTTAGCATGGCAGAACAGCACAGCTATGTGCTTATCACATTACCACTGTGATTAACACTGGCTGTTGCTTTTCATGCATATATTAATCCCTTGCTAACTTTACAGAGGTGGAAACATAAACCACAAACCACGGTATTGGAGGAATGTTGTAGCCTCATGCAGTATATTTTGTATTAATTAAATCCCATCAGTCATATTCTTCCCACAGATTAGAAGGGGGACCAAACCATTTTCCTGACATTCCAAACACCCCCAACTGTGCCAAATGTGTAATTAATGAAGTGTGAGCAAAGTACACTTAACAAAGTAGGGGCATATTTATTCTGGCCAGAATTAGAAAACTGCTGAAGACATTCAATTTAATCTCAAAAGGAGAAAGATAAGTGAATAGCATGCCTCCTCTGTTTCCTATGTAAATAGTGTTGAATCACTTTATGATTTTGCTGCTGCTTTCAGAAATTAGATATAACAGTTGATGATGGGTTGAATTTTGGAATGCGTGGTTATTGCTGGTTGTGCTGGCTATTAGATACAGGAAAGATCTGGAAATATTTTCCTCTGTTCCGTGGGTGGGAACCATCTGACCCTCCACATGCTATTGGACATTAAATACCAGCATTCCTTATCATCGGCTATGCTGGCAAGGGCTCCTGAGAGCTGCAGTCCAACAGTCTGGAGGCTCACATGATTCTCACCCAACCACTTTTTAAATGCAGGAAAAGAGCAAAGGAACACTTGAAAGTGACTTTAAACCCACTTCCAAAATACAATGCAAAACATGCTACAAAGGCTCTATACATTCCTTTGATCTTGGTGGAGTCAAACTTGGGATCTGTTTTGGATTTTTTAAAATTTCACTCATTAATGCCTGGTTTGAAGATCTATGTGCTCTGCTCTGCTATTGTTTGATTCAGCTCCCATTTCCTTTTAATCCGTGGCTTCTCATCTTTAACATTTGTATGGCAGGCAGGTACAACATGGTGCTTTGCATATCATGATTCACGATCCCTATTGAATTGAGCTGGTGCAGATAGGGGAGAATCTCACTTCAATTTGTTTTTGAAGAAATTATTAAAATTTGCTGATTTCATATTTGGAAGAGAAAGAACTTAGGGTCATTGTTTTTTTTAAAAAAAAAAATACCAGGAGAAATGGAAAAAATCTTATTTCCCTCATCCATACTAATGCAAAGCTAACACATACAAGAAAATATCTGGAATTCTGGCAAAAGACAAAATAATATGCACACACACATGGTGCAAATTCAGTGGGCCTGTATTTGAGAAATGGCAGCAACTAGAGAAACTAGGAAGATATGGTCATCTGTCATCACTGTAGCTTACCACCACCACCATGCATCAACCTGTTCAGGAGCGCAATCATACTATAGAATTACAGCCATAGGATCATGGTATTTGCAGTTGGTTGTTGTTGGTGTGTGCCTTTGAGCCATTTCCAACTTATGTTGACCCTAACGCAAACCTATCACAGAGTTTTCTTGGCAAATTTGTTCAGAAGGGTTTGCCTTTTCCTTCCTCTGGAGCAGCATTTAGAATTCTCAGCCGGAGAGCTCTAGTGCCTCATCAAACCACAAACTGTACAACTCTATAGGATGGAAGTACAGCAGTTAAATTGGAACCATCGTGCTATAGCTGTGCAGTGTGAATGGATGCCAGCTCTGGTGCACATATTCCTCTAGAGCCAATTTTGAGGCACTGTAAATAGCTATGGAAGGGAGAAGATTTAAAGAAAGTTTTGCCATTCTGATGCTCAATTAGCATTCAGCAGAGAGCCAGCATAGTGCAATGGTTTAAGCGGTGGACTTTGGGCTTTTCTGCGCTACACTATTATAGTCAAATTATTCCTCTATCAACATCCTGTGGAATCCTGGGGTTTGTAGTTTAGAGAGGGGCATTTAGCATTCTCAGCCAGAGAGCTCTTTCACTTCAGTAAACAACAAATCCCAGAATCCCACAGGATGTTGAAAGTGGAATAATAGCACTATAACAGTATAGGGCAGAGAGGCCCTATGATTCTGGAGACCAGGGTTCAATTCTCCATTCAGACATGGAAACTCCCTGGGTGACCTTTGACATATGACATATTCTCAGCTTCAGAAAACCCCATTATAAGTTTGCCTTAGGGTCACCATAAGCTGGAAACAACTTGAAGGCACACAACAATAATAACAAGTGCAACATTTAGCCCAGAATCTGGAAAATATAAGAGGATAACAGGGAGATACCCACTGCCTTTAATTAATCTTAAGAACTATTTGTTTTCTCCATGTTGGAGGATGAGTAGGTCTCAACACAGGACACATTCAATTGAAAGGTTACCATACATTCATAGTGGAGAAATTTACCTCAGAGTGCCTCTGCTTGGACAAAAATTAATTGCTGTGCTCAAATCTACTGACTAGTTGCACGCAGGATAAAAATTTGGTCTATAATCCCAATCAGTAATGTGTGATCCTTTGCCATAAATGGAAGTGTGCCACTGTTTCTTTTGAACTTGTCTCTAAGAGTCTATCTGATGGCAAGGAGAATATTATCATGTTAGTCATCATATCATCTTCAGCTGTTAGTGGTAACATTTCATTAGGATCAAAATTTCACCATTTGACAGAAAGATCCAGGCAACAAACCTAATACATAACCATGGTAGTTTACCACACGAAAAATGACAGTCCGTAATCATCTTCTGTAAACATACAACAGTCTACCACAACCCTGTGTGCAGGCCTGTGTATAGCAGATGTGTTTGACTACAACTTCCATCAGCCCCAGGTCAATGTCCAGTGGATGATGATGACAGAAACTTTCGTCCAACTACATCTGAAGGTCACCAGGGAAGGCAGTTATGCAGTTATGCAAATCAACCAATGTCTCAGCTTCTTTAAAAACCTCTCTGCTACATTAGCCTTCAAGAAGAGAAAGATTGCCTTTAGCTCAAACAATACATGGTGGTGAAAGTCAAAAGCAAAGCAAAAACACAACTATAAGAAAATATAATAAGTGGGAGAGGAATGACTTATTTCCAAGGATTTTAGAAGAGAAATGAAAGGATGGTAGTTGGAAAGAACTCTCCACGGAAATGACATAGCCAAAGAACAGCGCAGGCCATTGGAATAAAAAGCGGGCTGTCAAAACACAGCCAAAGGACCCCAGTTTGCTGAGAATTACAGTATCATTATCAGTGACATGGAGGAAAAAAGATAAGAGCAGCATAACTACTGCCTGTCAGTGTCTGTGCCTAGTTCAGCACCCAACTTAAATAGCACTCAGGCAGCTGCCAGTGGATATATAACCAATATTATGTAGTAATGGAAGACTTGTGATGCCAAGAAAGACTCACACTTCCTTTTAACAAAATGGGACAAGTTGAATTCTTTCTCAAAGCAACCATGGTGTTCACAAAGCGGAGAAGGAGTTGGTTTGTTGTGGCTGCAATCCTCTGTGCCACCCTCATGGGATTGTTGTTGCTGCTGCAAGGCTTTTCTTTTTGCAAACCTGCTTAAGCCTATTACTGCATGTTGGGCAATATTTATTTGATTACAAACTTACTCATTTCCTTAGTTTAGTGTTTCTGGGTGGGAATGCCTGCAAAATACAAGCCTAACAGGAGGCTGACAATGTAGTTCCAGCAGAAATATGGTGATATCCATGTCTATGAAGCAGTAATGATATATATTTTCCTGAAAGCCCTAACTCATAATCTCCTTAATTTTGGCTACAATCCTGAACACACTCACTAGAAAGTGCAAGCTTAGTTTCACACAAATACACATATAACACTAGTATGTCTCTTGATACACAGTGGATAAAGATTACCAAAGCCTAACAATCTGGCTCTTAGGCTGAATGACAAATACACACATACACAATATACACACTCATAGGGAATGCACACACTCCTTTTGGAGATGGAAAGTCACCACAAAGAAACATGTCACCCAGGTTTCACTTAATGAGGTGATTTTGTGAAATCATTCCTAGAATTTGTCCATGACAATATTACTCTGTCCAAAGATTCTTCTTTAGAGGACAAAAATCACAGTCTTTGAATTATGAGGCCAAATGTAAAGGACACTTAATTAAATCCAAAACCTTGTTTCTTGACTTCCTTCTATAGCAACAACTTTCTAAAAACAGTAACTAGGAAGTCGCAACAAAAAGCAGAAAGGGCTAACCACCTTCTGGTCTCTCTACTATCACTGCGAGATCACACCCTGCTGTGTTCTATCACAACAAAACATACTCTATCACTGTTGTTGTTGCTGTGTGCCTTCAAGTCATTTCTGACTCATGGTAACTTTAAGGCAAAACTATCACAAGGTTTTCTAGGGGCTATGTGATGCATCCAAGATCACCCAGTGGGTTTCTATGCCCAAGGGAAGAACTGAATCCTGGTTACCAGGGCAAGAGTCCAACACTGAAACCACTACACAATGCTGGTTCCATTCTATTGCTAGCAAGGCATAAAATGGATGTTATACAGCAGATATAAATATAAATTATTTATATTTATATGTTTGTAAATGCATAATGAAATCATGGTATGGGTCAGAACTTGGGAATGTTACCTTTTGGGGAATGAAAACTCCCATCATTCCTCAACCTACAGGACAAAAGGCAAGCTGGATGGAGGATTTGGGGATTTGCATTGGAAAAAAAAATCCTCAGATTTTGATACAGATTTGTATAAAATATGATTTGTTGCTAATATTGTTAGGATAACAGGAGATATTTTTAGGAAAAGCATGAAATAGCATCTTGCAGGGCAAACCTAGGCCTAAACCCAATTACTAATCTCAGCTATAGCAGCCCCATTTAATCAATTGCTAAATGGTAAGTTAACACATATAAATCCCATTGATTCAATGAGTCTACTCCGGTTGAGACTAACAATTAGATAAGGCCTCAAGTTACAAATAGCTTACTGTAATATTCCTTGTTGCTATTTTGTCAGTTCCTTCAGAAGATTCAGAAGACAGAGTGACAGATGGATCCACTACTGAAAGGGGAAAAGGATATAAATTTTCTTCAGTTCATAAAGAGGACAGAAAGCATCTTCACACACGCTCATTTGGACCTCTGTGGTTGCTGTGTGAGGGACAATAGAATTCCATGAGCTATTTATACAGGAAAGATCTACCCTAAGGAGAAGTCTTTTCTACCTTAGAATCCTATTGGGTGGCATCAAACTAGAGTTCATCCACTAATTGATGAGTGTCTTCCATCAACAGAATGAGGAGGGAGGGGTTTCTCAGAATTTTCCCTTTTCTCTCTGCCAGCTCCTGTGTCCTGCAAACCTTCTCCAGAAGTGTTGGGAGGCCTATGGATCAGATTGGGGCAGCCATAAATGGAAAGGAATTGCTGAAACTTCTTTTCTCTCAATTCTGTTCACAGGTATCTTCTGCAGGTAGAAACCTCCCCAAGGCCCTTTCTGCACAATGGCATCCTCCTGGCATGAGGATATGAGAGAAGTGGGACGCAATGATGTTTCTGCATGACATCATCATGGGCTCGCTCTTCTCATGTCACCAGCTGGCACAATCACAGGGTATGTCATTGATGGAAAAAGTCTGCCAATGACCCCCGATTGTGTTAGCCTTTTGTTGCAGCCAGCTGTACAGAAGGGCTGGAAGTACAATCATGTGCTTCCTTCTCCACTGTAGCATGGGAAGAAGCCTGGCTGCAGTGCAGAAGGAAGGGCTGTGTCCCTCACACTCCCTTCCACAGGCAGCTGCTCGGGTGTGCAGAGGAGCACTATGGATATGCTCCCATCCTGGCAGAGGCACTGATGGAATTGTGACAGGAAGATGGATGAGAGCATCATCCTGTGGAAAGGGCCCAAATGTTAACATCCATCTTTCATGAAAATGGTAGCAAAAGTCATCTTCTATGTACACTAGAAATAATAAGACTATTTACTATTATTTGCTCCCTAGCTGGAAAAAAAAGTATCATTTTCTTGACACTTGGAAAATGGAGGTGGGAAGAATAATATAATTGCAAGAATTTTTGTGTGGTACTTGAACATCCTGAATTGTTTGGTGGAAATTATTCTCTTCAGAAATACATGCGGTTTTTTACATAATGGTTGTGCAGTAGCTTTGAATAAGCAATGATCTTGCACATCAAAAATCTTATAGAAAAAAACTTATATAAAAAGTAGCCTTGCACAAAAATATAGTCCCATGGTTTAGCTGTGCAAAATCAATGTTTTATGTGCAAGATTTTTATTCTGCAAAATTCTTGTTATGTACATTTATTATTGTTGTGCAAGATTGCTGGCTTTTTCCATAGAAAATAGCAATCTTACACAAAAACACATCTCCCTGCCTGGAAACAGTAGGTTATTTCAGGTTTGTTTGTTGTTTTTAGCAAAAGTCCACAATTCTCATGCTAAAAAAACCCATGTGTTTTTCTGTGCAGAATGATTTCCGGAAACACTTTGGGATTTGTGAATACCAGGCAAAAATTGCACAGAAAGATTTGTTTTTTCCACAGCAGAGAGAAAACTGTGGAAATTATTCATCCTCATTTGCCAGGACAAAATAATCAAAATAATATCTTTCTTTATGCTATGAAGTGTCCACCTTTACAGACTGTACTCTGAAGGGACTACATTTGTGATTGCATGCTATATATCCATGTTCGGGCTGCAGCTGGGGTCAGCTTATCAATGGTAGTCTTCAGTACTGAGGAAAATGAGTCCAATATTCCATGGGTTTATTCTCTTCTTGGGCTTAGCTTTCTTTAACTCCAGAGTACAGTAGGCTCTTGTTATCTGCTCGGATTTGGTTCCATGACCTCCCCACCCAAATACCAAAATTTGTGGATGTTCAAGTCCCATTATAATAGTGTAGTAAAATGGTGTCTCTTGTATAAAATGGTAAAATCAAAGTTTGCTTTTTGGGTGTTTTTAATATTTTCAAGCTGTGGTTGGTTGAATCCATGGATACAGAACCAGTGGATATGGAGGGCCAACTGTACAGTCTTCCCCTATGGTACAAGCAATAGAAATAATTAACCTTATGTCTCTGTAAATTTAAACTCAATTGCCATGCCAACTCTGATAGCTCTGCTTGGCCAATTGTCCGTTGGATGCGTCCTCCTGTGGAAAGAGCTGGAATTTACTATGTGAAGGAAAAAAATTAGTATCAGATCCTATTCTGGCATTACAGTATAGGCTAAAAAAGGGACCAAACTGACGTGGCAAGTTTAACCAGTAGGAGGTTGGACTGGGTGGCCCCTGTGGTCTCTTCCAACTCTATTATTCTGTATTATTATTGTTATTGTTATTGTTATTATTATTATTATTATTATTTAATTCTGAGCAAGAATGTAAAATTTGGCCATGCTTATTGCCCAGAGAGAGCTATGGGGAGTGGTGGTGAGTGCTGGGGACAGTGGGGAGGAGGAGAGAATCTTGTGTTTGTACAAATTACTAACTTTTAAATCCACTTATTCTAAATGGGAATTCCAAGTTACTCACACTGAAACATGCTCACACTGAAAAAGAGCTTGAATTGAGACTGAGTTTTAAGACTTCCATGTTTCTCTATGTTTAAATTCAGGACCCAGGAGACAGCTCATTTTCAAGACCCCAGGTTGTACTTTAAGTTCATTTTTCACTGCAGTTTCCAGACAGGCATGATGCAGAGAAAACACATTCCTAGAATTCTGACTTTATGTCTGTATAGAAGGAATAATGTTTTCTGACTCAAAAGAACTGACGGCAGTCATCTGCCTGGTGTCAAAAATCTGTCTGCAGCATGTATTGCTTCTTTTACTGGTGACTACACACTGTTGCTGTCCTGTTGGCTGCTTCATCTATGTAAGCTGCATTAAATTCAGGCATCTGTTTGGTTTTTTAAAAAAATTCTGCATAGTGAGAAGAGACATTCCCTTAAAAACATAATTCTGATAGAGGAACTCACTGAATCTCAAAGCATCCCCATCCACAGCAGGGAATATAAAAGATAACTAGCAAGGGAAAGGAGAGAAACACCTACACAGACTTATACATAAAATTTAGGCTAGTGCTCAAGGACAAAATTACCCAACCCACACACAGGAGTTAATATGAGACTGTGGAGCTCTGTTTCATCTCAAGGTAGAATTGGGCACGGACAGAGATTTTCAAAAGTAACTAGAAGACAAAGGCTATATTTGTCAGAGGTGTTCCTTGTTTATATGAAACTAATGATAAAGATAATGAAGAAATCAGATTCTAAGGAGGAAAGAAGAATAAACTTGCCAATTTCATAGATTGCTTGTAGTTAGAGAAAGCTGACCTCTGGGAATGAGGAGAGAAGAAACCACTTTGTGGAGCCAGCTGCTCCAGGAAGGTTTCATTGACTTGTTCTTTGGGAAATTTTTAGCTGACTTGCTCAGACCATCACCTGAGGCCCTCCTCCAGGTTCCCCCACTGAGTGAATCTAGTCTACAACAGAGTAGGCCTTCACACTGGTTGCACTTCTGTCTATGGAATACCCTCCCTATGGAGGCTCACCTGGCACTAGCATTAATATTACTGACAGCACTTATTCTCTCAGACATTTCAAGAACTGCTCTAGTGGGTTTAAGGCCCTTTCCGCACCGGGCTATTAAAAGGGTGCAGAGCGATCTCCAACGGAGGTCTTCTGCACCGTGGAGTGGACTGGAGCAGACTACTTTTTGTAGTTCTGCACCTCAGTCCGGTTTGGAGCGACTGGAACTGGCTGCACAGTGTGCTTTTTAAAAACCTCTTTTAAGAGGTTTTTAAAAAGCATGGAGCGCATGACTCCGTGTTGCTCCGTTGCCACGCTTCAGTGCAGATTTGCAGGCGCGCACTAGTGCATGCCTGCAGATCTGCCAGGGGTGGGCTTTAGGCTGCTGAGCTTCTCCGGTTGGTGGAGAGCCGCCATTTTGGATGCCGGAGCAGTGTGGAGCGACGAGCTCGCACTGATCCTCGTCCCGACGGACTCACCTGGACGCTGAAGAAATCTGGTGAGTCCCATTTTTGCGCAGTTCCTTTCCCACATGCGGAAAGGGCCTAAATCTCCACAGTGTTATTCTACTGGTGGCTTTTATTTGGCTTTATATGCTATTATATGCATGCAGGCTGGATCTATCTAGGATTTTATATCCTGGTGTCTCATCATATCTTTTTTCATCTTTTTTGCTCGTATGGTACACTGCTCAGAGAATTCTGGTTGTGGCTTAAAAATACAATAAATAAATAAAATGAATGTAAATTAACCTCTGGAAATCTATATCTAGTGTTAAAGTTTGAATTTTTACCAAAGGTGAGAATATAACCTTTGAGATTTGAGAAAATTGTTGGTTTGGTGTTTTGGTTTTCTCTCCAAACAGATTTTTAAAAAATATACATACTACAGAGATGTTAGGGATTATGAAGTGACCAAATGATGCACAGGTTTTGGAGAAAGGAGGATAAGTTTCATAAAACTCATATATTAAAAAAAAAAAATTCTCCTAAAAGTGAAGCACGTTTGTGAGCATGGAATGGGGATGAGGAAAGGGATATCTATTTGCTTCATAATATGAACTAATCTAATTTGTACTTCCCAACCTAACAAGAGAAGCAGGGGCAATTATTCTTCAGTTTAGACATGTAAATGTTCAACCATTTCGTCTTTGCATTTGAGGATGAATAATTACAGTAATTTTCTGCAGAAGAAAATTAATATTCCTTCAAAGTGTTCTCCCAGTATTTGAACTTCCCAAAGTGTGGCTGAGAAATTATTTTGCAAAGAAAAACATGTGGGGATTTTGTACAGGGAAAAAAGTGGGAGGTCCATATAGGAAAAACTGTCTTTTGTGCAGGAAGCCTATATTTGACACAGAAAACAGGCTCCCTTTTTTCTGGAGAATAATTCTTCCACAAAATATAAAGACATTCACATACTGGGAGAAAGCTGCACAAAATTCTTGCTGGTCTATAACTCTATCTAACAGGTTTTCCCCAACTATCAGAAAAACCATTTTTAAACTGCTAATGGATAATTACAAATATTCTTTCTATTTCTACTCCAGTTTTTGTACTTCTCCAAAATTGATAGTGCAGTTTTTTGGTCAGAAGAATGTGTTAATTACATTGCCAGTGTGGAAAAAAAATACATGCACTAGGAAAATACAAAATGGCATACACTTGTTAAATATTTGCGCAAATATGCGCATTAGCAGAAATGTATATAAAAGCATGTATGAAATTTGCTAACCAATGCTGAAAGAAGTATAGTTGTGCTTCAAAAGTTGCAACCAAAAGATTAGGTTATCCCTAATATGGTACAGATTGTGTCTCTGTGTGGATCCTAATTCAACAAATGCAAATACAAAGTCTCCTCAATTATGTTGTCAGGTATATAATGAATGCCATCATGCACATACACTTAGCCAGATTTTAATCCCTTTCCCTCAAAATATCACTATCATTATGACTCCCAGTACACTAGAGATGGGACTATATCCATTATTACAGTCAGTCAGCCATGGCCTATTGCTTAATTTAATAACAGATTATGTTGGCCAGCATTTAATAGTTATTAATATCCTAATAATACAAAAGTATTCAGAATGAAACTTAATTGTAATGCTGATGAGAACTGAAGTAATTGCAATGGAATTTCAATGACAAATCATGGAAGTCTCTGTTCTTTAATAAACTGGCAGCTGCTGCTGAAAAAACTAGAGGTAATTAAAGAAGACACTGGAAGTCTGAGATAGGCAGGCGCAATCTGGAAGGTACAAATCAAGGGCTGTGAACATAATGGGCACAGGAAGCTTCAAATCTCTAAGGCAATAGATGTAGAGAGATGAATAGACTTGCAGGCCAGACACTAGTTCTCTACATTACAACAGCTGCTGATTCTCTAGTTTTCTTTGTACTGCAGTTCACATCAGTTCTGGCAAGATGGCTAACTGTGAGTGATGATAGCAACTGTTGTCTGACAGTGTCTCTAAAGGGCCACACCTGTAGCCCACCTAAATCTGGTACAAACAAGTCCATTGTTTGGAAAAGGAAAATGTTCCCAGCTTCAAGGTAGGATGACGTCACAATACAGGGGCCAGAACTTCGGTCTAGATGCCCAATATAGTTGATCAACATATGATTATGTTTATGTTCCTTTATATCCCTACTTAACGTGGCTTACAACATATTAAAAACAATACAGATTATAATATGAACGTTATTTAAAAGATAATTAAAAAATTTCTAAAGTTAAAAGCACTGAAATTCATTAAAAGACTATATACAAACCATAAAACAGCACAGCACATCATTAAAAGCCCATCCCAGTCAGTTTCTTAAAATCTGGTGCAATAAGAATGTTTTGACTTCCCAGCAGAAGGAGAGCAAGGACAGGGCCATCCTGGCCTTCCAAGGGTGGAAGTTCCAAAATCTGAGAGCAGCTACCAAGAAGGCCCTCTTCTTTGTTTCCAGCAAACAAGCCTAAGAAGATGGGGGTGGGCAGAGGGAAGGGCCACTCCAGAATATCTTAGAGCTCTAATAGGCTCATAAAGGGAGTTATAGTTCCTCAAATAGCCTGGACCCAAGCAGCATTTAACAGTTTTATTTTTAAACAAATGAAGTACATGAACACACATGAGAAACAGAATGAGAACTGTTTCACAATCATATGCCTCTGCGTGTGCCCAGATAGTGTTGCCAGGTCCCAAGCATCCCACGCCCTAAGAAATCACAGCCAAAACTTGTAAACTAAGGACAAGCCTTGGTAATGTTACTCGGGGGCAGGCAGTGATATAGAAGCATGATATATAAAGCATCAACCACAGTTGCTCCAAGCATATTATTCAAATAAAAACAAGAAGTCTATCAACTGAGAAAATATTTCTAAATTTTCTAAGCTTTGCATTCAACAGAGAAATCCCAAAACCTTTCCCAGATCTTTTTTTTATAAAGCACTTTAGCAAGTAGTAACTTTAATGCATGGGAATTGTACTTCAAGTAAATAAATTCTTCTGAGAAAAATAGAAGTTTTCCAAACTCCGTTTTTAATGAGTTGCTCCCATCAACCAGTGTCCTTCACTGGCCACATTATTGTTTTATACAGTCAGGTTGTAGAATCCTCCTCTGCCCTAAAAAATTATAATCATCACAATAATAATAGTGTTAACTGATAATCACCTAATATTTGAGGGAAAAAGAGATGGTGAGCATGAGAATGAGAACAGACCAACAGGGCAACAGAGAACAATAAGGAAGTCCTATTTATGCATGTCTATTCAGAAGCAAGCCCCACTAAGTTTAACGGGACTTGTTACTTTGAAATGAGGAGAGCCTAGCACATTCCAGTCATGGTTTCCTGGCTGGAGAGTCAAAAGAAAAAGAGGTGGAGAGACAGAATGGGTGGGAAGAAGAAGGAAGGTGATCAGAGTATAGATGCAGGAGTAGTATGAAAAAGGCAAGAGAGAAAAAGACAGGGAGGGGAAAGGAGGGAATATGTCACCAAGAGGATTGGGGAGTGGGCAAAGGAGAGAGGAGGGAGGGAGGGGGACAGAGAGAGAAGAAGGAGAAGGACTAGGGAGAGATGGAGAAGTGGAAAAAGAAAAAAGTCACAGAAGGAAAAGAGAATAAGTTTCAGCAGCAGTTGCTGCGGGCGGGAGACAGAGGATAGCAAAGAGACCAAAGTGAAATCAAGAATTAAAAGGGAAATTAAAAGGGAAAAGAATCCAACTCCATTCATATCATGCTTTTTGCTAACAGTGGTGCATCTCAGATTATAAAAAGAAATTGTACTATGGCTTCAATCATTTATAACAAAGTGGGAACAGCAGAAACAGGTCTGGGAAAATTAATAGCAACATAGAAAAAGCTACAGAACAACAGTCCCAAAATACCATATTCAACAGCTCCTAAGTCAGTGGATACTGAGACAGCTGAGTACAGACTCATATTGACTATTCCTTTCCACTGAGTTTTCGTGGCTGCTGTGGTTGAAGAAACATAGAGGGCAAGGAGTAAAGGAGAAGGTGGCCTGGTGGACCCCTGAAGAGTACATTGTAAAAAAAAAAAGCTTTTCTTTTCAAGGGAGTACACTTGCCTCTTGCCCTGAGGTCTGGAGAGAGAGGGACCAGGCCCTGGGACTTAGCACCAAGCCCTGGTTTTGGGGAACACTGTACTCCAATCTTGGCTAGATCTATATGAAACATCTTTTGATTCATCCAGAAAGAGATTCAAAATACGCAAGAGGAAGTTGCCTTTAACACAGAGCATCATTAATGCACACATTCTTTACCCCAAGATGTGGTAACAGCCACTAACTGTTTAGCTGGCTTTTTCAAGGAGCAAGGCCAAAATACATGGAGGAGTGCAATAGCTGGATGGGACCCACATATTCACAAATGAGAAAACACCTTTATACTATGCTTGTGGGGTTTCTGGAGTCATCAACAAGTTTCTAGGTTAGATGTCTCCTCTGACTAGTCAAGACTTTTTATGTTGATAAGCTTGCAAAACTATTTTCTGCTCACATTGTTGCTTGTAGAGCTCAGCCATCAGTATGCAGGAAATGTGTTTGAAAATGTATATAGTATGCAGCAAATGTGGTTGAAAATGCTTTGCACTCTACAGCAAAGGGAGCAGCAATCTAATGACCACTTCATCAAATAGCCAACAAATATATATTTACTAAGCACATATCTTAGGACCTTGTCACATTATACTGTTATAGCACTATATTCCACTTTAACTACCGTATGGAATCATATGGAATCTTGGGCCTCACTAAACCACCAGCCCCAGAATTCCACAGATGGTTGCCATTGTGCTATAACAAAGTAGTGGGACAGGACCCCTGGTCTACACAGGGGACTGAATGAATCTTTTTAAGGTTTCTATCATGAATCTGGGCATTGCTTGGTTCATAGAGGTAGAATCAATGGGTGCTTCCCAGTGAGGCTTTTATTGTTCACGTAGAACAACTTCTTCTCTACATAACCCTCCTCTGGCCTTCCTCATATCCACATTGCTTCCACTGCTTTCTCAATCATTTTTTTTTCTTACCAGGGAATTCAGAAAGGTAAGAAAGATGGGATAGGCATGAAAAACTTTTTGAATCTTCCACCTGGAAGGACGTCTTATTGCCCAAATGCTAATGTTACTAAAAACTTCCATATGTTAGGAAGCCTTTCACACTATACAGTTCTAGCACTATGATTCCCCTTTAAGTACCATAATTCCAGCCTACATAATCAAGAAGTTTGTAGTTTAATCAGAGGTACTTGAGTTCTCTGGCAGGGAATTCCAAATGCTCCTCTGTAAACTGCAAAGCCCAAGATTCCATGGGATGTTGCCATGGCAGTTAAAGTGGAATCATAGTGCTAGAATTGTGTCATATCAACATGTTACCTTATCAGCAAAACTGTATGTATTGAAATCTTTATGAGTGTTTGAGTATTTGGAGGAATCATCTCCCCATCCCCATAACCATATTGCTAATATCACCATTGGTAACATGGAGAAGTAAATTTGACAAAAGTGTATTTTAAAAATTTCCACCAGAATTCAGTCATTTCAACAGAGGAAGTTGTTTGGCATAGGTCTAGCAAAATGCAAGGCATGCAGGAGGTGAAGAAATAGGATGGCCAATATTAAGGGACAAGTCTCTTATGTTTAATATAAATGCCTTTAAGTCAGCTGTGATCTCACAAAATTTTTCATAGGGTTTTCTTAGGCAAGGAAAACTCAGAGGTGGTTTTCCCAGTTCCTTGCCCTGAAATATAGCCTACAGCACTTGGTAGTCACTGGTCGTCTCTTCTCCAAGTACTAACCAAGGTCCACCTTGCTTAGCTTCCAAGATCACACCTGTTTAGTATTCCCAGATCCTATGTATAGTGGTGAAAGTTGAACAGTGAAAAAAGCTGACAGGAAGCAAGTTAGTTCATCTGAAATGTAGAGGTAAGGGGAGAATTCCATAAACACTATGGAGTGCCAAAAAGATAAATGAATGGACATTATAGCAAATCAAGCCTAAACTCTCACTAGAACTGAAGATGACTACACTGAGGCTGTTGTATTTTGGACTTATCTTAGGATTACATGATTCACTGGGGAAAGATGATAATGCTTGGTAAAATGGAAGGCAGTAGGAAAAGAGGAGGATGACATTACAGGTGGATTGATTCAAGCAAGGAAGCCACCTCCCTGAGTTTACAAGTGCTGAGCCGGACAATTGATGACCGGGGCTCTTGGAGATTTCTCATTCATAGAATGGCCTCTCATTTTATATTAAATATTGTAAGCCACTTAAGTTCCAGGAGAAAAGCAGAGTATAAATTTAATTAAATAAATAAATAGGGTTGCCATAAATTGAAGTCAACTTGAGGGCAAACAGCAACAACAGAACAAAGAGTTTCAGGAACCTGCTGAAATTCTCTCTTCTGAAAATTATTCAAGATGCAGAGGCCTGCTCCCTCCTGTATTTGGATATCCTATGAAGAAGCTCTCATTGGTTCTCTGATCTGATTAGACAATCATTTCATATTTTGTTAGACTGTTAAAGTGTGGTATGTGTTTATTTCACCTAATCTTCACACAACCAATGACAACTAGTGATGGCGATATCAGTAGGGCAATGAGCCCTCTCCAAACTTTAATCTGAAAGGAACTATTCAAGGTGCTCAAAAAAAAGATGCTGAAGCTTTTTGGGAATAGAATTCAGCACCTTGGATCATGCCTTTAAAATTCAGACTAAAACCTGGAGCAGATTCAACTCCCCCCTGATAGCAGAGCTACCAACTTCCAGGGCACAGCTCATCTGAAACAAGCAAAAACACAGGGAATTTTAGACCAGAGTGGGCAAGAGTACCACAAAACAGTTATGTGATAATTTTTGCAATTGCCTTCAGTACATTATCTTTAACTGGAATATGGGAATATGTTATTCAGTAATAATTTGTCAGATAGACAGATCCAAAAGTAGTAAGGGAAAGAGTGGTAGGACAGTGAACTTTTGCTGACTTTGTCAAAGAAAGCCAAGAATGTGCCCAAGCGAGCATAAGTTACAGCCAGGTAGTTAGCTGGAACAGAAAAACCACATCTAACCCTTTCAAAGAAGATTCCAAATACACAGACAAAAGATCTAAGGCTCCCAGTAATACACCTTGTGCTTTCAGTGCCTGTGTTTTTTTTTTAAAAGGAAACACTCAGACTTAGCCATGAATACTACGAATAACACCTTGTCTTTCAAAACTGGAGGTCCCCCCCCCGACACTCCTAAAACTGGTTCAGGCAGATTTGACAAGAGCAAAGACTTGCACTAATGGAAAGAAAGAGAGAAAAGGATTTAGTTTGCTAAGTCCTGAAGATATGGCTAAGGGTTCAGGAGAAGGACAGGCATTCATGACCCTCATACCTGACTTTAAATAAATAAATAAATAAACTGCAAAAGATCAGCTGTATAAAATGACATCCCAATAATTTTCTAGAATCAGCAGCTACAAATATAAAAGTCAGCAGATTCTTCCATGCTAATGAAAGGCAGGGAGAATCCCTAGGTATCACATTTGCATCACTGAACAATATAGCTGTGTGCTCCGAAGATACCTGTGAAAGAGATTATAGTACCGCAAAGTCAGTATTGTGCTATTTAAATTCAAGTAGAGGAAATCTTGGTAATCAGGCAGGAATTACTTACAAATAACTTGTTACTCCTTTTTCCAATAATGATAGTGTGAGAGAAATCACATCGTGGGGAGCATCTTGTTAGTGACATTAGCACACATAAGTGTGGTTTACACACACATGTCTCTTTTTCAGCAAGATGCAGGAAGATATTAGCTCTGTGCCCCATCTAAAACCTCCTTTCAGCATCTGTGAAACCCTGGGAGAGGCTACCGGTGCGTCTTACCAATGGAGAGAAGTGGGCGCAAGGAGACATTCAGATGAAGAAATGCAGCTAATCTTAACTCTGAGGGGAAGGGGAAGGATGGGTACAATCCATTTAAGAGTACACTCTTGTTTTTTGCCCTGCCCCAAGCCAAGACCAGCTGCTGCTTCTTCAACTGATTTGCCTCTCCACTCCCTCTCCGCTCCCAGGGCTTGGCAGCTGCCAGGGCAGGAGAAGAACACAAAATTGCACATGTGAAGTGTTACATTATAAGAAATGGATGTGGGATTTTATAGATTTCCTATAGCATGGGTGAGTAACCAATGGTGCCTAAATCCCATCAGCTTCAGTCAGCACCACCAATAAGGAGGGATCATGGAAGCTGTAGTCCAACAGGTTTTCCACTCCTGGCTTTGTGAGGATTGGTGTTGTTGTAGGGAGAGGAAGCAACAAATTTATAGACGTGGCATAAAAGAGAAAAGAATAATTTAATACTGGGTTTTTTTGTAGATAGATAGATAGACAGACAGACAGATAGATGATATTGGGCTTCAGTGTAGCAGTTTGCTGTTTCCTTCTATTAAAGCTCAGTGTTATTTACAAAAAAAAATGTTGCAAATTGATTTATACTTCAAGGATGGGAAGATAAACATTCTGCACTAACTGTGTAATTGTCAGACAATCTGACTGCTTTAGCTATGCATGAACATATATTTTATAGACGTCAACCTCAAGAAACTGTATTTTTGGAAATATGGTCAACTAATATTAATGTATGTATGTTGTTCTTGTTGTTTGCCTTGAAATTGTTTCCAGCTTATAGCAACCCTAAGGCAAACCCATCATGGGGTTTTTCTGGGGCTGAGAGACTGTGACTTGCCCAAAGTCATCCAGGGGGCTTCCATGGCTGAGTGGAGAATTGAACTCTGGCCTCTAACCTTGTATCACAACTCTCAAAGCATTATACCACACTGGTTCTTATTGTACATACTTAGCCTTCATTCATATTGTAGGTATTTTCCATCCCCCTTTTTTCTTTTTTCTACTCTACTTTTTTTCTGTTTTATTTTAAAGAAAAATATTTTGAAAATCCAGTGAAAGAAACTAAAAATCAAAACATAATTCTCACAATAACACAAGGCTGCAGTTGAAAATGTGGAAAGGGAAGTTATTTGAGCAACAAAAAAAGAGAGTCTGTGTGTGAACAGTACACAAGGGAGACAACTCACCCCTCCATCTCTCTCTCTTACACCCACCCACCTCAACATACTACACCAGAAAGGTTTCTTCATGGCAAAATGCTGCTGTTACATAGTATTGTCTTTTACTTGGGTCTTATTTCATCCCTCCACAAAAAGGATACCATTCAACTTTTATGCATTTTCCTAAATTATGCAAAAATGTTATAATGGAGCTGTAACTGTTCATGTCATTTGGCAATGGATCTGTTTCAAGTAGCCCTATCAAAGAAGGAAGGAAATAGAAGTAGCTTCACATCTGTGGCTAGAGCCCCCAAAGCCACTGAAACAATTACATGGTTTCCACTGACGTCAATGGGGTTTGGATGAGAGATGTACAGTAGCTTACATTCTCCAGTACCCCACACATTGCCCAAGGCCTGATCAGAGAATTTACAGTTACTGGTGGAATGATGTTCAAACTATGAATCACCTCCTGTTCTTGGCTTCCTATCCTGAGTCACTTATTTTTATTGTAATCAGACTGTCTTTCACTCCATATTGTTGTCTTCTGTGAGTTGTGGTTTAGATGCCTCTGTTCATGAAGAAATTGAACCACTGCAGAGACATAAAGTGTATTAAGTATTTGGTTTGAGATGCCATTATTTGCGTACTCTTCTGCTGAGAGAGAGAAACAGGGAGAGAAACAGACACACAAGGAGATAACATCTCTCTGTCTCCTGAGATTTCAGGCAGAATTCTTTCTCAGCCCTCCTTGGAAATGTCTGGGATTTAACTTGGGACCATCTCCATGCAATGTAGGTACTCCACAACTGAGCCTGTTGAGGTCAAAATGCTCTGAAAAAACAGGCTCTACATTTCACTCCCTCCCTGGTTTCTTATTTGTAGCCCTATCACACTGCGCTGTTACAGCACTACTATTCTACTTTAACTGCCGTGGCTTCATCCTGTGGAATTCTGGGTCCTGCAGTTTGGTGAAGCGCTAGAGCAGTGGTTCTCAATCTGTGGGTCCCCAGATGTTTTTGAACTTCAGCTCCCAGAAGCCCTGAGCATTGACCATAGTGGCTGGGGCTTCTGGGAGCTGAAGTCCACAAACATCTGGGGACCCACAGGTTGAGAACCACTGCACTAGAGCTTTCTGGCTGAGAATTCTAAATGCCCCTCCCTAACTTGCAAATCACAGGATTCCATAGGAAGTAGCTGTAGCAGTTAAAGTGGAATAATAGCACTTTAACAATGCAGTGTGATAAGGCATTTGCTTCATTTGCATCTTCTTTTTAACCTTTCTGAACAGAGAAAGAAATTTTATACTCCCTTCAATTCAAGAAGGTGGGGAAAGGACCAGCCTCTACACAGCCCAGGGTTCATATGTGGATTGGAAGTTTCCCATTTTCCACTTCATGTGTTGTAGGTTACACGTAGTGATCAAATTATAAGAATTACCAGAATAAGGCCCAGTTCATAACTGTGCATTAGAAGAGGTCTCCTGAACTTCAAAAGCAAGTGGTGACCTGAGAACAGTCCTAACTTCTGCTTGTAATCTATCTGCAGTAGCAAGCTGAGGTAAAGTGCATACTTTACCTCAGCTTGCTACTGCAGATAGGTTACAAGCACAAGTTAGGACTGTTCTCAGGTAACTTTGAAGCATCCTTAAGTTTAGGCCAGAGAAGATATCTTGCCCCTCCAGATGTTGCTGAACTGCCAGTACCATCAGCCCTAGTTGGCATAGTGAGGAATGCTGGGGGTTACAACCCAACAAGATCTAGAAGGCTAAATGATTCCTGTCCCTGTTCTAGGCCAGCAGGCAGGTCTTCTATTGACTACTAATTGATCCATGGCATTGAATGATCCAGTGTGGTGGTGTTGTTTGAGCATTGGATTGCAACTCTGGAGACCAGGGTTCAGTTCCCCATTTAGTCATGGAAATCCACTGAGTGAACCTGGGCACATCACACACTCTCAGCTCTAGAAAACTCCTTGATAGATTTGTCTTAAGGTCATCGTAAATCAGAAAAAAACTTGAAGGCAAACATCAACTGAATGTTCTGCGTACACTGGGATATTAAATGCAAGTGAGTAGGTGTGAGTACAGCAATAAAACACTTCAGCTTGGTTTACGTGGGATCCTGTGAATGACCCTCCACATGACCCAAACCCCCTGGATGACTATAGCTGCTTTTGATTCTGTTAAATGTTATAATAATGCTCTGAAACAGCCTTTCCAGCCTTCTATCAGCATCATCACAACCACTCCACTTGCTTCTGTTCCAGCAACAGTCAGGAGAAAGAATGTAAACTCTGTGACTTCACTTAGCTGCAATGTTTTGTTCTAAAAAGAGAGGCAAGGAGGAAACTGTTTAAACTTACCAATCATGAAGCCAATTTTCAGTTCACTGAAACATATTAAGTAATAATGAGAGCTTTTCAGCCACTGGCAAACTGTAGTCTGAAGCAGTGGGGTGTCTCTTCAAACAATGGTGAGATGAAGCATGTACACACATGCACACATATGCGCGCGCACATACAGACGCTGCAATAGGATTGCCAGTTTAGTATTGTCCCAGGCTCTGATATTTACGCACCAAAACCTGAGGCTCAGGGACAGCACTTGGTGATACCATTAAACATTCCGCATTAAGCACCATACACAAAGCATATACGAAGACCAAGGACTTCTGGTGTTGCAACATTCTTCATCAGTAAAGATAACATTAAGATTCTTGTTGCTGTTCAGATTATCTTCTCCATAAGAAGAAATAATTTACAGAGAAGTGCCAGTGGGTGGGGGTTAAGAAAAAGTTGAGTCATGTTCTTTCATTGAGAGATGCGATTATGTTCATGGGGCCCTTGGCCTAATAGCAAAAACCTTCTGAAAGCAAGGAAGCAATTCAGGCTTCTGGTGAAAACAACCTTCCCTTTTCCATTGGGTGTGTAGGAAGAGGGAGAGAAAGAGACTGTGGGGAAGGGATGAATGAAGAGGGAGAAAAAGAACAAGGGGGATGGCAGAAAGAGGAAAGCAATGGCTTGCGTTGCTGGCTGGGGCCTTTCCCACCACCCATCCACATGACATGAAAAATATTGACATGAAAAAATTGATCCATACCTTGTTGTTGTGTGTAGGTTTATGATGAGCCTAAGGCAAACTTATCACAGGGTTTTCTAGGGCTGAGAGTGTGTGATACGCCCAGTGGGTTTCCATGGCCAGGTGGGAAATTGAAGCACAATGCTCAAACCACTACATCATGCTGTCTCTCTGTCCCTGCCTCCTTTAGTTAAATTAAAATCTAGAATCCACAGCAACAGAAGTTTACGTTTTCTGGTATGAAAGGGAAGGGCGAAAGCTCATGTACTGTACTAGATTTTTTTTTAAAAAATCTCTCTGCCAGAGTGTCCCAGCTTGAGTTATTAATTACACCTTCTATTCTTCTACAGCAGCTCTTAACTTTAAAAGATTAAATGGCTTGATTAGCAGTGTTTAGCTTTTCCTAGGTGGTTTATTGAATGTCACATTTAACATTCTGGCACCTCACAGATGAAGCTTAAATTCTTGCAGCCTGGAAGAAATATGACTATTTTTTTCCCAGAGAGCAACAGAAGGGCAATTTGTTACATATTCATTAACTCATCATATTGGACATTTCTATTTATATTCCAGGAAATTGACATGTTCTTTGCCGCAATGCATATCATTTATAATATTGGTATTGAGCTGCTCCGCAAGGATTTGTAGGGAAAAAAAACTTTTTTCTAGGAACCATGAATTTATAACTAGAGTCCAAAAAGCTGTTGTGTTACATAGTCTGCTGGCACGTAATTTTGCTTTCTTCAATTAACCTAATTCTCAATTCTGCTGGAAAAAAGAGGCCGAGGGAGGAGGCGGGGCAGCCCTAAAAACGCCACCGCGCCCCGCCCCCGCCCCCTCCCCCGGCGGCCCCTTCTCGCGAGAGGGCGGCAAAGGCCGCCCCCCCCGCCACTGCTTCGCTTGGGCATTGGGGGACGAATTCTCAAAGGTATATAGTATTAGATTTCCAAGCCAATTTTTTAAGAAATTTTCTCTCAACTGGAGAAACATAGTTTTCATCCACACTAGCACCCTCAAGTCTGAATCCTATTGTTTCATCCCATTGATTCAAGTGTATGAATTGTTGAATAGCGAGTCCACAACTAGGTAAATCCCGCTGATTCAATGAGTCTACCCTGGCTGGGGCTAATAATAAGATTCAGTAAGATTCAAGTGCTTTTAGGTACAGGCTTGGCAGCAGATACTGTGGTAGCATCCCTGCAGAGAGGAGAAGGACAAACAACTCCATGCTGTAGAAGACCACACAGATAGAGTGCGGGGGCACTGGAGAAAGGACACATATGAACTTTGTGTGAGCAACACTGTTCCTGAAAAACAGTGACAGTTACACCAGGAATGTCCACTTCCTGGCCACTGCCCTGGCCACTGGCTGTCTCTAGCCACAGCAATGGTACCACATTTCTAGCAACATCTGCAAGCACTTGGTTCATATGCTTCATTTACCCATTGGAATGCTTAACTGGGATGGACGGAGATCTTCACATTGACAAAAGCTGCATCGAACCAAATGCCGTAAACAACCACAACATCACTCTAGAACTGACTACTATGTATCAAAATAGGATGCAACAGATTGTAGAAGTTGACTGTTTGAGATGATGACAGGTAGAAAATAGCTGGCTGTGAACCCCTATTTGCAAACCAAAATATTACCGAGCCTGTAAGATGTTGTAGCACTTCTTGAGTTAGCGGATAGCCTGTCAAGTGGTAGATGTTCTTAAGATTACTAAATTGCCATTTCAAGCTTTTCTACCATGCTTTTGGTAATGATATTGCACTCAAAGAAAGACTTTGGGGCAGAAGCCCAAAATTTCACTCAAGAAAATCCTCAAATACAACAGGATAGCCAGGCCATATTTTGAAGTAAGAGACAAATCACATTGCTAATTAGAGAAGAATGCAGAAGAACATTAGACACATCATTACCATTGAAAGAGCTTCTATCCCATAAGGTTATTGCTACCTAGCTGCTCCATTCTTTATTAAAAACACCAGTGTTGATTATGTCAAAAGAGTAGCTTTCAGGTAAATTCATGGTTTGATCAACATTTAAACAAGGATAGCTATAGGTTGCAATGGTACCTGGTTAACAACAACAACACTGTGGTTCCAGTAGTAGCAGGTGCTCTAGTAGCAATAGATAAGACTACAATAATACAATTACAAAAAGTAACACTACTTCGAACATGCCACATTATATGATGGTATCTCACTTATTTCTAAATTATTGAATAGAATCTGCATTACTGATGGCACAAAACTCCAATTGGTAACATCCAGTAGACTGCGAAATCAATGATAATGTTCTAATTCATTTATATCCTGCTTTCTTACTGAGATGCAAGTAGCTTATAAACTATTACCAATATAGATTAAAGTACATACAAAAGCATCAGTAAAAACATTTCAATGGTATTTTAAAATGCAGTTTAACAATCTACAGAATTAAAACTTTTTTTAAAAAAAAATTACAAGACAGGAGACAAAACCAACAAAATAGACGACCATTACAAGCACATTGGAATCAATTCATAAAAGCCTGTTCATATAGAAAAGTTTTCACTTGCTGGTAGAAAGGGAGCGCTGTTCTGACCTCCTTAGGGAGGAAATTCTGGGAGCAGCCACAACAACTATATAGAAGGGAAGCAAGAACAGATCAGAACATATCTGAATATCCAAGCTGGATTTGTGAGCAAATTCAGAAGTTTTGGAAGAGACCAGAGATGGCTCTAGGCTGTAAACTAAATACTGGAAATTACTCTGCTAAAGATGATGCTTATCCAAATGATTTCTAAATTATGAATGTACAGTAGGTCCCCTGTATCCACAGGGGATACATTCCAGGGCTAACTGTGGATACTGAAAAATGCAAATAATAACAAATGTTTTTTTTTTGTTAGTGAGATGAACAGTGTAAGTGTCAAGATGAGTATGAAAAGGCTTGAAAAGGAAATACTAAAACTCAACAGAACTCTAGAATCTAAGAGAAAGAAGGATTTGTAGACATTATTTGCAATCCAAAGCCAGTAAACAACTGATAAAAAAACATAAAAATTAACAACAATATGTGGCCCAAAAAGAGATGGGAACAAAATGTTTTCATACACAGAAATTCAGTAGTAGCCTAACAAAAGCTTCTCAGTGCATATGGCCTTCATAAAATGAATGAAAGACTGAATCAATTAGGTTGCATTGGGAGGTAAGAAAGCAACATCAACATCGTCATTTTCACAGCAAACAGATTAAGGATGGCTAGGTACACTGTATAATACTAATAGGACTTTAAAATGCAACCCTTCCTGCTGCAAACATTGTTAAACTTCTGAGATGAAACATTGGTGAAACCATTCTGTAAACAAGATGGTTGTCATCCACACATTCTTATTGTGCTGCCAAAACATGGGCAGAAAAAGTTAGTTTTTATTTTTAAAAGCGCAGGGGTTCTTCAATTTGTATACAACCCTTCACTTTATCATATGTCCTGCAGCGCTGCCACATTGGACCAGAGGTCATCTGTCCTTCCATGCTTTATGCGCTGGCACTGCCTTTGCACTTTTATGAATATAGGTTCTGGTGGGCATTTTTTTCCCCTCAAAAGAGTCCAGTTTCATTGCAATTGAATACCTGCTTTGGATGGTATTCTTTCTCCTCAATTAACTTCTTAAACTGATCTGGAAAAGTGGCAGCAGCTGCTTTATTGGCAGACACAGCCTCTCCACTCATTTTTATATTTTTAGTTCAAAACTTGTTGCTAAATCTATGCAACCGTCCCCTACTTGCAGTAAAGAACTTGGTGGTACTTGCTTGAGAGGATTCCCTGCTGAAGTCTTTGTATAGTCTCAATGCTTTGTGGTGCAACACATTGATGTTAATGGAAATTTGTTTTCTGTTCATGTCTTCCAGCCACAAATTTAATGCCTTCTTCATTTTTACTAATCACTTATCATGCACTGTGGAAGTAATTTTTGCAGTTTGAGATATGACCACAAAACTAGCACTGATTTCTTTTTCCTTCACAATTTTGTGGATGCAAAATTCATTTTTACCACAGATCTCAGCAACCTCAGGACACACTTTGTTTTCTTTCCTTATTAAGTCAAGAACTTTCATCTCCTCAGTTAAAGGAAGCACCTTATGGATTCTCTTAAGCTTATCAGGATTGCCAGTACCACCAGAATTGCTTTTTGGGGCCATTACAAGCAATATGCACACTCAAGCAGAAGCACTTTATTACTGTATAAGGACAAGCACTTTACTGTAATGTACAAGCACAAGAATTTCAGAGAAGGACACTGTACCGTGATCAGATCAGAGGCCTTCTATGGTAGTGTACAGCACATGTATACAGTGAGGAAACAAAAGATAGATTGGACAACTTGAGGCCCCTCCCTAAACTGCAAACCCCAGGATTCCATAGGATGTTGAAAGTGGAATAACAGCACTATAACAGTCTAGTGCAGAAATGGCCACAGTGTAAGGACAAGAGCAAATGGAGTGCCATTTTTGGAATTTTCCATCCCTTCCAATTTCCATGTAATACTACATTTCCCTTTATTACTTCAATTTCTATTTAATTTTTTTTAAATTCAAAGTAATATTTTTGGATCATATTTCAACACAGGTAGATGAAATCACATGTACCAGATATATGAATACAGGGGACATGATGTATTGACTGTTTGTATTACATGTTTGTTTTATATGCTCTTTTGCTGCTCTGTGTTTTTAATTCGTTGTTGTTCTCACCTCAAACAATAGAGAAAGGTGGATAGAAAATAATAACAATAACAGTACAGGTAATTCAGAAATGATGTCATAAATTCTTGCTGATGTTTGTCACCTTTTAAAGGGCTAAATGAGCATCCCCATAGCAAAGAAGTAGAGGGAATGTTTACCTTTTAAAGTGCTGCTTTAATAACACATAAATGCAACTGTAAGAACATTGTAAAATAGTGTGGTCAGAGGACAGGAAAAAGTAACCGTGCCATTGACAGGGTCCAATTGGACAAATGTACAATGACATTCCACACTATAGTAACTTAGATGAAAGCTAATTTTTTTTCATTTGCCTGGTGACAGGTTGTTTGCTTGTTTAGAGTATTTATATCCCACTCTTCAGCCACAAAGGCCCTTAGAGTGGCTATGGATTGTTAATTTGATAGTTCTCTGCCCTCAGGCTTACAATCTAAATAAACAGGACACACAAGGAATAGGAGATGGAGAGGATTAAGTCCAGCAGATACTAGCTCTTATTATCTCCCTGCAATGCCACAGGATGGCATTTAGGATGGAGGAAAGGCCTTTCATCTGCTTCTGTGCTTTGGCGTGATGGAGCTGTGCCTCCCTCTTCCTCTCTCCTTCTGCCAGGATACTGGCAGTTGGGATGTGCCAACAGCTCCACCATGCCTAGGCCTAGAAGCCTTTCATCTGCTTCTAGGCCTAGGCATGATGGAGCTGTTGGCACATTGAATGCTAGAGAAATACCACAAACTCACCTGGGGCCATTAAACTGGAAGTACCATATCTGAACATTAGACATCAAGTGAATAACAGAGGATAACATAGAAAAGCCTTCAGTGAATGGGTAAAAAATCTTGAGCCAATGAAGAATGCTATGGTCAACCATATAACTACTATGGAATCCTGGGGTTGGCAGTTTAGGGAGGGGCCTTTAGAATTCTCAGCCAAGAGCTCTTGGACCTCAGGCCAGTTGCTATGGAGATGAGGCCTACCATCAATAAGCATGCCAGAAAACTTTTGGGAGGCATATATATATATATATATATATATATAAAATTGAAGTGACATACACAACATAGTTACAAAGTCTTCTCACCTCACACAGTAGATTGTATGAGTTCCATATGTGAGGAATCTTAAAGCTGAAATTCAAAACAAAAAATGCTTCCAGAAAAATTTAAAGCCATTGCACAAATTCAACAGAAAGCTAAATAAATAAATAAAATCAAAAGCCAGTACAGTATATCAATGTTAACAGACAACACAGATCAAAATGACACCCAAAATCAAAAGAAGATGGAAAGAGCAGGTACATCACGTGCAACAGAGACCAAAGAGCAGCATGACAGCCGCCTACAAAAAGACAGGGAAAGAACCAGAACACATATTGGATTAAGGAATACAGGGATAAGTTATAGGTACTGAAATAGGCCGGTTACTATGGAGATGAGACCTAGCAGCCAGGAGGAGGACAGTACATTCCCTCAGGAACCCAACCCCTGTATGTTAACAACTCTGAATACAACTTGGATATGGGGAAAAGTTACAGGTACTGGAATAGGCCAGTTTCTATGGAGATGAAACCTAGCAGCAAGAAGGAGGACAGTGTATTCCCTCAGGAACCCAAACTGTGTATGTACATAACTCTGAATACAGATTGCATTGGGAAATATAGGGAAAAGTTAGAGATATTGGAGAAGACAGTTGGGTGAATTCTTAAGAGGACAATAAAATCCCAGACATCGCTGGGTAAATACGCTAGTATAGAGAGAGAGAGAGAGTTCAGCATGTGCCATACCAGTGCTTACTTTTGAAGAAAGAGAAAGAATGAGGGCATAACACCTGTATATGACCTTTAGCTAGCTAGAATATATTCACCAATGTGAAGAATTAGCACTGAAGTCAGTACTGGAGATTGTACAAGCTTCCTCCCCCATTTGTTTTCTAGCTTATCACCAAGCAGTTTTTAAATAGCTATCAGTTCTAACATTTGCATTCCTCTTACCCCTTAGTGGGGGGATGGTGCTATCATAATTACACTACATTCTTCTAGGTTCCATAACGAGCTATTATTTTGCTAATGGAATATTCAAGTAGTCTGCAGTAATTTATCAAATAGTCCCAAATCCCATTTTCTCTGTGTGAATCTTTTTGTTCACAGGTAAATTGATGTGTGGGGGTTATCGGGGCTTTTTTGTAATTCAAATTAACCATTCCACCTCCTCTTCTAAAAAAAAAAAAAGATATTGAAGCAGAGAGCGCTATTTAGAATGTCTAGAATTAGAATCATTCAGGCTTTCTGTAAGTAGTAATTTCTGTGTTTTAATTTGTCCAGTTTTTGTCTTCAGTGTTTAGTTTCTTAAATCCACCTCAGCTGAAGAGAAGCAAAATGCAACTTCCTTTTGAAGTATTGCTCTTTTCAGGATGGAATTTATTTACCAGCTGTAGACCAGATTATCTCTGCTGGATGGTACCACAGGTCCATGTGCTCTAGTGCTCTTTTTATCGAAAGCAGGTAAGCAAACAACTCTGGAGAACAGTGACATGGCACACTTTTCTCTTTCAGAACCACTGTCGTGCATTTATCCGTCTCATACTTTCCATATACATAATTTCCTCTCCTCAGCTGCCCCAACCTGGTGGCACATCAGAAGTTACTGCACAGATAAAAAAAAAAAAAATTCTGCAGGTCTCAAACTGCCCCTAGACCATTCTTCTTTGAGGGCAGCCTTGGTTTACCAAATAGACTCACTTATAGATAAAATTCTCTCCAGTTATTCCAATGACAGAAACACCAATGTCTCCCCATCTCCTACTTTCCCATCCATATTCTTCTCCTGTATGAAATCACCAAGGAACTGGGAACTTCAGACAGATTTCTGGGTGTGTGGCCTCTGGTTTGGAGGTTTTGGAGGAAATCAAGTTTGCTATACATTAGTGTTGCATCCACACACAGTGGACAGTGCTTCCATATTACATTCCACCTCCCCTTTACAGCCTCCTGTGCCTCCTACAAAGTTGCATGCATGTTCCCAATTCTAACATACATGGAAGGACTGGGAGCAAAGAAGAGAAGAGGGTGGAAAACTCACACTGCAAGAGTATTCAGTTTAGCCTTTCGAGCTTTCTTTGTTGGATTATTTACTGTTGCAACAACAACTACCAGCAGCGGTTAAATTTATATCTGCCTTGCCCCCAAGGAGCTCAAAGCAATATACATGGCTCCCCTACTCGGTACTCTGTCTTCACAACAACCTTGTGAGGTAACTCAGACTGAGAGACAGCAACTGCCTCAAGGTCACCTAATTCATTACATCGCTCAACGGCAACAAACATTTAGATCTCTTGAGTCAATCAACACCCTTACCACTACATCACCCAGGTGTATTGTGATGCTTGGTTTCATCAACTATGGATTTGACACAACACGCCTCAGAGGCTGTTGTGCCAAGAAGTCTTTGCTGAGTCACTTGGCCATAAACCTAACTGAATACAATAAGAATAGTAAGTATAGGGTTGCTCTGAAACTTCCTCCTGTTTTGATTTCCTCTAACTGTTGAGACAACGCTTGCGTTTTCCCTCAAATCTGGGTTATGGTTAGGTGATACCGAGGTTATCAAGTGTCTTTTATTATAAAGGATGTCCCTTATTTGAAGGCCAGAAAGCTTGACCCTTATAAAACTGGCAGTTTCCCTTATTCTAAGTGATGTCCCCTCCTTGTCTGAACAAGACATGAAAAATCATATATCTTGGGGTGTGGATCCTCTGTAAAAAACCAAAATGTGTGCATCACATAATTCATGAATGTAGATACTATGTTATTTTGTAGAGAAATACATGGTCAGTTCCAATGGATCATTCCATTTAGTACATCACAAATTTGTTAATAAATACTTCCTGATTGTTAGCTCTCCATGCCATGAATTTCATCTGACTCTTAGTGCTATGTTGAAAACCTACCAACACTAAGTGATACCTTTCCTTCAGACAAGGATGGGGAGCTTGTAGCTCTCTAAATATTGTTGAACTCCCATAGCCATTGATTACGCAGGTTAGGGTTGATGGGAGTTGTAGTCCAGCTACCTCTGGAGGTGCACATATACTACATTCTTGCTTTGAAACAACATTACCTGTCTCTTGCTTTGGTTCTTGCATTTGCCTTAATTATATTAACGACATTACTAATGAAACCTTCAGTAAGTCCATAATTTAAATAAATATGCTAATATATAGGTATATAAACGTACATGCACACCTATAGAGGATACAATTATGCCAAAGTTAATTACTTTACATTCAGTACATAAAATGCTGATTTCTTTGCCTAACTCAAAGTGTAACCCTGTAAGTATCTATTCAGAAATTAGTGCCGCTGAATTCAGTAGACATTAGGGTTGCCAGAATGAAAACTGGAGAATATTCCTCCACCTTTAATGATTGCATAAAATAGGTGATTTGTTGCTTTTTACCTGGTTGCGTAACAAGCAACACCCGCTGGAATTCTCTCTTCTCCACAACTGTTAAAGGTACAGGAGGTTTCTCCAGTTTTTATCCTGGCAACACTAGTAGGCACAGCACTGCAGCCTTAATCTTATGTTTAAATCATAGTCATTGAAATCATCCACACTTAAGTTTGACAGGATTATGCCCACTGAGTGCAATCAGGCACAAAATGCAAAACCTATTCTCTTTTGATTTGCACTAATCCCAAAACAATGGCATCTCAGTTCAATATGAAAAAAAAGTTATCGTTGACATTTAATTTTTTTTTCTTTTTGACTGAGGAACTCTGGAAAGAAGGCAGGAAAGCTTTCCATTATGTGCCTGTCAGGAAAAAAAAAACCTTGTAAGGGGACCAAAGATATAGGGTTGTTGCTGCAGTAGCAGCTGTTTCAAATAAGATACCTTCATTTTATTACAAATCCTCTTCTGCCCTCTTGCCTTCAGTGTCCATATGTCATAAAGAATTATTTCCATTAAGTACTTCTTGTCCTCTGGACCTTGCTTTGTCTTTGAAGATAAACTCTAGACCTACCTTATATAGATCCTCAAAGTGGCACTCAAAGGACACTTGCTATCTCCTTAAAAGGGGGCACAGTATGAGTTCTGTCCTTGTTCTCCTCATACAGTTTTATTAAAAAGGAAATTATCCTTTGGTCCTCACACTCTAGCAGCCTGGATTTCCTCCTTCATTCGCAAATTGACTTTCTTCCTCTAGACAGATGGGGAGACATCCTTAAGTGACAATGAGACAAATTTCATTTTTGCTGTGAATTGCCTTTTCAATTATTTGTCTCTACTCTATTTCGCCTTTCTGACCTGGGCCAAGCTGTTACATTGACAGAGGTGCCTCACCTCTAGATTAAAATATGCAAATTGTTATCCTTGTTGCAGTTTGAGCAGTGTAATTACAAAGGAGTGTTTGACTCAGGTGTTTTATATACAAACAATGCATACATCTAGTCATGACATCTCTCACATAAATACAAACAAAAACGAGCATGGTGTAATCCATTAGATAATGATATAAGTACATCCCGTTCATATTACTGGTAGATTTGACATCCTGCCCCAGATGCTATTACTGGAAATAATAATAATAAAATATTCTAGGATGCTGTTTGCTTGGTTATCTACCTTATTATTTTCTGCCTTATTGGAGTGCAACATGCATGTTTGAAGTAATGTAAAAAAATTGTCAATGAAAAACTATAATTGCATTTCAAGACACTTTTTAAAAAATCACAGAAAGCACAGCAAAACAGCAAAACAAGAGATGGTGGGCTGGGGGAAAACAGAAACAGGAACCATCTGTATTTATTACGACTAAAGAGGTCCATATATTGGAGCGTACAACAAAATCTGCATATCATCCCTCTATCTCAGTCTATTACTTTACACCCACATACACATGAAAATTTGAAATTAGGGTAAAAATAAATGTTTGGCTCCATTTTCAGTGTTACTTGCCTTTAGAATTCCATTTGGCAGGTAGTTCTACCACAATCCTGCACAAAAGAGGAGAAGCAGCAAAAGCTAAAAATGTTATCCCCAACCTGCCATTTCAGTTTTTTTGAAAAATGAAATGATTTAGGAAATTTATTGTGAAGCCACCTCTGGAGGAATAAAAATTCCTTGCTTACTACAGCAGACTCACTCACAATGTATTTCTGGTGCAGATATTCTTGATTAACTTGTGTTCAGTACCAAGTTCTTATTTTTGTTTTGAACTTGGCCAATTGCCTTGACAGAGAGCTCATTAAAAATATGGGGAAAGTAACATCCTGTAAAGAAAGATCCTGTAAAGACAGTCAGAAAGAAGTGCCTCAGTGAGGACATTATGAAGGCCTCAGAGAGAAGGAAGGTTTGGCCTTTTCAGACTTGCACTGTTATTATCATGCAGCTCAGCTTGCAGCTTGGGCAGAATGGATTTAAAAAAGGAAGAAAAAGCAGTCTGATTTTATCAGGATAGCACAGGAAGGCATTTTAATACCTTCAAAATATCTCCCATGGTCCAAAGCAAACAGAAAGGTCAAACAGGATAGTGGTAACATCAATATTGAAAACTTGGAACAAATTTAAAAGCAAATTGAGCCCAGAGGTCTCATCTCCAGAATCCTTTCATACAGAAGAATTGCAGGAGAATATTCAACCAAGCCAGGGAAGCTTGCAATTGACAAACTGAAATGCCTAATGCAGAATAATGAAGTAATATCTCAGGGAAAAATAATGAATAGGGCTGAACCTGAGGCCCTGACACACTAAACAGTGATAGTGCTATTATTCCATTTTACCTACCATGGCTGCATCCTATGGAATCCTGGCATTTGTAGTTTGGTGAAGCACTATTGGTCTCTGGAAAGGAATTCTAAACATCCCTCTCTAAACTGCAAATCCCAGGACTCCATAGGAAAGAACCATGGCAGTTAAGGTGGAATCATTGTGCTGAAACTGAGTAATGTGAAAGGCCCCAAGATATGAAAGAATGAGTAGTATGAAAAGCCTGACATGAAGGACAAGATGGCAGCCGCTGCCACCCCCCCCCCCACACACACACAACATTCCATGTGCTAAAGCTGACACTGGGGAAAAGGTGGAGAAAGTTCAACAATCTGAGATGCAGAGAAAAGGAAATGATAACGGTGATAAAAGAGTGATAACTTGACAGTAATAAGAAAGGTAAAACCATGTTCATAAAGCTGTGATCTGAGCTTTTGTTCCTGCCAGCTGTGTGCGTTGAAGTTCTGACTTGCAGGGACCAAAGATTTGCAGGAAAACATAGGACAGGGAAAAGGTTAAGTAATTTATACCCCAATTACCTCTCTGATCTCAGTTTCCTCCTGATTCCTAAATCAGACATTTGTTCCACCATCATGCATATTCGGTAGGAATATTCACTCTGTCTAATCACTCTCCCAAGACATTTTAATAGAACTTGGATTCCACACAGCAACACCCCAAAACTTCTCAACACTGAGTATGGTATACATGTATATTACATGTATATTGTGTGATCATAAAGCAGAAAGGTCTTCACTTCTTCTTGTTCTTACTAGATAATTCTGAGGCTTCAGTCCTATCAACTCTAGAAACAAATCCAACTGAACTGAGCAGGACCCCAATTTTTCAGTAGACACAACTACAACAGAAATGCATTTGTAATATTAAACACAATGCTAGAATATGTCAGGGCAAAGAGACTATAGAGAGTGACTTTCTCCTCATTCCCCACCCCAGCTGGAATTCTAAATCATGTGGAGAACCTCCATGGATACAGAAGTTCTTCCTTTCAGAAAGTCTGTCCCTCTCCCTACATATGAAAAGTGACAAAATAGTAATGATGGATGGAATGATGATGGATGGATGGAGACACTACCTCCTCCCTTCTCCATTTTTCCAGGCTTTTACTTTACCTGTGAGAGCCAGTGTGATGTAGTGCTCTGCAAGTTACCTAAGAGACAGGTAATGTCAAACACTTTCTGTAGAGATCTTGCTGAGAAAACCCCATGATAGGTTCACCATAGGCCAAACCATGATGGTGCTGCTACTTTGCCCACAATCAGAATGTCTGTATGCGGCTTGCAGAATGCCTTCTTCCATGTTAAGGTTTGCCAAAAGCTTCGGATAGCATTGCTATATTTGTCATTACTCATGTCCAGTGCAATGAGATTCTCAGGCAAGAAAAGTGAACCATCCTAAGAAAAGTTATATGCATAAAGGAAGACACATTTAGCTTATGGCTGGGCAACTGAGGGGAGAGAGGATAGTGAAAAATTTTCACTATTGTGATCCCCCTCAGACCAGACCTTCATATTCAGGCACACTGGAAGACTTGTGCATCACTTTCAGCCAACATTTTGGCTCATTTTCACTCTTTTTTTTTTTTAATTTGGGGGATCTGGGGCAATAGGAGACTGAAACCACTGCATTTGTACATAGCTTGTGATCTAATTAATTAATTAACATGCAGGCTATGTCAACAAATCTCGGGTCAGTGCACAATAAAAGCAATTTAAAACATTTAAAACATATTTTAAAAAAAGGCATGCTGTAATTGGCCACCATTGATTTGTTATTTTATCTAACTTCCCTTTTATTCTACAAGTTAAGAGATCTTTTTTTTTCATCTCAAGGGTTTTTATCAACCATTGCTCAATCGTGGGTATATTCTGATCCTTCCATAATCTGGCTAGGAGTAGTCTAGTTGATAAGCAGACAACTGCTATTGTTTTTCATTGAGGGGTAAGAATGAATTTAAATTTAATTATATTGTATATAATATTTTATTTATATTTAGGAAAATTAATGAGCAATATTGAGATGAACAGCAAAGTGAAAAAAATATAAAAACATATAATATAGTATATAGGATAGAAGTTGCTATGAATTGAGATAATGCTCTAATACCTGTTTGTTTTATTCTTATTTCCTGCTTAGGGTTTTATGTAATATTACAACTGGTATAAAGAATCAATTTTTGTTTTTGGATTTTTGCTTATAAAAAGAAAGTTTTTAAAACAAGGCATATTAAACCACGCAAAACTTAGAATCATATTTTGGCCGATTTGGGGGTTAAAAAAAAAAGACCCTAAAACCAGAAGGAGGGGAAAATTTAAAACAATTTTGAGTTTATGGGGCATTGGGGGTTGCAAGCAGGGAGCCCAGAGTCTGTATGGGGCCTGCAGGCCACATTTTCCCCAAGCCAAGCCAAGTTACTGTGCACCATTTCCATGACTAATATTACATTTCAAAAGTACCAGTAAAAGGACACTCTTTTGAAACATCAGTATCCCAATGGTAAGCAAAGCACCGGTGGTCTGAGTGGGGAGGCTCATCATTTTGAGACAGGCCTCCTCCTGTACTTCTTTCCCTGAAAGCAGATTTTATTTTTGTGGAAGGGGTGTGTATGTTAACATTCTTCTTACAGAAGAAAACTGAAAAGCTGTGGGTAGTTTCCTCGCTGAGTGGAGACAGGCTAAATTTGTAATAGCCACTGCACTCCGACCCTCAGTTCCAGCTGAAATTGAAATCTGCCAATAGTAATAGCAAAAAAGATATATGTACCAGAGCTTGAAGGGAAGTAGACCAAAGTTCTGTTCAAGCCCTGAAGAGGCCCCTGTCTTCTGCCATTAATAATGTCATCTAATAAAAATACTGAGGAAATGGCAAGAAATTCTGTTCATTCCCATCACCTTTCAAACTACAGGGACTCTTTTCATCAAGTGTTCACAGTGGACTTGAAACCCAGTGAACTTTCGTGCCTTGTATAACCATGGAGTTTCTATTCTGCACTCTTTGCTTGTGAAAGATGGTATGTAGATGACTTCATATTGCAAGAACTTCTACAGCTACTGCAGGGCAGGTAAATAACTAGGTGACACTGCATTTATAAAGATAAATAATGAATTTTATACTTTTGTACATTAAATCACAATTAGAAACTAACTTTTTATTGCAATTGTTAATTGCCTGTATTGAGGCAGTTGGGGTGTAACTGAATCCATAGCCTCATATATGCAATGACAATGTTATTTAGTTCTGTCAGAAACAGGAATATGTCACAACATTATGCTTACACTCAAAAGCCAAAACATATTAATTTTATATTGAAAATGGAACATGTTTTACACTTAATTCTAAGTAGACATTTTAATGTACACAACATTGCTGCTCTAAACATTTCTGTAGGAATGAACATTACCATCCATGATTTTATTTCATTGCCATTCCTGTTTTAAGCTTGGGAGAGCAGGAAACAGATGCTTGAATTTTTGAAAACCCAGTCTCTCACCCACCTATAGCAAGAAATGGGTAAGGTTAAAAATAAACCCATAAGGAAAATAAAAATGCATTGCCATCAGGCTTGCCAAGTATATTTTCACATTTCTTGTTTTCCACAATATAGTCTTTACTAGCAAATACCATAAAATAAGGTGGAAAGAAGATGAACCAGAGAACTTGAATTCATTGTCCAAACAATAGGTATAGTGAAAAATGGCTGACTGAAACATCTTTTGGCAGCTGGTTAATTTTGTTGAAGAACTGAGAAATTTTTACTAGTAAGTCTCCCAATCAGCAGAGTATTCTGTAATGCACAGACAGAAGCTGAACAAATCACCAATCCCACTTCATCATCTCCACCTCAGACACACTTAATGTAGCTCAAAATAAATACAAACGGTTTGGTTAAAAATATGTAAAAAAGATTTACTCACATAATCCTGTGTATAGTTTACACAGGTTTAAATTCTTGAAGAAAAGTAAGGAGAAATTAAGCAGTCATATGCTTATAGGGAAGCATGCTTGCCAGAGAATCGGAGACCATGTGCTTGCACAGAAGCCGAAGAACAGAAAAAGGGAAGAGGAAGATGACATGCAAGGGGAAGTAGGTGTTGGCCAAACAACAGGAAGCTTACTCTAGGCAGTCCCCTCTATACCTACAATAGACATGCAAACTAACTAGCCAGTTAATTAAGCATACGAAGGTTGCCACTCCCAACACATTTCATGTTCATGTATTCTACAGCTTGTGAACAAAAGAAGTATTGAGGGGTGAGGCTGGGGAATTAAGATGGTGAAGTCCACACAAGTTTAACTTTTTGCCATTCTACCCAAGCAAATTGTCCTGGGATCTTCATGCACCTAAGCCAACCAGAACTGGATTCATTATATGGTGACCTCATGAATTTCATAGGGTTTTCTTAGGCAAGGAATACTCAAAGGTGGTTTTGCTGGTTCTTTCCTCTGAAAGATGGCCTACAGCACATGGTATTTGTTGGCAGTCTCTCATCCATGTACTTACCAGGGTTGATCCTGCTTAGCTTCCAAGATCTGGTGCATTTAGGGCTTTAGATTTCAGCGAAGAACACACTAGGTTTTGCCAGCTGAAGAACACTATTGTTTCCTGGTTGAAGACTGGATCACACTGGTCGAAGCAAGGATAGTCGTAGCCCATTTACTGTCCATTTTTCTGCTAAAAATTGTCCTGAACTAGACAAAAGAAAACTGGTGAATGGAAATCTCAGAACTGATGAACTGAAATCTCAGGTTTAGTCAACAGCTGTGAAGTACCCCTGCAGAAATCCTGCTGATGCTTCATGCAATATATTTAGTATTATAGAAGCCAAAGCAAGCCTTTGGTACTATCTTACTTGGAAACTATGTACATTTATTGATTAGAGTGCCTGCACTGAAAGACAGCGTTGAGAAATGGCCTTGCTTCAAAATCACTGTTGTGGGAAGCTTCTACATTTCTGTGTCAAATAACAAAGTCCTAGATTCATTTAATTACTAAGTGGGGTGTGGGGGATCTGCATTCAGCAAAGAGCTTCAGAAATTGTGACAAGCATTTACCCACATGAAAAGGGTAAAAGCTTTGAAAAGACAAGCTAGACAGAAGAGCTGTTCAGTTTTTCCAAGCTCGATTAAAAAAAAAATCTTATCTGCAAGCACATATAAAATCATACAATAAAAAACAAGGACAACTGAAGGTCACATCTATATCTCAGAGAGAAGGAACAGGCTCATAGACTCTTTCCTTAATCTGTTTGCCATAGCTCACAATCCAAAAGACTATAAAGGATGAATAGTGGGGTTCTTTTCACAAAGCACATGGAAGTGACCTCAGCTGCCCTCCTGTGAATAATGGGTGCTATTAATCAGAGGTGATGCCAATAGCAACAATGTTGTACTTTGTAGTTTCCACTTTTAAGCATGCTAGTGAATGGGAAAGATAATAATACAGTTCAGTAGATGTTTGCTATTCTAATACTTTCCCTTTCCATTGTACCCTTGTTGTGATACAGTCCTAGCAGCGGGCTACTTATTCTGACACAATTAATAATGCAGAAACAGAAGCAATGGGACATGGCAAATGTAATTCTTGGCCTTTATTTTATTTTATTTTGAAAAAAGCCAATCATTAAACCATCAACCATCAATTCCAGTTGGCCATTGCAACGAAGATTTGGGAAAGTTACTCTTATGAACTGATTAGTTACATTTATGATTCCAAGTGCTACAAAATTTTATGGTTGCAATTTTTCAAAAAGGAAAACCCTCTTCTTCCATATCAGAAAAATAACTATAATAAGTACATTTTTAGATATTCTGAAGACAATAAAATGTTGACTTGAGGTACAATTTTCAGTTTCTCTTGAAATTCTTGTCTATATGTTTTAGATTCTTCCATCAAAACCAGAAGAGAATGCTAAAAACAGATAAACAGGATGCCATCTTTTGTCAGAAAAGTATAGCAAAGAAAGATATCAGTACCATTAGAATTCCCGGAAAAATAGTTTATCTTCTTAAGCTGAAGGATAAATAATAATTTAAAAGTTCGTTTTGCAGTAAGGAAAACACAGTGTGAAATTACATGAAGATGCAAGTTGCAAGGAAGATGGTTAATAACAAAAAGAAACTGCACCAGATAGAATACTTAAATGACTGGCAAATATTAGGCATCTCCATGTGCAAAAGGAATAGAGAAAAGCAGGTAGAGCAGAACAGGTATTGTTGACAAGGGAAGAACAGTGAGAGAAGACATGATTCAGACATGCTCCTAGTGAGCTGTTTAATATATCACTAATGACTGTGATGATGAGATGCCTAGGGGTGTGAAGAACTGAATGATAGGGCAATTGGCAAACAGAGGAAGAGTGTGAAATAGCATATACTTTCCATGACAAACCACTGTGGACACTGCTAATGAAAAAGGCAGCACAAGGTGCTGATTATCTTATTAACATAACCTTTTTAAAAAAATTCTATGTAGCAGCTAAGTTTGAGCTGCAAAAAAACCTGCATCTACTGTAAAAATTTCTGCCTGTGCAAAGGGAAAACTGATTCTGAGAAATAAGTTCTACAGTGGAAATAAAGAAATGTGAACCATGAGATATTTTTGGATCTTAATTCCCACCAACTCTAGACAGCACAGCCAATGACCAGAGATGACTAATGTCTGTAAGTACGTAGGGTAGGGAATCTTTGGCGCCACAGATGTTTCAGAGTTTAAATCCCAGAAGCCCCAGGGAAAGGATTATGGAAATTGCACTCCATCTGAAGTGTTGAAGCTTCTCCACCAGTGGTCTATATAAGAAGGTTCCTCTGCCTTCTTGTGTCCACCCTGTGGATGTCCAATGACCGGCACTTTCTCACAGTGCTGGCCATTGGACATCCACAGGGGTGGTAGTGAAGTCAACATGACAAGAGTTTTCCTATCTAGCAAGCAACTATTGTGATGCAAAGAGCAGCCAGAGCTAGCCAGTAGGCTAGCAGTATACAATACAGCTTTAAGAGCCATGTGATTAAGGCTGGACAGTTGCAGGTGCTTCATACACACAGCAACAACAACAACAACTGTGCCCCAAACAGCAAACTAACCATTAAAAGGGACAGTGAAACTGGAAGAAAAGAAAAAGAGGAAGAGGCATGAAGGAGCAACAAACAACAAAATAAAATTTAAAAACAGCAACTCAAAATACAATGATTGAATAATTACTTACAGTTATAGTCCTGAGGCCCCAGAAGAGCAACTGGTTGCCTTTACAGTTGCACTTCTTAAATAAACCACTCTTCACTCTCCCATTTCTTAAAAGTAACTATAACAATTATTTTCTGCTATCTTTAAATAATCTGAATGTTGCAAGCTGCTGCCCCGTGGTACAAAACACAAGGCTTCTCAAGAGATGTGTCAGGAGATGGCAATGTTTCTTGTTGTACTTCTCTGTGGTTTCTGTTGCTTTTTTTCTTTTAAAGAGATCCGCACAACATTTCTGTCATTCTGGATTATTTTCTGGCAATTCCTGGCATTTTATTGCCATCCTCAAGTGGGTTTCTTTTAATTCTGAGACTATCATAACTCTACTCTTTCCCTTTGATTCTCATTTCATTTTCAGGTAGAAAAAATTGCCATCCAAACCAAAGGACCATTTCAATAAGCTGCACTCACTTTTTTTTCAAAAACAAAACCTTTGGATCCAAACGGCTACAAATGAGGGTGGAGGAGTGAGGAGGAGCAGAACAAAAGGACACAAAACCAAAAACAACCAGCAAGGAGCTATATTGGGAGAACTCACACTTCTTCAGACCAGTTTGCAACAGTCAACAGTCTTTCCATCTTTCTTATGAAAATGAAGCCCCAGGCATATGGAGGATCCAAGGTTGGGTATCTCCTAATTTGTATAAAACCGAAAGGTTCTTGGCAGAAAATAGCTGTGACAGTGATACTGTTCCTTTCTGGGAGGTTCAGTGGTATATGTCTTTGCTTAAGAAAAGCAATCCTATTCATACGCATTGGGAGGGAGGTATCAGTAGGCTTAGAGAAACACCAGTGCTTGTATATGTCCAAAAAAATTTCAGAGGCAAAATCAGCAGTGGGGACAGTGGCAAAACAGTCGCATGATGACAGAGCATGGTCAGCTGGCATGGAATACTGACTGATATTTGTGGGATAAAGGGAAAGGCACCTAGGAGGTAGAATGGAATGGAGAAATCTGGAAGAAGGCATGGCTCGCTGACTGAAACACTGAACATAGGATCATTACTTTGAGTGTTGATTGGTACTAATACCTGTGGCATTCCTGTTCCAAACACAGCTTTTTATTAAAGCCATTGAGATCTAATTGTTTTTATTCAATTTACACATGTGGTATGGTTTACGTTATTAAAAATTGTTTTAACTGGATTTAAATAGTCTTAAGTGTTAAATGGCTTAATATCCTTTAGTCTTTGAAAATCATTTTTACAGTTTTAAATTATGTGGATTTGCTGTAAGCAACTTTGGGTGCCATGTTGGGAGAAAAGTGGGATATAAATTAAATAAATAAATTGGTATTATCATACACTTACCTGTGATCCTTATATATAGGGCAGAATACAAACATTTTGAGAGTCAGTATCATGTAGTGGTTTGAGTGTTGGACTAAGGCCATTTCAGCACTAGACCGTTATAGTGCTATTATTCCACTTGCAACATCCTATGGCTGGCCCCTCTTGAAACTACAAACCCCAGGATTCCATAGGATGTTGCAAGTGGAATAATAGTGCTATAACAGTCTAGTGCGGAAATGGCCTAAGAATCCAGGAGACCAGGGTTCAAATCCCCACTCAGTCTTGGAAACACACTGGGCAATCTTGGCCAATTTACACTATCTCAGCCTCAGTGGAAGACAATGGCAAACCTCTGAATCAATCCAGACACGAAAGCCCTGGGATAGGGTGACTATAAATTAGAGTTGACTTGAAGGCATTTTATAATGCCAACAAAATAAATATTTAGTAAATAAATTAAAATGGTAGAAAGGTTATATAGATATGTAACAGATAAAGAGGATATTTCTACTAATTATTTATTTATTTATTTATTTATTTATTTGCATTCTCTACTTCTTATTCTCCACAGATGACTGGATGATGTCCACATTTGTGGAGTGTACATTGTCCATTTTAGGAGAGTCCTGTGTGACCTTTGAAAGCAATTTTAAAAAGTATATTATATAGATATACTGGAGTGAACAGAATTTCAGATCCCAAGCAGGTTTTCTTAGAAGAAAAGAAACCACTAAAATCAAATGAAGTGCAATAGGATATATTACTACAGAGATATGCTAATAATTTTCTCCCCTCCCACACACACACACATATATAGGAAAAAATTATATATATATAGCTACATACATACATATGTATACATACATACACACACACCATATCTGGAAAAGTACAGAATATGTGCCCTTATTTATCATCTGCTTACCTCTTGTTACTATTTGCAGACATATTCAAACAGTATTTCTTGTATGAAAATGTCATGAAAAGGTGATGTAGGTTGACACCATGCCTTCTAGGTACTCTGTTCTCTATGAAGAGGAATAACTAGTGATAGAGAAAGGGCCAATGTTTGCCAGGGGAGTAGGGCTAGAATGTGAGAAAATTTCAAAGGGGAAGTAAAATGAACAGGGATACTGTCAAGCTGTACAAATATATATTTCAAAAATGTCCAAAATAGCTTGCATCTGTTTGGAGGTGCTCAAAAGTGACAAATCAGAGGAAGTCCCTTGCAACTATTCAAGGATAGAAAAGGACAGGATATAGATATGCTTACGTGTAGAGATTCTAAAGATAGAACTCTTGTGTGGCAAAGGATAAGGAATTTAAGAATAAGAACTTTGGCTGTATCTGAAAGAGGTCACCAAAAGAGGAAAGGCTATGCTACCTTCTACAACTCCAGATCCAGTAAAGATCCAGTTTCTGGGAAACGGTTTGGTGGGCTGACTACATAAATCAAAAGGGTGTGTAGGTGTGTATTTGTCTGTAATGTGCATGTATCAGCCACAGCAAAATAAAGCCAAAATTATAATTACACCTGTGGGCAATGTTAAAAATGCTCACTATGTATAAAAGGAGTGTAGGAATGCCATTCATTTGGTAATCATTAAAAAAATACTTGGTACATGCCCTACCATAAAGCAGAAGTAGTAAGTTCCAGATGTCCATGGATACATATACCTCCCCGCAACCTTGGAGAAGTGCACATGCCCTGCACTTCACTAGCAAACCCCCCGCCCATATTACCAGAGGACTTTTTGCAAAACAGGAAATGTTCACAAGCTACTTCTGATTTTGAAAACTTCAAGGACTAAAAAAGGCTGCATCTGACTCCAGGGGCCACATACAGCCCACAGCACACACACATCCTTTGCTATGCATCATGAAACATGATGTCTGGAAATGAGGATTGAGAGCCACTGAAAATAGCATCCGTTGCAGTGCATCATGGAATGGGGTCACTTTCACTGTACAAATTAGTTAAACAATAGTGCTAATGACAGCAACAGTGGGCAGGTTTTCCCTAGAACAGTGGTTCTCAACCTGTGGGTCCCCAGATGTTTGTGGACTTCAGCTCTCAGAAGCCCTGAGCATTGACCATAGTGGCTGGGGCTTCTGGGAGCTGAAGACCACAAACATCTGGGGACCCACAGGCTGAGAACCACTGCCCTAGAACATAACAAAGCTAACTACACTACTAGTTAATTTGCCTTCCTCTGGGCAAACGTGTGAAACATTTTACACTTGTTCAGCCAGATGAACCCATACATTCTGATGTGGTGCTGTGTGGAACACACTGTACACATTACGTCAAGTACAATGGTAATTAGCATAGTGTTCCTGGTTTGTTCAGTCTTTTAAACAGAAATCTAAGGTCTTCAATAGGATTGACAATCCAATGTTTTCCTTTTTTTTTCTCTTCTTTCTGCCAGCCTCAAGAGTGTCACTCTCTTCCCCTCAGGGTCCAGGTGTGCCAGCTTCCAGTCTGGCGCTCTCAGGATCAGGCAGTGGCATGACTTTTATTCTGGTTTAATGAATCCAGGGTTCCTTTTAACTTCAGTGTGAGTAGTCAAGATGATCTCTAGGGTCCCCTCCACTTCCCCTGGGGTGGTGCGTACTTCCATGTCCTCAGCAGCACGAAGTCCCGGCTTAAAAGGATGGACTGCTCACTCCAGCAGCAATGGGAAGTGATGCTATAATGTATCTGTGAAAAAGAAAACACACAAGAGACTCAGCAAGTACTTTCTCTAGCAAAGATACACATTTGCTAGCATTTTTTCCCTGAAAAATACTGTTTGAAAATTGGATGCATCTTATATGCCAGTTTGTCTTATACATCAGCAAATAGTATTTGCTGGCATATAAATGGGGTGCGTCTTATACACTGGTGCATTTTATACACTAGTAAATACAGTATTTGCTGGGTATATAGATACCTTAACTACAGTTTCCCAAAGAAATCACTCCTGATCACATTCTTTCTCTCATTCAAGAAGTGCATGGGGCTAACTTTTCAGAAGAAATCTACAGTATATGCACTGAATGACAGTGACAAAGGACTGAAAACTAGCATTCAGCCAATAAGGTCTTCATTCTTAATCATTTGTTTTTCTAGTGCATCCCAGCCACTTTTAATCTGGAATCAATTGACATTGATTAAAAATGCATTTCTATAGTATCTTGGGGGAAGGAAAAAGTAGGTCACATACAACTGTAAATCTGCATGTACCATGGAAAATGATGGCACACTGCTCACATCTGGCTTTCTAGCAGTTTCTTGAGTAAAGGGTGGCCTCTATTTCCATGGACAACACATGGTTCCACGGCACCTTGCCACTGCCACAAAACTGTAGCCCTATACTGATAGCTATCAGGTTTGGCACAAAAGTTCACTTATTTGCATTTTATGTATTGCTGTTACAATTTTTAAAATCATGATCTAAAACATGCAGTTCTACAACCACTTGTTTTAAATATCTTTCAATATACATGATCATAAACACACACATATGTTTGTTTTGTTTTATGCATTAGGACTGACACTGGAATACATTATCCTTTGTGCCCATTGGTGACTTTGTTTGGCTCTCAGGAGTCTTTGCTCCAGAAAGTAATGCAAGGATTTGATTGTTCCTTTATTAAAACAGTAGTCTGCAAAAATATGGAGATTGAGTAAAATGTTAAAACTTGCAAAATGTGGTTTTCTTTTTTAAAAACACAAAACGTGAACTAAACAACAAGAAGACACAAAAGAAAAAAAGAAAGTGTACCTATGTACAAAGACAGAATAACAATCCACAACACAAAATAATACCTAATATTCGTACAAAAAAACCAACCCTACAGAGAAGAATGACATCAATTAGAGCCTTTGAAGGAAATAGACCCTTCTACTAATTTTATTAAGGTGAGATATACAATAATGTGGATGTCAACATGGACTAGAGCTTTTCTATAAGCTGAAAAATTATACCTTGGCCATTTTGTATCTGTTATACAAATGAACTTACTTGCTACTTGCTAGTTAAACTCCAGTACAGTGTAGCAAATTCTTACTAGTCTTTTAAAAATAAAAGTGATCTAGTTTGGTGGTGTTCTTTGGGATGAAATTTCACAATGAATACACCATTCTCTCAAGGAGTTGGTAAGCAGAGAAAATTAGCCACCTGAAGGGAAAAATAAAGTGGACAAACAAAACAGAGAAAGGCAGCTAGTTGCTCCTTCTTCATGGGTGGGGTCTCTAATTTCTACCTCCTCCACCTTTCAAAATTCCTAGCAAGCGATCATGCTAAACCTCTAAGCTCAAATGAAATAAGGCAAGTTAAAGATGATATCAATGCGAATCATTACAACCTACCTTAGATCTAAATACCACATAACTTCCTTGTACCAAATTTATTTGTGTAATTACTTCCCCCCAGAAGAGGTAGCTACAGGAGGTTTCCAAAACCTACATGTTAAAGAGGCATTAACAGTGGCATTAACATTGTCAGAGAACAATGAGCTGATTTAGGCCATTTCCGCACTATACTGCTATTATTCCACTTTCACCTCCTGTGGAATTCTGGGGTTTGTAGTTTACTGAGGCCAAAGGGCTCTCTGGCTGAGAATTCTAAATGCCTCTCCCTAAACTGCAAACCCCAGGATTCCATAGGGTGTTGATAGTGGAATAATAACATTATAACAGTGTAGTGCAGAAATGGCCTTAGTTAAGCCTTTGATAAAAAAGATGTGGTGACCAGTATACTCAGAACAGCATATTTTATTGTAAAAAAAAATAAATAATCTGAGCTCTATAGTCATACTTGATATAGATGTTAAAACAACTGACCATTGATTTGGCCAAAATTGAGCACTCCAATTCCCTATTCCATTCATGCTCCTTTAAGATAGACATATGCTTTCTATACAATATACCAGTCATCAATCTTACTGTTGCATTTAGCACTAACTGTTGCTTCTGAGTTGTCTTCAAGAGCAGCAGTGTCTAAATTACATTACAGTGGTCAAATCTGGAAGTTACCAGTGCCTGAACTACTGTGGTTATGTTATCCTTCTCCAGAAAATGCCGTAGCTGGCAAGGTGACATCAAGCACTCCAAGCCATAGGCCCTTTCCACACGAGCATATTGCCCACGCTAGGGCGACCTCCCCAGGAGGTCTTCTACACCGCGAGGCGTGCGAGGGCGGTTCGCAAACGGGAGGTTCTAAACCTCAAACCGCTCTCACGCGGCCGCAGGGGTGGCACTGCGAGTCTTATAAAAACCACTTCTCAAGTGGTTTTTATGTGACTTGCGCGTGCTACCCCATCGCCGCGCCCCGTTTAGAACTGCAGGAACGCGTTAGCGTGTCTCTGCAGAGCTGCCCGGGGGCGGGCTTCCAGCTGGCGCACTGCCCTGATTGGCGGAGCGCCGCTGGAAGCCGGCGGCCGCCATTTTGGGCACCGCCGAACGCCGCCGAAATTCGCCACTGTTTAGAGCGGCGAAAGCGCGTTCCCTGCGGGGACGGAGCAACCCGTTTTCAGGTAAGATCCATCCCTGTGTGCGCCCCCCCCCCGTTTACCCGCCCCGCGTGTGGAAAGGGCCATAGATTCCACTTAGATCTCCAATGTCAGAGAGGGATCCAGGATAGGAATGGAATTTTCACTAACTTCATCCTCAAAGGAAGTAATGAGTAATTCTACCAAGTTGCTTACTGCTGCCAGAAAACTTTCAAAAATGCACAGTTTTCAAAGACTATTTGTGGTTTGGGATTTATTTTGTGCAAAATTCACAAGTAGGGTTTTTTTGCACAGAAAACTGCCTTTTCTGTTTGGAAAGCAGAGTTTTCTGTGCATAAAATAACATTTCTAATAGTAAAATACAACACTTTAGCTGGAGAAATATTTGGTACAAAATTCTCTAATTTTTTTGTGCCATAAATATCATTTTTTTCACAGAAAATAATCTAATACATAAAAATCAAAGTTTGTCTGTGTCAGATGAAGACCTCATATGATTGGCTCCCTAAGAAGATTCTACTGAATCCTGGGGTTTGCAGTTTAGGGAGGGGCCTTTAGAATTCTTAGCCAGAGAGCTCTTGGGCCTCAGTCAACTGTCTTGAATAGGCAGGTTGCTATAGAGATGAGGCCTAACAGCAAGGAGGAGGGCAATGTATTTTCTCAGGAACCCAACCTCTGTATGTTAATAACTCTGAATACAGATTGGATTAGGGAAAAGTTATAGGTACTGGACAATACAGTTTGGGGAATTAGAGTCACAGTGTCTCAAATCGTCAGGTATATACACTAGTATAATATAGTATAAAATATAATGATGCTCTTTGCTGTGTCAAAACAAAACAAAACAAAACCACAACTGTCACGTGAATTTTGTGCAGCATAAGTCCTGAACAGCAAATTTTATCTTCAGGTGAGATTATCCTTGTCAGGCTTTCCCAACACTTGAGAAACACATGTTTTGACCATTTTTCAGAATAGTTTTGAATATTGTTCCCACCACCAATCTACATCAAAACTACACAGTTGCTCCTTTGGGTAGAGTACACCCCTATCCTGGACAGGTTACTTACCCAGTCCTCAGACTTAAGAATCATCAGTCCACAGATGCTCCAACTTTAGATTACTGGCCCTCGGCCACCCCATTACAGATCCCGGCATTGGTCCAGCATGTGCACAGCCTCAGCCAACTCCCCATGTTAGTCTGTTTTTGAAGACCAGGCTTTTAGAATATATACACTGCAGTTTTTGCCATAAGAATTTCATGCCAATTGCTCAAGTCAATCAAAATGTCAGTTTAAGATCTGAAGTGAAAAGCATGTGCTATCCAGAAAAGAACTTCATGGAAACCTTTTAAAATATTATCCTTTATCTCGCCATTCAAAGCAGTAATTAAAAAACTAGAATCGCTGCCTTTTCTCTTTTTTGCAATATGTTTTTACTTTTAAAAACCCAGCTAAGTCACACTTTTCATTTCCTGGAAATGTGATAGTGAAAACATCTGAACCTGCAGATTTTTACAACTTTTATAGAAGCCCCATCGGGAATTTAAAAAGGTATACATATCTTTCATTCTCCACCATCCAAATATCTTCCAGTTCTTGGCTTTCCTTCCTGTGATGGTAAACTGAACATGAGCTTTACATCTAACAACCTTTTGTCAGACAAGATTGAAGGGAATCCCTTTGCCTGTCAATCAACAATCCTGAACGCATGGCATAAAGATGGAGTGATTTTTACTGTGTTTTGTCATCTATTGGACTCTTACAGAGACCCCTGTTAGCAAGTAAATCAGGGGAGGAAACTGGCAAGTAAGTCAAGGGAGTGGAGAGAGAAAGAGAGGGAGAGGGAGACCAGAGAAATGAGTTCTTGTTGGAGGACACCCCTGATTCTCTCATCATTGATAACACTAGAAACAACACACTCATGACTAAAACAGCAGTTTGCCGTATGGGAAAACTCACAGCAAAAATGGACCATATCACTCCACAATCGTTTTATATTTTGGAGCTGATGAAGAATGGAGAAATGTCTGGTGGTGCTAACAAGATAGTCTAGGTTCTTCAGAAGACAACGTCTATTGTTTGAATTTTAAATAAGAAAGCACAGAGACCAGTGGATGAATCACCTCTTGAAAGGCAATAATTTACCCATCTGAACCTTCCCCCTCCCCTGGAATTGAACTAATAAAACCTTTTATCAAAAGAGGTGAGAACAAATAATAAAAATAATAGCGACCTGATAACTGCTGCAAGACTGATATATGCATAACATTGGAAAGAAAAGAAATATGTTGATATAGAAGAATGGAAATTTAAAGTCCTGGATATGGTCGAGATAGAAAAGTTAACATTTTCTTTGAAAAATAAACCTATCCAGAACTTTGAAAGGGAATGGAGAGAAGTTTAAAACTGATTTTAAACTGAAGTTTTAAACTGGATAAAGACATAGTATAAGAAAGAAAAAGGAATAAAGCAAGATTGCATGTAATGAAATGCAATAATGTAATAAGTTAATGTAACAAAGCAACAATGTAATAATGTAAGATGTAACAATGTAAGATCATCTTTTCCTTTGACTTTGCAGTAGCAACCTATGAAAAGCATGAAACAAGTAGATTCAACTGGATAACAAGCTTGGAAGTGGGGAGGGGGGGCGTTTATTTTCAAGTATAAACTTTAATAAAAAATATCTTAAAAAAATAAAAATAATTGCAACAGCTGATTAGGTACATTGTTATTGTTGTTTGCTCTCAAGTCATTTCTGACTTACGGCAATGCTAAGGCAAACCCATCATGGGTTTTCTAGGGGCTGAGATATGCCCAAAGTCAGCCAGTGGGTTTCCTTGACTGAGAAGGAACCTGACTCCAACAAATGGAACTTAACTGCTGCTTTCATCTGGCACCTGAAAATCATCAGGGATGGTGTAGGTTGAACTTCACTAAGGCCCTTTCCACAGCATACCTCAATATCAGATAGTTCCGTGTCCATCACAGCATTGCCATTTATGGGTTGGAATCAGCATTAAAACTCTGTTTTCCACAGACCTCCAGCATCAGCGGATGAGGACCGACATTGAACCTGGTGTGTGTTCCACAGCATAGCGTCCCTGGCCACTCCCTGTCCCTGTCTCTCCCCACCCTGTCCCTGCTCCACAGCTCCTGATTGGTCTTTTCAAAAAAAATTTCTTGGAAGCCATGCTAACATTAGCTAACTGGATCATGTCAGCCAGCCATACAGTGCTAATGGCAATACAGGGACTTTTAAAAAATAAATAAATAAATAAAATTTGAAGGGGATGTGCAAAATGACTATGTGGTAGTTGGTGGATATCAAAATTACCATGCTGTGTGCTCCTTTGTCTCCTTCTCCTTCTGTGTTCAGTGCTGGTGCAACAGAAGCAGCCTGCCAGATGCTGGGCAGAGATTGTCCTGGGAGTCGTTGAGAGAGGGACAGGCTGGGAACACCCAAAGCCCACCCACTGCCAGCTCGGCAATAAGAGGAAGCCACATGGAGGAGCTGCACTTGCCAAGCTATCACAATTGATATACGAAATGATGGTTAATGATGGTTTTTCTCTGTCAATGAAAAAGACTGGATTTGCCCTGCTTGGGGCCTCCTTGACACCTACCATGTGGTCCCTTTTGTGCTACATGGAGGCCTGTTTAGTTTTGTGAGCTTGAAAGGCTGTCTTATGATTTTTCTTAAGACTATTGTGGACAACCAGTATTTAATTTCTGCTCTGGATACTGTTTTGTTTTATCTATTTACTTCAGATCATATGGGAGGTTTTAATCTAGTAATCTTTAGGTTTTAGTGTTCTACACTGTTACAAGTTGCCAAGAAGACTGTTGAGTAGGTGGTTGACAAGTGCTGAGAATAAAGTTGAAGTATAATTGGGCCCAGACCAATGTGAGCCCTCTCTTAAATGAAGCAGTTGCCACTGATCACTTGGTGAATGCCTTTCACATATGGAGAATTTTATTTTAAAGATATTCTAACAAGAAAAGGTAGCAGCACATGTCTGTAAATCTAAGAGCTAAATCCAATTCCTAGTCCCAACCAAAAAAAGAACCACTTAGTCATGTGTTAATGGTGTGCCACCACTTATATAAATTGCACTGATTCAATAGGGCTTCTGTAGTTGAGACCAGAATGGCATTTAGCTCACATTAATAAATTTTTAAAGTATTCAAGTATCAAAGGATTAATTTGGTTTGGAAATATGGCAACTCCCTCCCCGCAGATGCGTCTCCAATATTACCAGGACGTCCTAAGTCTGTGAAATTGAAAAATCATTCAGGCCTACCTTCCTACAATCTTCATCTTTTCTTTACAATTGGGGAGGATGCAAAGGTGCAATATTGTCGTTACCAGTCCATACACCCCTAAGAGTTGATATGGTTTAATTGGCAAAATATAACTTAATTGGCAATATGTATTAATTGGTATTGATATAAAATGGACCCTGATGTAGCTATAAGGCCACGCTGGTCAGAGGAAAAATACTGGCTGACATGTGTGCTGCAAAATGTGGAGGGATGGTGGATGATAGGATTTATGCCAAACTGCGATAAATCTTCCCTCATTCCACTGAGCTCTGGCCAAAACGTGGCTCACAATCAAGTGCAAAACAAAAACACATTACGCAGAGTTGATAAACACAGCAACAAAAGCGTGTGCAGCGGAGTATGATATGCAGCACTGCTCTGACCCCAAAACTCACCCATGAAGGAACACTATCAAACAGTGTTGTTCTTCCAAGGATACCTGGAAGCTTTTAATCTTCTTCCAAATAAACACATATTTACAGGATTCACAGATCCTCCAACAGAGATTCAGCATTCCATCATCAACACAACCAGTGGAGATTATGCCCTGGCAAAGCCTCTGGCCAACAATCAGGCAACCGAGAGGAAATGTTGGCTAGATCCCATCTCCTTATATACACATGACTAGCTGATGTAACCCCAGCCAGGATTTCATGTCCCATGGCTGATGTAACCCCTTGTCCTGGTTACATTACACTGTGATTCAGCTTTTGTCTCATGGAGATTACCTCATCATGACATGCACAGTCATTCCCCCAGGTGCTTTCCACATGCACATCGTAAGTATTTTATTGGACCAAACGTCACACCCAAACTTTTCCAACACAAAATAGGTCAGAAAATCCCCTTTAGGCATAGCCTAGGACATTGTCATGGCAATCACCAAGTAACTCTGGAGATAATAGGCTTAAATTAAACTGTAACATCTCTGCCATCAAACAATTGTAAAGAAAATTCTTATCAAACCACTGATTGCTTCAGTCCATTTATATTTTCTATGATGCACATCTGTTACCCTGTGACTTGGGGGTCCCGTGAGGGACACCCAAATAACCAAACAACAACAAACAAGATGGAGAAATTAGCTGGAGCACTCTCTTGACTAATGAGAGGCAGGGTAACTTAGCGGGGATCTTTTACCCAATTTATACAGCGTCAGGTCAGTGAGGAAGCAAATAGGTCAAACAACAATTAAGATTTATTAGACAATTATTAAAGAAAACACGAACACACTCCTAACTAGAAAAGGAAAATAGAGTTCATGGGGAATGGGTGATACGCCACCTGTCCTGCAGTCCTGGTGAAGCTTGATTGTAGAAGAGGAAACCCGGCGTGGCAACCGAGGGGAATCTGCTGAACCGAGCGGCATCAAGGCAGAGTAGAAGTCCAGAGCGATCCGGTGAGAGTTCCAAAGAGCTCTCAGAACTGGGCATTTTTATCAGGGAAAGAACGACCGTAGGCTAGTCTGGTCTTGGGAGAAAACAATAAGTTTTGGGTTGGATAACCGTTCAAAAGGTCAGAATTTACAGATTGAATTATGTTCTGAATTGACAATGATATGGCCAGTATGTAGATGCAGCTAGCTCGGCAGTTAAGTACTTAGCTCACCAGGGTGCTCCCTCAGGGCGGAGGGTCTCTTTGTTTATTGCACATTGGTAATGAGGGTGTTTGTTTCGGAAGGTCCCCTAAAGCAGTTCTGGCTATTTCTGGCTTGGTGCAACAAATAGTAGCCATGCCTAGCTTCACGCTTGTACAGTGGCCTCACAAACCCTTGGCTGGTGGCAGAGCAGGACCGAATTATGATATCAAAAAATAATATCTTTGGTTCACCAAAGTCCAGGCCAGTACACGGTGGTAACACATCTGCATTTATAGGAGATCTGTGCACAGCTATATTTTTATCCATTGGAATGATCCTGTATGCTTCCAGCTTGCACAGTTGTTTCCTGGACATCAGGATTGTTTCTGAAAAGTATGCACAGAGGAAAGCACAGAGATGTAGATAATATATATCTATTAACAATAACAGCACACTTTCTGTTCTCCAGGGATCTGAACAAAATGTTTGTGTGTGGTGTACACAAGCACATGACTGTCAGCAACTCAGAGTCAAGATGCTGTAGCAAAATTTTGTCTTTCCTAATCACATACAAACAGAAATTGCAAACAACTATTTAATTAATTTGATAAATTTATGAGTCTTTAAATTTTTCTACCACTGTGGCTCAGCTAATTTCCTGATTGACATTTAAGTTGGCTTTAACTGATTAATTAATTTAGATTTTTATTATGTGTTAGAATAAGTGGCTTTTAGTCCAATATATTCAGTAAGATAGGAAAGCCAGGAGGGAAGAAGAATTAGGACTGGAGAATTAGGCCATCACACTTGGTATCTATCTAACACAAAGCAAAACTGTGGCCATTCATGTACTAGAGGCCATCAGTGCATTATGCCATTAAAATGGCACCATTGCCATTCGCATGATGCCATTGGGTTAGGGATGCTCTTTTCCACACCCTTCCCCCTTAGGCGGACTAGTAGCAGTGTTGACACTGGTGTTCCTTCTGCATTGCAGCATCCTTGGCCCTGCCATGCCCACCTTCACCCTGTCCTACCACCTCTAATTGGGCAGTGATTTTTTTTTGGGGGGGGAGGGAGCTGTACTAATGCAGCAATGTTGTAACAGCATGACATGCCAGTACACTATTGCACTTTTGCCCTATCCTGTTTAAAAATGTATTTAAAAAATAAAAAGTTTTGACTCAAAGGAGACATTTAAAATAAACAGGGAGATGAACTGTAATGTAAGACAGAAGAGGGAACATTTTTTCATATGTGGTGGTCATGCCCTGAAGCTAAAAGATATTGGAAAAGCATTCAAAAGAAAATATTGGAAATATTACAAATTAATATTTCTTTGCACCCTGAAATATTTCTTTTAAATATGTTACATCAAATAGAAAAAGAGCATATTAGATATTGGAGAATAATACTATATATGGTATCAAATGCAAGGATTACTTATGCAAAGTACTGGAAGTGTGAACCTGACATCAAGGAATGGGATGTTAAACTATCAGAAATGATAATGATGGATGATTTGACAATGGCACTTAAGAGTGAAACAAGAGGGAAAAATAGGGAAGAACTGAACCCAATTAAAGAATCCATACAAAGAAAATGGGCGATTCAGAAAGAAACATGAAAAGAATGAAAATAAGCAAAGGTATGGGAAAAGGGAATTGAAAAATAAATTTTCAAAATTATATGGCAAGTCACATAAAAAGGGAAATGATCTATTTATCTATCAATTTATGTAGATTAAGATAGAAGATCAATAGAAGAAGAAGAAATAGAAATAGAATTAGATGTTGGATAGGTATATAAATTTATAAGTATATAGGTATATAAATTTGATTGTATATATTTCTTTGCTTTCTGTTTCTTATATGTTTATACAAAGAAAGAATGATTATTTGTAAATATTGTTTGTTATAATTTTAATAAAAATAAAATAAAATAAACAGGGAGAGGTGATAGAAAGTTACCACACCATGGCAGTAGCTGAGAGAGGGGCAAGCTGGGCATGCCCACAGCCCACACACTGCTGGATCTGCCATAACAGGCAGCACTACCAAGTGCGATAACAGCACCACACTACAATGGCTGATGGGATTGAAGCACCATAGGAGGCTCTTAATGGTTTTTTTCTGGAAATAGAATATGGCAATTTGGTGATGTTTGAGGATGGGATAGCAATAGGATAGCGACAACATCATGGGAAGCACAGCTCCTGAACCGGTAAAAATCCACTGCTATGGCATTATAGCAATGTAGTACAGAAATGGCCTGTGATAGGATCAGGACAATAAGATTAAATACAAGGGACCAGATATCTGTATGTGTCTTTCCCAACATAGCCAGTCTTTCTGTTTGTTTCTTGAGACATGTTAATTACAGACATTTGGCTGTCTTTATTGACAGACCCAAGAGCAGCCATCTATAAAATTAAAGACAACAATCCTGTGTGTTGCCTTGAAGCCACCTGTCGGATCATGGGACCATGTGAATTTCACAGGGTTTTATTAGGCAAGGAATACTCAGAGGTGGTACCTTCTGCTTTAAACATTTCAATCACAGCACAAGAACAACTTTCTGAAAATCTTAGCATATTGGCTTTCCAATCTGTCTTGAGGAGAAAACTTTCAGGAACAAAAAAAATAATCAAAAAAGTAAATGGTACATGGGAAACAGTTATATATAAACTGCAATTATTCTGGAGAACTACTTGGAACCATTCCATGATTTCTAATGCTGCTTCTTCTGCTTCAGCTAATTGTCAGCTAATTTAATTAATCATGTTATCTTTCAAAACTTAAAAAAAATCCAACAACATGGGTTAATCCCTGTGCAGTCAAGTTTCCAACTGACCTCAATACTAGATTTACTGCAAGAAGGATGCCAAGAGAGAGATTCTTTTTCTACGGAATGTCATTGGATGCTACAGTTAATCCCCTGTGCCAGACGAGAATTGACCCATTTTCATAACTGCTATTAACACTGACATTAATTTTTTACTACTGAGTGATGTTATGAAAAGTCAGAATGCATGCCAGGAACCCAAAATGGACATTCAACATTTACAGTCTATTAATTAATTCATCACTTAAAAGCTAAGTATTGATTATTTTTAATGGCTTTACAAATCTTCTTAAGTCTCTGTGATGTAATTAACACATGTGTTTACTGTTAAGTTGTTCAACACATATAGAACTATGCTTTCCTCTATCACAAACAACTTGTCTTCTTATTGGTCATAAAAACTGTACCAAAATGTCTTATTGTATTCATCAGAATACTTTAGAATGCTAAATGTTTTCATGGTTCTCAGTGGTGTTGGTTCAGCTGGTTTAGAGGCTAATTAAATGGATTTAGATTGGGTGGCTTTTGGGATTTATGTATCAGTCACTGTGTATGGATTCTGTCAACATGTTTTTGGCCCAGATTACAAGTCAGACAAAAAGTAAGGGTAACGATGTTGCCCGTAAGGGGGAAAAGAGCCAAAAATCCACGCTTGAGTAGGACCACCTTCCATATTTGGCCAACGGATTTATTAGGACAAGTAAAGGTCGCATAAAAGGGTGAGGCTTTCTACCTGAACTCTTAAGGCAAGGTCATAATAAAAGAAAAAGTGGAGGAGGGAGAAGCTTTTTGTTCAATGGCCATTGGACTAGTAGGGGCACTGCCCCAGGCCTCCAGCCAATGGAGACCTCCCACTGCTGTCTCTTCCACCCTCAGTTAAGATGGTAGCAGCAGCTGTGCTTGGGGAAGGTGGCATTTTATTTCTTACCCTGAGCACTACTACACCCCTGAAATCACTGAATTTTGACATTCAGCGGCAGAATCTTCCATGGAGGATAAAGAGAACTTTATCCAAAGGGCACATCACCTCCATCTATTACAGTGGTTCTCAACCTGTGGGTTCCCAGATGTTTGTGGACTTCAGCTCCCAGAAGCCCCAGCCACTATGGTCAATGCCCAGGGCTTCTGGGAGCTGAAGTCCAAAAACATCTGGGGACCCACTGGTTGAGAACCACTGATCTATTAGGTAAAAGCTACCAAACTTGGCTTCTTTTGACTCTTTTTCACCATATGCACCATCTGAAATTATTTCTAGCTTTGTTTAATATGAAATCTACTTTGTTTTCTACCTTCTAAAGAACCTGTGTTTCACCTGGAGTTGGTGACTTTATATTTTTATATTTTCAAAAATTGCAGCCAACCGTGATGTATTTGTTCCTCCTAAGCAAGTTTGTTGGGAAAATCCCCAGTGCAATGTCAAACCATCAGTTACTGCCTGAGCATCTGCAACTTTCTTCCAGGTCTTTTCAATTCAATTTGGATGTGAATTGTTTTAAATGGATTATGAATATTTACCTCGCAAGCAAGTCATACGAACATGAATATGTTTCATGTCCACAGCAGTGACCCCGAATATACCCATTTAAGGATGGTAAACATGGTAACAGCTATCGATGCAAACAAGGGGATTTTTCCCCTGGCCAAAAACAAAGCATACTCACACAAACCCCTCAAAGGCCTTTTTAACTCCTCAACTTCATTCCCTACCTGATTATACATCCAGGAATCTGCTCTCCCAGCTAATTTGCAGCCTTTCAATTCATGTGGAAAAATTTATGATTACATAAAATCTATGCCTAAAAACGCAAAGCACATATTTCATTTTACATCAGCCCCCAGAGGGAAGGTTGAAACAGTTCTGCTGAGAATAGCTGCTGCTATTGCTTCATTTTCAAACGACATCCAACTGTTAAAGGGAGAAGGGAAGATATTTGAAGCTACTCGTCATGCGGAGATAAAAAGGAGGCAGCATAATCCTGCTATGTCTTGATAACATTAATTAGCACCAGAGCCGAGGGATTTGATTTTTTTTTAAAAAAACTTTATTAGATTTAACACTTACTTGCAAAAAAGAAGTTAAAACACTTCCATACCCCTGATTTTTCTTTTTTTTTAAAAAAAATGTGACTTTTAAGAAATCATTGTCAAATGTTTATTTCGAAAGAGGCATATCACTCTTCAGTTCTTCCTGCTTCATATGCAAACATAATCAAAATAAAGTTGTATCCTGTGCCTTCTGAAAAGTTTATATAGATCCTTGGAAACTATAGTCTTTCCTTTTCCTTTATATTCTGTGGCTATTGTGGGTAAAAGACCAGTATAGGAAATATCCACATTGGTTGTATGGTGCTGTCAAGAGATGTTTCAAAATTCACATCCTGTAAATGTCAAAGAGGCATGGCATTTTCCCACTACTTCCATGTTTGTGGTTCTTGACACCCAAAAATAAATCCTAGACAAATGTGCCAACTGTCCCTTGAACCATCCCAATTCTCTAAAGGTAAAAAGTATTGTTATTGTTACAGGCATCCTGCTTCTCCAAGCAGTGAAAAGATCCAGGAGTACAGCACTTACTCAAGTTAGGCTTCCTTTGAAAGGATATCACTGGGAGCTTGCTAGTAATCTGCAACATTTGTGCTTATTTACAGCAGAGTAGCATAATGGTGGCAGGCCAGATGTTTTATTGTTGCTTACAGCTCCCATCAGCCTGAGCCAGCATAGCCAGTGGAGAAGACTCTTGGGGAGCTATGGTTCAAAACATCTAGAGGACCACAGCTGCCCAGTCTCAATTCGTAGGAAGATTGGCAGTGACTGAAGCACAGTTTAAACTCCATAGCACAGAAATCCTCTTCAGATAACTAAACTCTTCCACATCTGACCCAAACACCAGTCTTCCACCTCATGTTTCCTCTTCAACTCTCAAATTACCATATTCTTGGCTGGTAGCAGAGTTATCATATAGGAGCTATCAAATAGGTTATTCCCTTTCCCTAGTCTGAAACAGTACAGTGCTGTTTGTCCTTTTCCACGTTTCAGTTAGCTTTTTCTTTGTTGACCCATGTATGGTCCTCATATTATTATTGCATAACATATTCTGACCACACACCAGGTATTGCAGGAATTTTGTTTTTAAAAAGCCACAAATGATTAATAGTACATCCTTAGTTGTAAATGTTTGTTTAGACATTACTGCTTTCTTTCTGGATCTTAGTACTGAAACACCTGCCTCTGCCATCCACCTCCTTGACAAAATTTACAGAAGAAATTAGGCCTTAAACCAACATTTTGCAGGCAGTCACAATGGAACTTCCTCCCCTTCCCTTTCCTATTCTTCAGCCCTCCATAATTCTGAGAACCAACTGATTTTCTAATCTTCCAGATCTATTTGGAGAGATTTGGATGAGAGGGAGCTGCAGTGGAGAGAGAGGACTGCAATCATTCCTCCAGCAGAAATCTACTACTGAGTCATGCCCAAACAGTGATATTGTTATGCCTAGTAATTTTTCCAGACTGAAAGCTGGAGAGGTTTCCTGTCCTTTTAGTGGCAGTGTAGAATGGAGTTGTTTTAGATAACTGGCAACATTTGCTGAAATTCCCTCTTCTACACTATTTTATTGAAGGTATGGAAGCCCTCTCCAATTTTGACTCTGGCAACCTTAATGTCTGCTTAGAAATAAGTGTCACTTGGTACAATGGGACTCTCTCATGATTAAATATGTGTAAGAGTGTAAAAATTAAAATAAAAGAAAAGAAAAAATTAAAATTAAATTAAATTAAAAATTAAAAATTAAAAATTGCACCTGAGCCTCTCTTACCTATTCGTGGCATGTGTGGAAGTTGACAACTGGGACTAGAACATATATTCTTGCCAATATGTTAGTTTGCCCACATTATGGATAAATTTAAGGAACAGCCAGTTTGTGAACCACCCATCTAAGTAGAGCAATAAGAATGCATGTTAACTTCTGACTTTTTAAACCATGTTTCTTGAACGTTTCTTGAATCTTTTCGTTGTTTCAATGTTTCCAACATTTCTTGAATCCTTTTTGGTGACATCTGTTGTCTAATTTTTTTTTTTTAAGACTAGTCTAGCTGTTGGAGAGAGAGCTAAATTAGGCAAAAGTCTGATGGACAAATTGACAGACACCCCTCACCCAAAATAACACACTACATGCCCTAAGTCAATTCCAGTGAAATATTTGTTCATCTGTACCTCTAACTCATTTGCTTTCTGCCATTAGCCCATTATTTAGTCCTACTGGGCTGGAGTGGACATAATGCTAAGTTATGATTTAGCTCCTTGGAAATGATCTTTATGATTATGTGTTTCTCCCTCACTTCCAGAACACCTGTGCAGAAGCTTTCAGAAACAATCTCTTCTGTTTTAGTTTAACCACTGCTTGCCATGCTACCCACATGAAGAGAAACTGTGCTTTTCTTAACGATGATTGTGTACACATATCCACTTCAGACCATTGTATATTTAGCTGGCTTCTTTCAGCTAGCCCTAACTAAGATTAACCATGGTTTAAAGTTGGATGACAATGAAATTGCAGTTAATGTAAAACAACAGCAGATACCTCTGGTTTCCTTACAGCCATTACAGAGAAGGAGAGCAAAGTGTGAAGCATTTGGGTCTAAGGCCCAAGGACAGTAATGCTCATCAGGCTATAACATGTTTTAGGATTTCATTTGAATGCAGTCACCATGTTATATTAAACATACAGTTGGTCCTCCATATCTGCAGATTCTGTATCCATGGATTCAACCAGCCATGACTTAAAAATATTTTTTAAAAATCCCAAAAGCAAACTTTGATTTTGCCATATTATATAAAGGATGCCATTTTAGTACACCACTGTACATAATGGGACTTGAATGTCCACAAATTTTGGAACTCATGGGGGTCCTGGAACCAAACCCTAGTGGATACCAAGGGACCACTGTATTATAAATAATACATTATGTAACCCATTATAGAGGTTACTTTTTAAAACTGAGGTCATTCTTCAAAACACAAAAAACTCAGCCCATTTGAAGTACTATCCCTCTGCCACTTTCTTGATTGTAATTTGAAATAAAATCTCAGATGTTTTGGGGAAATCTCAGCTTTGTATACTTGTCCGCCCAGGGTCAGTGTTGTGCTTCTTTTAGCTGGTAATAGGTTTTTTTTAAATCGCACCAAATAGCTCTTTACTGACGCCTGAAGCAAAGCTGTTATACTGTGACCTGATAGGAAGAGTTCTTGAGGAACTATTTATACAAAATAGGCATTTTTTTTCCAGTAAAAAAGTTTGTTTGTTTGTTTGTTTGTTTTTGAAGATCAGTTTAAAATCATCAGGTTTAACATGCCTAAGTCTAGAAGATCAATTCTTTTTAGCCAAATCATCCAGAGAAGAAGAAAATGGATGTGTATCAGTGTTACCTTAATGAAGAATTCACAATCACCATTCCTGTGCCAAAAAACAAAACAAAAAACCAACCTGTCGTTCTAGCTGGCAAATGATGTAGTACTTTACACAAGTTCCATTATTCTGAGTTTTGAAATGAGAGTAAGCTGATTCTGAGTTTTGAAATAAGAATGAGCTGATTTCTGTTCAGAACATGCAGATGAACTCTCCCCTGCCACTGTATGTGGTACATGCACACATATTATCAAACCTCAAAGTTTTATCTTAATGATCAAACCACATAAGTCTTGTGAACTGCTAAACCTATTAGTAGTACAGTTTGTTCCTCAGACTTAATTCTTAACCTGAACTCTTCTAAATGCATTGGCCTTGGAGAGAGAATGGTAGTCAGGGCAGGAGGATGTCTAAAATACTCCAAATGGAGGAAGATCACATCATTTAGCTGCTAAGCTTGTCTGCACAGATCCTTTATTGTGCATTAACATCTCTTTAATGTATATTTGATGAGCACTGCTACTAGAGTATCTGGAATACACACCAGCCAGCTATGAGCTTATGTACCCAGATAGGCTTTGGATTAAAGAGGGAGATCTTTCCCAACATTCTTACCAGTAAACCTGAGAAACTACAGAGGTGTGCCAAAATACTTATTGGGCATCAATATTCACAGGGACCATCAAATTCTATTGATTTCAGGCACATATATGCTTGCATTTTCCTCCTAAACTTTGATTGGGCTCTTTAATTGTCTTTCTCTTTCTTAGGTTGATAATAATATCAACCCGGAAAACCCAGAACAACTTATTATCTTTACACTCTTCCTTCTTCTTTTCTTCTCTTGTTACCAATACATTTTCTCATTTCTTCTTCAGTTTTCCTTTCCCTTTCTTTTCCTCTCATTTAGGGGTGGGGCTGATGGATCTGCTATTTATGTTAAATGTTTTCCTAAACACTGAATGGTAAGATGATTATATGAATTCAAAATCTGAAGGCTATTTGCCTGAAAGTTCATGATTACTCAGACCTAGGGATGTGCTTCTGGTTATTATTTGTCCCCCTAGTGAGGAACAAATAATTTTATGAATTTTATCCCCCCACCCCACCCCACCCCACCCCACCCCACCCCATACGCACTCATCAGTGATCAAAAGACTAGATCTCTGGTTGGAAACCCCCAGCTGCTTTTCCACACCAGGCAATGATGTATTTAAGTCTTTTACTCCATGTCTCAAGTCAAGTCTCAAGTCTCTACCTTCAAGTCTCAAGTCAAGTTTCAAGTCCTTGAAGATACCTTCAAGTCAAGTCTCAGACCTGGGAACCAACTTTATACCTCAACCTATATTCCAGAATTTCTGGACAGAGTCAAATAAAGTCAGTTTTAACCATTTAATAAGAGTCGGCCCTCCACATTTGCAGTTTTGCCACCTGCAGGTTCAGAAATGGGGAACAGCATCCTTCTTATTCCCCCTTCCCGAAGCTTGAGGCCTTTGTGCCGATGGGTATAAAGGAGTCTGTAGCTTTGGAAGTGGAGAATAGGATCTTTCTTGCTTCTCATTACTGAAGCTTCAAAAGCTTTAGATTAGAAGGAAGGATCCTTCCTCCTCAAGCCTGTTGCCTAACTCATTTGCTGTTTCCCTCTGAGAAATGCACCCTGCACTCTGAGAATCTTGTCTTCTGCTCTGAGGAAAAGTTTTAGAAGGCTCCTCTGATATACAGTGGGGGCAAGACTGTTAAGCAGATCTCAAGCCTGCCCCAAGCCGATTGCCTAACCTGTTTGCTATTCTCCTCTGAGAAATGCACCCACACTTTGGACTTGAGATGGATGTAACCAGTGGGCAAAAAGAGATGGAAATGCTGTTCTGGATGAATGTGTTATATTACTAAACCAAGGATAGCAAGTCAGACATTAAAAATATACAAGTCTCAAGTCGAGTCAAGTCAGTGCCTCATTTATTGCCGAGTCAAGTCCGAGTCAAGTCACTGAAGTGACTTAAGTCTGACTTGAATCCAAGTCAACTGACTCATGTCTACATCACTGAGACTAGGTGTGACAATGTTGTGTCATGAGGTATAGGACAACTTTTTGTGCAATATCTTTCAGAGTATATATACCAATGGTACCTAGGTTTACACCAGTGTATATTACCTAGAAGATTCTGCCCAAAAGCTGATATGTGCAGTTCCTGCACAAGTTATTGAGAAACATTGCGTCACTGTCACAGAAAACTATGAAATGTGATGGCATATGAGAACTAGCACAGTGTAGCAGTTTGAGCATTCAACTACAACCCTGGAGATCAGGGTTCAGTGCCCTGCTCAGCCATGGAAACCCACTGGGTAACCTTGGGTGCAACACACGTCTCAGCCCCCAGAAAACCCCATTATTGGTTCATTAGGGTTTCCATAAGTCAGATATTATTTCAAGGCACAGGACAACAGCAACAACAACAATGAGATGATAAGCACCTATGATTAGTTTTTGCTGCTCAGTTACATCATTAAAATTTACTTTAAGTTTTGATTCAGTAGTACTACATCAGGATTATAGATGAGAAGTACAAGATCTTTGGACGTAATAGGAGATACAGTCATTCTGTCATGAGATTTGTGGGAAAATATTGTTTCCTAATAGGATACTCAGAGTCAGGCATAGGCAGTGGCTCTGTTACTGAAGAATGGGGATTCCGTCCTTGTTTTTAGTAGCAGTCTCCTCCACAGCTCCTCCATATGTTATAAGAGGAGCTGTTGAAATCCTGGACCTATGTTGGGAATAGATTTCAGCACCTGGAGAGCTCCATAACACTTAGAGTAGTTGCTGACACATGAAAGAACTGTGAAAGAATTAAAGTATTTCCCACCCCCTCAGTAACAGAAACACCAGCTGTACCTGCACAGTTACAAAGGCTTCCATTACATATGTTTTTCTTTACTACTTTTCCTTTTGAAAGAAGAAATGAGTAATTATAGCAAGTTTCTTCTCACTGTAAGAAAGTCTTTGAAAACTGCAGACTCCAAGACTATTTGGAGTATGAAAGTTATTCTGTGCAAAATTTGTTTATGGCATTTTTGTGCAGGAAACAGCACTTCCTGCAAAAAAAAATTGTATTTCAGCACAAAATATTGTTTTCTGTGCAGACAACACTGTTGCTTTCAAAGACTATTCAAAGTTTGGGACTTATTCTGTGGAATTTTTTAAGCAGTAGCAACAGCATTTTCTTTATAGGAAATAGTATATTCTGCATAGAAAATAGTATTACTTTTTTCTACACAGAAAATGCTGTCACAAATAACTCCCAAAGTGCAAGATTCTCATCAGTCAAAGATTCTCCTCATCAGGGCCTCCTGAAACTTGAAAAACACATTTTTCAATCATTTTTTCCAAATACTTTTGAATATTCTTTCCATTCCTAGCTTCCGCTGGTTGCGGGATTGGGATAGGAAGAGAAGCCTGCCCAGTTCTGTGAACCTGCACAAAAATTAGTCTAGGATTTCAATCCACTTTCAATGCTATTGCAAAGCAGGTGGTAACAAACAGTAGAAATAACAAACAGTGAAAGTAACAAGAACAAATAATTTAAGTCAACTCTGGAGTATAAAAGTAAGAAGGAATATGAGGGAAATGGCATTTTAGTCAGTGGTGCAGCTAGATAGATCCTGAACAGAAAGATCTTATTGTGGTGATGTATTGGAAGCTTTATCTGTCTATCTTGTAGCTATTTTGTCACTATTTTTTGTAATTATTTTAAAATAAACACTTAACAGGCTTCTTTTCCATAGCCTGGACTTATGAATTCCCCCAAATTCCTCAAGTTTTCATCTTCTGAATTTATTTTCCCCTTTTCTATTCTTCTTGCCCGCCTCCTCTCTTATGCCATTGTTGGCATTGCAATTGCTTTTACACAGGGATCCAAAAGTTACATTGTAAAAGTAGTTTGTCCTGTTACTTGACACACTGTCATGTAAAGTAAACTAACCTGTTGTCTTGGATCATTACAGTGGTCATGAGACCAAAGAACTGTTTGGTGGGTTGTTGAATCATCATTATTTTTCTCTTTTTTGAGAGCGATAAGCCCTTAGAGTTGATAAGAGAATGGCCTAAAACTTCAACCTTTCCTGTCAAAGTACCTATAAAATACTCTGCAAAGGCAAAGTTCGAAAGTAACAAGAAACTAATCATACCTAGGGTAAGAATCTTGCAATCCTTTAGGGACCCAGGGGTACTCACCAAGCCCCAAGCCCTTCAAAAAACCTGCTAGAGAAAATTGGGGTTTTTTTAAACAAAAAAAAGGTAAAACAAATATCTAGCTATACCCCTAGCTTTAATTAAATTCAAGATGGTCAGTCTGAGATTCATACATTGAATGAGAGACAGGAAGAAAGAGAGTGAAGTTGTGCATCTTGAAAGGCCACATCCTTTTAAATATATATAAAAAAATCAGGTTTACTCATTTCAGTAAATGCATCTCCTCAGAATAGCAGTGAACTGAGAAGAGGCCTGAAGGTAGCCCTAAAAGGAAGCAGCTGCTGCCATATCACAGGTGTGAATCTTCAATTAAGAATCATCATGTTTTTCTGTCATCACTAATGAAACCCAGAACTTCAGATGTGCCAGGTAGAGTAGTTGCTTCACAAAAGGGTATTTGTTTTTGTTTTTTTGTTTTTTTAATGCACGCATGAGCATTCTGAAACTACAGCAGAGATAGTCGGCTTGCCATGGTAGTGTGAAGAAATGGGTTTCTGAATTGAGGTAGCAACAGCAGCCGAGCACAGCAAGAGGGGGATGCAGACTAGTGCTCTTTGGAGTTCTGACAAAAGATACGGCAACACTTAAAACAGAGACTGGCAGCTTTGCAAGACAGATGCCTGACTGGAAGTTGGTGGGACCCATTTCAAAGTCTGACATAAGTGTCCCAGGGCTATTGGGCTAAACTAGATCAAAGCTTTGGTAGTTACAAGTGAGCAGTAGCAAAAGCAAATAGATTGCATCATGAGGAGGCCCTGTCCTTTTAAAAACAAGATTGACTTAGAAGTAGAGGGTCTTATTGTTTATTTTCCTTTTATTTTGGTAATGAACATGTAAGCTCTTTCCTTAAATAGAAACACTGAACGTGTTCTGAAGGTTGATGTGAAGCAAGCAGAAGAAAACTGTGGAAATGTTTCTGTGTGGCATGTGACTCTTCTTTTTCTTTTCTTCTAAAGGCAAAGCAATAAAAATGATCAAACTGCTTTTTATCATCTAAACTATCTTGCAACATGTTTCTTCAAAGTGCAGCTTGAAATGTCCCACAGAAATAACACTGGAAACCTTTTTATGAATTAAGACTAGAGGCCTTTTCCACACTAGCCTGTTATAGCGCGATGATTCCACTTTCAACATCCTATGGAATCCTGGGGTTTGCAGTGTAGAGAGAGGCCTTGAGGCCCCTCCCAAAACTGCAAGCCCCAGGATTCCAGAGGATGTTGAAAGTGGAATCATTGCGCTATAACAGGCTAGTGCGGAAATGGCCATAGCCATTTAAAATACCACCGCTGGTCCTCCTTGTCCTCCTCCAGCTGCTGCCTGACTAGCTAAGGATGGATCTCAGCCCAATTTTCAGCACCACAAACCCTCTTTCAATGCCTCAATGTACTCCAAAAGAAGGAGATGGATGAGATAGCAAAGACTATCATGCTGACCCATCTCCTTTCCCTCACCTTTCCCTGACACGGTTTGGACACTGGGTGCCTCAGCTCCCCTCACATACATTTTGATATTTGCAGTTTTTCCACTTTTGTGAGGGTCCTGTGCCCCAGCCTTAGAGGATTTGGAGGGCTGACAGTAGTTTCATTTATAGATTTATGTATCTATGAATGATGCTCTTAGCTATTTGATTAACCTTCCCTCTGTGTGCCATATAGATTGTTGGTGTAAGAAGAGGCTGCTGCCAAACACATGAGTTTGTGTGGATCTCCTCACAGGCACACACAATTTTGCACTCATCATTTTAGCCATTTGATTTTTATTTTATTTTTTGCTCTTCTGTGTGAGGAACATACTTGAACAGCTGGGAATTCATTTGTGGAGTTAGATCTTCGTCAATGGAGTTATATCTGTGGGAAATAGTATTGAATAGTTTCACAGTGTCCATATTCAGCGAGGAGCTGCTGTTATGTTGCTACACAGGGACCAATATATGTTGCTATATCGGGATCAGTGCACAATGGGACCTGAACACAAGTGACTCAATGCTAAAGGGGACCAGTGCACAGTGGGACCAGGGCACAGAATACCGAATGTGCGTTGGAACACTCTCATCAGTGTCCCATTATGAACCTTTGCAATTCATAATAGGATTCCTTAGTACCTCTGTTCCATAACTGACTATGACTAAAATTATGCAATGTAGGCTGTGATAGATGAACCAGCCAAGGAATAGTTTTTTTTGTGTGTATTGCTGTGTATATTGGTGTTACTGTAAAGAGGTAGAATTTGGATTTTCTCAGAATTTGTTGGCTATGCTAACATATAAGTAATCCAGTCCTTTTGACTTCTGAGTAAATAAGTACCACCTGGATATTTACTCTATGCAGCTTTTCACTGCCTTTCCTTAGACATGTAAAGATGCCCCCCCCAATGTGCCATTTCTGTATAACAAATAGCATCCCAGATATAGTTACTAATGGTTTAAAAATAATTCTGTTCACTGTTGTTGTGCATTGTCATCTGTAAGTAAAAATGGGTCAGGGCATATTATCTACATAGGGTGTGTACACAGGTTTGCATACATTTATTTTTTATGTAGCCTTAGAATATTTATGTGTGTTTTATACCTTGAGCCACCAGACTGAACCTTCAGATGCTTTTGCCCCAAAATAAATAATCTTTTTTGGTTGTTGTTACCTTTGAGAAATCGGATTTACAACTATACTATACTAGTTAACTTTTTTTAAAAAAAAATTACAACTATAAACTTTCTAAGATCCAAAAGGGCTTTTATGATTAGCTGAAGCACTGAAGTTCCAAAAGTAAGAGCTTTGTACACTGGATGGATTGTGGAGAAGCATTAAAGTTTTTCTGCCTTTCTCTGTTTTCTTTACCCCTTCTTCTTCCTGTGCCTCATACAGGTTAATATCAGGATGCATTGTCGCTGTCATGGAAATGTATTGGTCTGCTGGATATTTATTAAAGTGCTGTATTGTAACCAAGGAAGAAGTAGATGCTTTAGAGTTCCATTTAGCCTATTTGTAATTGCTACAAAGTATCCAGTGTTAATTGATGGTTGCAACAATGTATCTATACTGAACCTGCCTGGGTCGTTACAAGGTATCGATAACTAATTGCTTTATTGCCTGTTGCTATAATGTGTCCAGTGATGTGCAAAGAATCAGAGCTAAAAATGTAGCCTGAAGAGGCTTGTATTTAGGAAATTGGTGTCTATAAGATAAGGGGCAGAAAATACATGTTCAGATCAAACCGATCAAGGATGGTGAGAAGTGGGAACCAAACATGGAACTGTCTGAGAAGTGATGTGATGCTTAGATTTATGACCCACACCAATCACAGCTGTATGCACTTAAATTTTAGAATTGTACTTATAAAAGATGTATGCTCCATATATGTTTTGGGCTCAGCAACTTCAGAAAAAAGTGTGCTGTGTTGCTTGCATTTCTACCAATAAAACTATTGGTCTACCTCAGGGTGAAGTTTGTGAAGTGTGGGTTATCTGATACATGATAGTAACCAGCTTTGAACTAGGAAGGCAAGATCCTTGTGCTTTCACCCCTACTTTCTAAACCAGGCAGCCAGGAGAGGTCAGAAGCAGGACAAACAGTTCCTTGTGCTTTAAGATATGTGTGTCTCTTCTCTTTGTGATGCACCTTTCCCTAACCAAGCTTCAGCACAGTGTGAGACCTATCACAAATTTATAAGTCTAGGTTCTGCCTGGCAGAAAAACACAAAGAAATCCTCAACATTATACTCCTAATTCATCTAATGTCATTACTATCTTTCTTGATGCAGTATTAGAAAGAAGCAAATAGCTGAATGACAATGTAGTATGTGTGCCATACACTGGGTCTGAAGAAATATCTCACAGTTAAGCAGGATTGTCTAGTGAAGGAAGTTAAAATTTGCAAGATGCCTGTGTTTAATGAGCTTCATGGTGACCAGAAATGTAAGCAGAGCATATCTTCTATTTGCAAGGGTCTGCTTTAGAGCCTGTAGCAGCAAAATTTTGTGAGTTGTCTGTGTATGTGTGTGCCATTCCATGCTGGCTTCTCAGCCAGTCTGCCACAGGCTATATTGCTTGCATGAGAATTGACAATGTGTTTGGAACTCTCAGCACATAGCTCATTGATGAAGTTGAAAAACAACATGGAGAGAGGAGGCTATTAAAAACATAATCATTATTTTTTAGAACTTGTAATCTTTGGGGAAGGGATGGTCCGCTGCTGAATTTTAATTTACAAGAATTGCAATATAATCCAACTTACATGGCTGACAGATATTGAGATCTGACAGGTGGGAAGCAAGCTTTGCACCAAATGTCTGCAAAACATTTCAGCTGTCATACTCCTTCCATAGCTTGGATAAGATGGAAACATTTCCTGTTCACAACCATCACTAATGAACAAATAACATTGTTTGTAAAGTGCAATACAAAATGTCCTTAATTCCCTCAGATCACTCTCTTCTCAAAGAATTATGGCCATATTGTAGGAGGGAATCAAATATACTAAAGGCCTACGAGAAGAAGTAATGACAATGTGCCATCCACTTCTCACAGGTCTTTTGAAGATGGATGGGAACCAAGAAAGAGCAGAAATGGGGAAAACACATTTCAAAATCCAAAGCCACTCAGACGTGTAAGGAGGAGGGGGGGTCTGCTATAGACTCCACACTTTCCAGGCTGTTCTTTACAAGTCCAGTGCTCCCTGTGTAGCCTATTGAAGCTTCTAGTATTCTAAGGGTATCTGATTATTTTAGCAAACCAAAAAGCAAGGCTGGAGTTTGGTTTGATTTGCAGCATGGCGAGGGGAGGAGGGATGCTGCTGAGAGAATCTTATCTCATAGTATTTGGCACTAAAACTAAACTACAATACTTTAATAGAAATGTAGAATGGAAATTCCTCGTAGAAAGAAGCCACATTGAAGAGCAATAATTATATGGAATAAAGATGGAAAGCTTTCACAGTGGATGCTTATTTCATATTGTGAGTATGGGCACAGAGGCATTAAATGGTTAGGATCTTGAAGGGAGCCTAATTGCACACAGCTGTGCTGAAAATGGAAGCAATTGGATGAACTTATCTTGGGCGTGTTCTGAAAGGAGCAGGCTCTCTAAATGTCTTTTGTTTTGGATACCCCAAGATTAAGAGCGGGGGGGGGGGAGAGGGAGATCTAAAAATTCAGAAAGATTCAGTGTCTTATAACGGCCCATTTTGGAAGCATACAGTTCAAAAGTTTTGAATACTTCTTGTTGTTGGGGAGAAGGAGGAGAAATGGTGGTGGAAAAACAATCACCACCAAAGAGAGAACATTCTAAAGGAGAACATCTGATACCTGTGGAGAATATCTGAAATCAGCTCAGAATCCTTACATACATACTGAGCAGCAACTTCAAATATGGTAAGTGCTGTTATCATATTAAAGTGAGAGCCCTCGTGGAGCAGTGGTTAAATGCTGATACTGCAGCCACAACATTGTGAGTTCGATCCTGCAGGGCTCCAGGTTGACTCAGCCTTCCATCCTTCCATAGGTCGGTAAAATGAGTACCCCACTTGTTGGGAGCAATTAGCTAACACATTGTAAACTGCTTAGAGAGTGCTGCATGCTATAAAGTAGTAAAGAAATGCTATTGCTGTTGCTAACAAAAGCAATAATAGACCCATGGAAGATGAAAAGAACAAGGTACCCAGGCAAACAAAGGCATAGCCCTCAATCTCAAGGCCTGGACCGTCTTCTCCAGTCCTCGGGATAAGGAGAAGTAATTTTGGGATGATAGCGCTGCCTTTTGTCACAACAACCTAGTAACATCACCAGGGCTGCACCTTTGACATAACAAGGCATTGCTCTGAGATCTCAGGGTTTCACTATGAAACTTCAGAGTCTGACAGGACAACCTGTTACGGTACCATGCACTCCACACAATTGGCATGGTTTAACTGGTAAATATTATTTAATTGGGACTGTTGATTGGAGTTGATATAAATAATACCTGAGGTGACTGGGAGGTCATGCTGGAAGAGGCATATCACTGACAGTAAACGTGAGATTGCAAGGTAGGTCAGCCACACCTGCCTTTTAGGCAGGCACCAAGTCATTTTCAGGCTCATAGAATGGGCCCTCTCAAGACAATAGGCTTAAAAGACCATAAGCCAGAGTCTCAGAGCTGAAAGGGAAAATTCCCACCAAATTATGATTGCCTTAACTCTGACCCCATACACCTGGATGTTTCTCCATTGTTTCCCTACCTCTCCACTATATAGGGCTATTATGACAGCCATTATCCTTTTGTCACCTAAACATTAAGACCATTATCTCTGTCTAGAGTCCATTGTTTGTGTTGCAACTCCCATTGTCCGCTTGGCTGGGAGAGTGATTCACAGTCATACCCACAGGATATTTTGGAGGGTGTAAATACCCCTGATTTCAGGCTGTCCAGTCAAGTCTCTCATCTTTTTGAACACCATGCTGTCCATTTGATTCCTGAATGAGAACTGTCCTTAGGTGCTTACCTAAGCCATGTTGTTGCTTTCTCCACTGCTCTCCAGACTGGTGATTATAGCCTCATCCCTGAAAATCCTCTATCACACTTTCCTCCCCTGTTCTTCCCCTAATTCTTGTATGCTTGTGTGAGTGATTGGATCTTTGCATGCTTATGTGAATTTCTTCCAATAGAACATATTTTTAGTTTACAGCTTAAACTCTCTGGCTGGTTCTTTCCTGCAAGGACCTCATAAACATGGGTTGAAAGATCTTGTTAAGTTACTTCCCTCTCACAGGCCTCTTGACTTTGAGCTAATTATTCCCAATTTTTTATGGAGGTACTGACATTGCTGGTGGGCCCTCATGGCACCCATGTTAGGGGGTAACAAACCCTACTTTGTGGCACCTAAAAGACAAGCATGTTTTGATAAACCTTTTATGGAGAGCAACCCACTTTGTTTAAAAAGGAAGTTTATGGCAAATAAATTATGTCACCTGCTAAGGTACCACATGATACTTTGTCATTTTTTTAAATAAATGAAAAACATTCTCAGAAGAATATCTTCTCCAGAATTACACTAATTAGAAGAAAATATTTTACATGAAGCAATTAAAATGGAAGCTAAAATGCAGGAACATCACAAACTGTTGACCTCCAGAACAGTTTTTGTCTGTTTGGTTTGCCTTTTGGTTTACCAATCTGCAACTGGATTGAAGTATGCTCCTAGGATTACCAGGCCTAAATACCTTCAGAGGCATCAGATCCTGTCTGATCTTGCAAGCCAAACAACATCAGCCCTAGTTAGTATTTGGATGAGAGACAGCCAGGAAATAGCAAGTGCTGTAGGTTATATTTCAGAGGGAGGAACTGGCAAAACTGCTTCTATGCTAAGAAAACCCTATGAAATTCATGGGATCACTCTAAGTCAACAGGTAACACACAGAAGACTGCCATATGATTTGTTCTTCCATTTATCATGGATCCTCCCCCATGTTCATGGCAAGAAATCAGCCTGTCTATCCAATATCCTCACTCTATCATATGGCCAGGAAAGAATAATGCAAGCCGCTTAGAAAACGGCCATTTCCACACGGGGTTTTTTAAACAGGGCAGAGTGTCCTCCAGGGAGGATGTCTGCATCTGGGAGCGGACTGGGTCAGACCTACTGAACGTAGATCCACAGTCCAGCCCACTCCCAAACGACCCCAAGTGGTCATCCAGCGTGCTTTTGAAAGACCGCTAAAAACAGGTCTTTCAAAAGCATGGAGCGCGCTACTGTGAGCCTGCTCCCATATGCAGATTCACGGGCTCACATTGGTGTGAGCCTGCGGTCTGCCGGGGGGGCTTTAGACTGGCAAGCTTCAGTGGTTGGTCGAGACCCTCAACCAACCGGAAGCTGCCATTTTCATCCCCAGAGCAGTGCAGTGCGGCAGCCACGGACTGCTCCAGAGAAGTGTGGACCAGACCGCGTAGCCCAAAAGTCCGGTGAGTAGTGTCACTGGGCGATTCCCTCGCCCGTGCAGAAATGCCAATGTTGAAAACCATAGAATTTTACATCTATTCTTATGTGGTAAACAAATGTAGGTGTGAAATTACTGAAGTACATCTGCTGCAAAGATTAGCTCATACCCCAAAGTGGTATAAGGAAGAATCATGAATACGCCTCTGATGTGTGTGCATCTTGAGACAGAAAAGGAGTTTGTGTTAAATACATCATATCATCTCCTGTGACTATAACCAGCTTATGGCTTGGATCTCTATAGAAGCTTTCAGGTAAGGAAGAACATGAAATTTTCCAGAGGTACTTTCTTTATAGGAAGTTATAGTCACCTAGAGGGCTTTTAAAGAGTTTTCTGAAAATTAACTCCTATCACATCAAGAATATCAAAAGGTAGTATTACAGCAGCAGCAGCAACAACAACAATAACATGCAAGGCTCCGAATGTGGATTTTAGCATTCAGATCAGTAGACAGCATTTATGTACATGGACCTGTTGTATTTCTAATTCTTGAAATAATATGTGCATTATGGCATATCATTCTGCTGACAAGCAATTGGCAGGTAGCTTTTACAATAGCAAGATGGTTTCACAGCATGGAATGTGTTGATTGCTCATGTCAATCCCTTTGCAATTTTAAACGAGTAGTAATTAGGGCTATAAATCTCTCCAAAGTATAATTAGATTACTATTTATACCAATTGTCGTTAAAACCAGCCTGAGACAATTACTTTTGGGGTTCCATGGCTGAAAAAAAAACCTTTAAAATAATAATTGCAACATTTCATGCAATCTATATAATGGAGATACATAATGCAAAATATGGAACGAATTAGCTTCTCAAACTCAGTGAGATGAAATGGCAGTTTTACTCTTACAGATTTTCTTAATTTCTAAATCACCTCTTATCCATGTTCTGTGAAAGACTGTGGGACCCCTTCATTGATTAACACTCCAGGACTCTACTTTTCTTTGACAGACCTTCCATTCTATCCCCCCCCCCCCTGTTGAAAACCATGTGTGAGTAAGAAGCATCAGAGCCAGTAGGTAGGAGATGCTTGGAGAATATGGAGGAGCACAGAGTGCTGGAGGAATTTGCTGTGTATGCCAGCTGGCACACCTAGCACTCCTTAAGCTGGCTCACTGTCCTCAAGTATGGAGCAGACTCGGTCCTCTCATCAATGGCAACATAAAATTCTTCTGCACTTCAGGTGGGGCAGTGCCATCTTGTCCTTTACTTCAAGCAGCAAAATGCCTTTAATTAGTATTTGGGTAATCTCAAGCCCAAAACCAACTAGACTGTAGGGAGTATAGTTATTCCATTCATTCTTGGTAGGCCCATGATCTTTTCATTTTCTTTGGCCACTGAGTCCGTACCACCAGATAAAGAACAGCCATAATAGCTTGTTTACAGAGGAGTCTTCTAGCACATAAGGGGAAAGGGGAAAGGGGAAAGGGGAAAGGAAAGGAAAGGAAAGGAAAGGAAAGGAAAGGAAAGGAAAGGAAAGGAAAGGAAAGGAAAGGAAAGGAAAGGAAAGGGGGAAAAAACACTTCTGCCTTGGAGCTTAAGAAATTTTCATAGCCTTTAAGAGTTATTTACAGATAGACAGACAGACAGACAGACAGGCCACCTTTCTCCCAAGGAGCCTCAAAATGTGATCAAGAAGCCAAAAGTTATTACCACAGGAGAAAAAACAGTCTAAGAGAAACTGCATGAATTTGCTTTTGCCTTAGTCTACAGAGAAGAAAAAGATTCCACCCCTCCTCTCTTCCCTTCCCTGTAGTTAACTGGGTGCAAACTACTTTTTCATTTGGAACTCAAGTCATTTCCACACCACACTGTTACAGTGCTATTGTTCCACTTTCAACATCCTGTGGAATCCTGCAGTCAGTAGTTTAGGGAGGGGTATTTAGAATTCTCATCCAGAGAGCCCTTTGGCCTCAGTGAACTACAAACCCCAGAATTCCACAGGATGTTGAAAGTGGAATAATAGCACTATAACAGTGTAGTGCAGAAATGGCCTCAGTTGCAGCAACTGAAGTAAGATGAGGACAACGGAACAAAGGTGAGAAAGAGTAAGAAGCTGGGATGTTTTAAAAGCAGCTGAAAAAGAGCATAAATCTGGACTGTCTCTTCCAAATTGGGGCAGTTGCAAAATTTAATTTAATACTAATTGTTGCTGCTCCCAGCTTCTAAGTAACTATAAGGGCTGACTTGTAGACTTGAGCATAATCCCCCTCAAGCACATTCTTTGTGAGAAGTTTAAAAAGGCGGTAAAGGACACCTGTAGGTCTTGAGTTTCCAGAACTGCCAGCTCTTTCATAAGCCCTAAATTCACTGGGGAATAGAAAGGGTTATAAAGGTAAGAATTTCTGCATAAGAATACGAGACTAAACCAAAGATTCTTGGCCTGGAATGTTTTTGAAATTTTTAGTTTTTAGTTAGCATTTAAACTTCCCTTCTCCTGTGCTGCTTTCTCCAGTTTTTCTCCAGTTTTTCTAAGGCCTGGCATTGTTTCTAGCTTTCTGTCATATGTGTGCATATTTGTAGGTGTGCATGTATTGAATTAATATTATTTATAACCTTCTAAGTTCTGCCACAGAACTGTTGAATCACCTCCATTCAGCAGATCACAATTATAGTTCTTCTATATTAAAAACACTCAAAGTTTATTTCTTTCTCTAGTATATATTTATATCTCCAATAATTTTAGCCTAGGTGGAAACGGTGCCTTAAAGATCAATGTTACAGCACCACCCATTACACTAATATTTTTTTTTAAAGGGCCACCACAAGTTTATACCTAGTCATGGACCTCCCAGAATTATTATAGACTACAGGAAGTCTGGGTCTAGCTCAGTGAAAGTCAAATCTGTAGTGGTCAAAAGAAAGGAACATGAGTGCAGCATGGAGGTATACCCCATGAAAAATAAAATACGAGCAGGTCCAGTGTGTTACTGGCATTCATTATTTCATTCCAAAAGACAACAGAAATTTTCAAGTCAATAACAAAGCACTTGTTTGTTGTTGTTTGCCTTCAAGTTGTTTCCAACTAATCTCTGCCCTAAAGCAAACCTATCACAGGGTTTACTTGGCAAGATTTGTTCAGAGGTGGAAACTTCTATGGGTTCAAAACATGACGGCCAGAAAGGCGACCAGGGCCAATTACAGGGAGCACATAACTCCCTTGTTAAAACAGCTTTGCTGGCTACTGTTCATTGCTGGGCACAATCCAGAGTGCTGGTCATGACCTGTAAAGCCCTATATGGCTTAGGTACAGGCTATTTGAAAGACCACATCTCCCTATACAAACATGCTAGAACCATAAAATCTGCAGGGGAAGGTTTTCTCTTGGTCCTACCACTATCCCAGGCTCATCTGGTAAGGATAGAGAAGAGAGCCTTCTCACTCCATGGAACACCTTCCTGCTTTCCTTTTGTGGGCAAGCAAAGACAGTTCTTTTTAAGCAGGCCTTTAATGGGTGAGCTGGAGACCTTTTACTTATTTATTATCTGTTTTTAAAAATTTATCATTAGTTTTATAATTTATATGTCTTTTAATATTTTAATTGTTTATATACTTTTAATGTGCTTTTTTTTTAACCTTTAGGAAGTCGCCTTGGATCCCAACTTGGGAGAAAAGGCAGCATATAAATCCAATAAATAAATAAAAGGGGGTTTTCCTTCTCCTTCCTCTGAGGCCCAGTGGGTTTCCTTGGCTGAGTGGGGATTTGAACACTGGTATCCAGAGTGATAGTCCAGTGTCCAAACCACTACACCATGCTGGCTCTCAACAAAGGAAGAACGGGTCTAAAATATTAAAACAGAGGACTGTTAAAGAAGCTTCAGGCATATTGGATAACAGTCTTTAAAAGTGCAGGGGATTACTTTTTAAATCACATTGCTACATCTCATTCAAAGGTGGCATTTTTTTAAAAAAAAAGTGTGGCATATTACACTTGCTAACATTTGTGATCCTCCTTCTCTCTTGGTTTTCCCATAAACACACTTCCCTGTTTATAAAACTAAGGCCATTTCTACACTAGATTATTATTCCACTTTCAACCTCCTATGGAATCCTGGGTTTGCAGTTTAGGGAGGGGCCTCAAAGGCCCCTCCCTAAACTGCACTATTACAGCCTAGTGCAGAAATGGCCCTAGATAGAATTTCTTGGTTATGAAACCAAGATTCTTTCAACAACAACAAAAGCCCTTTGAACATGTGTTCTTTCAACTGCTGAAACTATTAGGAGCTGTATACTTGACTCCAATGGAGAATAATTTAACACGCAGAAGTATTCATAAGTTCAGCCTGGGCCCTTCTTTTCTTGTCTTCTGTCCAGCTGGAAGGTGTTGTTGTTGTTGCTATTGTTATTGTTTTTGGAGTATTAGCATTGGGACGATAGTGAAAGAGTGGCAAAGACAGGCTTTCAGTATTGGGTTACAGCAGCATGTCTGCAGTTAACAATGCAACAAACCAGGGAAAGAATGGGATTCTACTTTAGGTGATCCTACAGGAGGTGCACATGCTTACGTACAACGGGCAGGGTAAACAGCTGCCTCCAGAATCACTTACTGAGCATGGCTGAAGAACAGAACAGGAAAAAAAGGGGAAAGCAGATTAGATTGCCGCATCTAATCTCATCTAATTTGCTACCCTAGTATGCTGAAAAAGTGTATATCTATACCTTTCACCACAAGATGGAAATCATTAAGAAAAGTGGAAACTGTTGAAAAACAAAACCATCCTAGGATGCTTTTTGAAACAAGCTTTCAAGTGGTCTCAAAGAATCAAAATGTTTTTGTTTACTTATGTGTGACTTCCTGACCTTGTTGTTCCATTTCATATACTCACAATGTTAGTTTTGAATAAAAAGTTTGCTGAAACATGTTGAACCACAGTTCTTTTTTGTGGTAGAGGAAACTATCACTATCCTTTCCATGTTATTTCTGACCCTGGTACCATGGTGTCTCTTAAAGAAGTAAAGCTCAGTAACACATCTACTTCATTAACTAAAGGTAGACCTATCTTCGGTATGCACCCCACTATTTTTGTCCAGTCAAAGGATTTTGCACTATTCTGTCCTCTGTCTAGAAGCAGATAATTAGGGTGCAATGAATGTAATTCTGTAATACCAAAGGAACTTTACACAATTATTTTAGCATGGGGCTACTACTCAGTGTGGCTTAGCAAAGGTTATATGTAACTCTTATGAACTGACCACAAACAAGGGCCCTTTTCCCAACAGCCAATTATAGCACCATGATTCCACTTTAACTGCCATGGCTGAACCCTATGGAATCCTGGGATTTGTAGTTTGGTGAGGCACTAGAGCTCTCTGGCAGAGAATTCTAAACACCTCTCCCTAAACTGCACATCCTAGGATTCCATAGGATGGAACCATAGTAGTGAAGGTGGAATCATTGTGCAGCAACTGAGTAGTGTGAAAGACCCACAAGACATGAAGGACTGAGTAGTGTGAAAGGCCTGACATAAAGGACAACATGGCATCCCCACATACACACACCATTCCATGTACTAAAGCTGACACTGGGAGAATGGGGAGAAAGTTCAACAATCTGAGGTGCAGAGAAAAGAAAATAATAAGGAGTGATAAAAGAGTGATAACTTGACAGTGATAGAAAGGTAAAACCATGTTCACTAAAGCTGTGATCAGAGTTTTGGTACCTGCAGGCTGTGTGTATTGAAGTTCTGACTTGCAGGAAACAAAGGACAGGCAAAGGGTTAAGTAACTTGAATCCTCACTATCTCTCTGATTTCAGTTTCTTCCTTCCAGTCTAAATCAGACATTTGTTCCACCATTGCACATATTAGGTGGGGATATGTACTTTGTCTAGTCGCTCCCACAAGTCATTTTAATAGAAGTTGGATTCCACACAGCACCACCTCAAAACTCCTCAACACTGAGTATGGTGTACTTGTATATGTATACTGTGAGATCATAAAACAGAGAACTCCTCATTTCTTCAAGTTCTTCCTAAATAATTCTGAGGCTTCAGTCCTGTAGATAAGCCCCATTATACTCAACAGAACCCTATTTTTCAGTAGACACAACTCCAATGGTAGTGCATTCGTGATACTAAGCACAATATTAGAATACTTCAAGGCAAAGTTAGAGGTAGCTACATAGCAAAGTAGCTTATCTAGAATACCAGTCTTTATAAATATATTTTGCTTTCAAATAACAATAAACAAGGCCAACATCCACAGACAAAGATCACAGATTTTGTTTTTCTTCGTCTTGTTTGAAATTCTTTGTGTAATCCAGCCAATGCATTTCAGTGATGGAAGGCATACATCAATGGAATGGGGAGAGTGCAATTTCATGCTCCCACTTCACCTAAAAATCTGTTCTGGAAGGTCTGAAATAGACTGGGGACAGGGGACAGGAGAGGAAAGTGAGGTCTCCTTTATCAGCTTTGTTTGTAACCCTAGGAAAAAACAAGAGCAGACACAAAAGATTAACCAGAATCTGCTTTGAAGCACAAAATATGTTATCAGGGTTGCTATATCTCAGGGCATGGGACTGAGTCCCCAGTTTTCATGTGTCATCTGCACACTGGAGACAAGAGTACAAATTCTCCTCTTGCCTTATCTCTAGGCGAAAGGAAAGGACTGTGTGCAAATCTTTACCTTAGCTAATAGAACAGCAAGCTTGCTACAAATTTGCAAAACAGAATTGATACCTTGCTGCAACTTGCAAAGCCTTTCCAAGCGGGCTGTATATTTACTTAGTTTCCTCTTCCCTTCCCAGTCACTGTTGCAGCATATCTCACCCTCCACTCTATCCTGCATTCACCTTCTATCTAGAAGCAAATAGGCAAGATTAAATGTTCCTTATGCCATCTCCCTAAATCAGAGAGAAGGAATACAATACTTTCCTCAGTCTGGGAACACTCCTTTAGCTACGATCTTTGTCTTAATTTCCAGACAGGAAAAATATTCTCCATATGTGTGTGTGTTTGAATGACAATCTGTGAGCAACTATGGTTGGCTCTAAATATGTAACACTTAATAACATCACCAGGAACCATCCCTAGGTCTCCAGCTTTGGCCTGGAAACTCCAAGGCTTAGGATGATCCTTTACTGGCAATCTTATTCTCATAGAATCATAGAATCTTTACAGTTGGAAGAGACCACAAGGGCCACCTAGTCCAACCCCTGCCATGCAGGAGTAAGAGTAGGGGTATCTGTGAGAAGATGGTGTGGTCTAGACTTCACTTCCCCAGATCAATTAGCTGGTCAATGAATAATCTGCATTCGTGTCAAGATTCCTTTTGATATATAAGTTACTAGAGTCTGTCGGTGCTTTTACACCCACAAGAGGAGAAGTACTGCCTTCAGAAGTAGAGAGAAGTGGGATCTGCCTTCCCTATTCCAGTGTGCTGGAGCAAATATCCTGGCTGTGTGTGAGAGGATATGGTGGTAAGAAAGGAGGGATATTAACTTGATGAGGATACTAAAGACAAAGGCAAGACCAAAAGGAAGAAGTAAAGATTCCCCCTGTGACCTAAAAACACAAGAACATGTATATAGGCTTCTGTAAGCTTAATAGATGGAAGATTTCTTGATGCAAAGCCTCCTGGAAGATCTGAAGCAATTCTACCCCACATTTTCTGTATGTAACGAACCTGTTTAGATGTTTGGATGGAAGATGAATTGAAACTGTCCTCAACTCTTAGCCATGACAGTACATGTAGTGTGTGTGTGTGTGTGCATGTGCGTGTGCGTGTGTGCGTGTGTGCACGCGCGCGCATGGTGAAGCCTATGTTTTATGGAGGGAGTGGGAGCAGATGTGAGGCACTGTAATAAAAGTATGATTTGTGAGCTTTCTTTTCTGACCTTTGTGTGGTGGGTTATAATTAACTAGTCTATATTCTCAAATTGAACACAGAAAAACAAAAAAAGCAAGCTGATACATGCACAAAACCAGGTTCCAAAGTAAGCATTTAATTAATAGCAATTGAAATATCATTACTAGTTAATCAGATAGCAGAACAGGAATTTTTAAAAAAAGATGTAATCATGTAAAATGAGAACAGGGTGAGTGTACATGCACGCACGCGCACACACATACACACCTACACCTATGCAACCTTTAATTTTACTTTATTTACCTAAATAACATCACATTTTATTTTATTATGACTGACCTGTTTCCAGTTTCCTGTATATTTAAAATTGGAAATGTTTGTTTTCGGTCATATCTAGGGTTGAAAAGAATCTACAAAATATCCACAGTAAGAAAAGGCATCTCAACACATTGAGACACTCTCTTTAAAAAAATGTCAGCCTCAACAAAGGTTTCTCATTCTCATGTGAAGGTGGAAAGATGGGCATTTTTTTTCTTTTTCATTGTTTTCTATGCATAAAACTTAATATGTGCAAAAAAGTTTTGTGAAAAATATATTTTTGTGAAAAAATACATTTTCACAAATTGCAGTATTTCTTGTGCAAAATGCCTACTTCTTTACAAGAAATGCAATAATACTAATATTAATGCTACTAATAAAAAATATACCCAAAAGTAGAAAGAAAAAAAAATGAAAAATATGTTTTAAAAACTCATCCAATTTGCTGAAAATGTCTTAATTTTTTCCTTCTTGTGTTTTTGTGTGTGTCAGTGAAATATACAGTTATATACATCTTAGCCACAGCTATCTTTTATTATTGTATGTAGCATCGTCTTTATTTTGTTTGCTCCCCAGAATTATGTTAACACCACATTCATATTCAGAAGGAATACAAAGAAACATCTTATTCTTGCAATAGGCTTTGGTATCTTAAAGGATCTTAAAGGATAACTTCCTCTAACATCTTAAAGGATAATTTCCACAGCTAGGAATGTGTGGGAAATTCTTTCTATCAAGGTTTTGGCTTAAAAAATTTTTTTTAAAAAAAATACATGACTTTTTTTCCAGGATTTCCATGATCCACTCCTTCTGGTCCAAACACAAAAAGAGACATGATTTGCGTTTCAAAATCCATGTTTTCAGGTTTGTGATGCATTCTGTGAAAGAAAGTACCTGATACCATATACACAGTTTGGCAAGTCAAACATTTCAAAGCCAAAAGACCCTCTCTGAAATGGCATTTCTCTTAGGCCCTTTTCGCACAGCATTTGCCATGTGAAAGGGCCCCTGGAATGTCGCATGACCGCAAGGAGCGGTCCACACGATGCACCCACAATTGCGCAACGCTCCAGGTCCTGGCAGGAGCCGATTACGCACTATTTCATTTTTGGCTGCAAGCCGAAAATGGTGCGTGATTGCGCATCACTCTAGGGCCCCGCGCACACTTGCCATGCGTGCAGAGCTCCGGAGCCGTGGCACTCACGCTTCCTGCCCCAGCGCAGCCTGGGAAAATCCCAGGCTGCACTATGGAAGGAAGAGGAGGGGCTTTTGCACAAGCAGGCAGCAGCTGCAGAGCTGAAGGAACCAGGATGTGAGAGCCTCTCGCTAGAGGCTGCTTTCATGATCCCCGCACCCCAGGTCTGTAAAAAGGTGAGTTGCAGAAAGGGCCTTAGTTTTTTGTGCTCTGCTGCTTTAAATAAAGATGTGCGAATGGTGGAGGGGGGAGAATCTATGACCTCTGAATCATTTAAATAAAAACCAGAAAGAAAGAAAAAACCCTCACCTGTGCGTGTGTGTATATGTATAGACCAGTGGTTCTCAACTTGTGGGTCCCCAGATGTTTGTGGACTTCAGCTCCCAGAAGCCCTGAGCATTGACCATAGTGGCTGGGGCTTCTGGAAGCTGAAGTTCACGAACATCTGGGGACCCACAGGCTGAGAACCACTGGTATAGACAATTGATGTAATCCTGTAAGACCATTATGTGCTATGTGTTGTACAGTAGATTCTTGCCAGGCCTCCCCACAAGCCATTTAATAGTCAGCAGTCTCTGGGATCAATGGGGGTCCATTCTTCAGTCAATCAAGAAAAGACTTCCTGTCAAGGACCTTTGATGCAGTAGGCAAAAAAGGGACCTTGATACAAATCCCCCTTGTGTGGGTGGGAACATCAAGCAGCCTCTTCTTGACTGATAGGGAAAAAGAATTCTAGCAGCCGCTTACTGGTTTTGAAGAACTTTCACATAACCTCTAAAACATGGGCTACATAGGGATCATGAAAATATAACAGCTATGAATATGTAAGTGTAAGTTATGCATACATAACTGTCCAACGGTTATGGCCGGGCTTTTATTTAATAGCCAACCTTTGATTTAAAAAGTCATCTAAAGAATTCATTGTCAAACACCAAGCTGTTAATTTTCTATCCAGTAATAATTTCACTGGACAACATGAGGTCCAGAAACACAGCATTGGCATTCATATTTGCTGAACTTAGAAGTAGACAGGAAACATAGAGCATATCCATAGCAAGGACTACATTATTCTCTTCCTCTGCTACTAATAGGTTCAGGATAACATCGGTTTCCCAGTATTTATGGCCTCCATAAACCTTGCTTGTAGCACTGCTCTTAGCATTTTATCTGGATGATGTGTGTTTTACTTTATTGAAAGAGTATCTAAAAGCCATGCACTGTAGTTTATAACTGGCCTCTAGATGATGCTAGGATGCTTTATACACAGCTCTGTGGAAGCACAATTTTATTTCCAAAGGGCCTTGAACTGCCTCAAATTATTTGATAGGCACTGTCTACAGAGTCAGTGGCTTATTGTCTATCAGTTACAAAACAAACTGTTCTATAGAAAAGGGAGCATTTATCTCTGAAATTGTTGAATATTCATTATTATTATCTCTCTGAGAATCAAGTTTGACTGTCATAAGCGTGTGTTTCCTGCAACCAGGAATACATTCCCCTTGTGACTGCTTTGGGAATGTCAGTTCTGACATTCAGTTCTGAGGTATGGGTAATGTGAACAGATTTGTGGAAGTTAGTGAAGAAAAGTGGGCTCCTTGGAAAAAGAAATTGTATTAGAAAATCTTTTGGCACTTTCCAGTGCAAGAATTCCACCTTTCCACAATGTTTTTCTGTCCTCTATAGGTTTCACAAAATCATGAAAACAGAAACAGACAAATTTAACTGGCATCTGTGGGTCTTCAACTTGACATCAAGAGCCATCTTGTGATGTCTAGTTATGGAGAATGGGGATCCTTTTGCAATAGTCCCAATCCATAAAGAGAAGTGCTTCAATGTACCCTGGTCCTCCAATTGTCTATATGACTACAAGGAATGAATAAGGACTTGAATGGGTTGCAGAGTTAAGAATAAGGCATTAGGATGGGCAAATGTTTACCCACACTACAGGTGAGGCAGTTCTTGACAAGAAGGTACCCACCATTCCTTGTGGCACTTAGCTCACATGCTTTTACAATAGCAATGCATGACTACAAGAAGCTGTCATCTGTAAAAATTTCTTAGAGGCTGTCTGTAGATGGCCAACTACAGTGAAGTCCTGTGCATATTTCTTCAGAAGTATATCCCATGTATTCAGTATGGTTGGTGTGTGTATGTGCCTTCAAGTCATCTGACGACTTAGGGCAATCCCATGAATTTCTTAGGGTTTTCTTAGGCAAGAAATACAAGTGGCTTACACCCTAATAAAAACATCTTGGACTAAAAACTGTCTAAGTGCTTTAACCTCAGTTAAGTGAATATAGGATGCAACTGTGGTGTTCAGTCATAATTACTTCTGAAGGAAATAAGGCAAGAAACTAAAATTGAACTGTCACAGTTTTCAGTGAAAGAGTTCTTCAGCCTTTTTATGGTATGGCAGAGAAGAGAATGACCTGTGGAAATTTCTCCACGTGAGTGTTAGAAATAAATGAATAAGAATTCTTATGAAAAGCTAGTCTGTTCACAGTTTCCAGCAATCCAGGAGAACCTTTGTGTTTCTCTGAATCTGAGAAAGACATCAGCTTGGGTTCAAGATCTTAAGACCTGAAGGAAAGACACACAGAGGGAAATGATGGAGAACAAAAGTCCTGTTCAGGGGATCTCAGGATGGCTTACTAAGAGTACCTCTCCCCACCTCATCTCACCTTCTAAATTGAATCCCATGGAAAGAGAAAGAAAAGTTTTATGTTGGACCCAACTAAACTATCATTCTCTTCTGCATCATGCCATTGCCCACCATCAGCTTATTGACAGGGTCAGGCCTTCTGTTTGGTGATGTTAAAGTTTTGGAACATCTTTCCTCGGGGGTTGTATTGAGTCTACCTGCTTTTATAGCCTTCTTTTGTGGGGCTTGTGAAGATTGTCCATAAAATGCAGTTTTTATGAGAACTGAATTTATTCCATTTACATCCTGAATTTGCACAACTAGTTTTGCCTTAATAGAGTTATCAGTATTACTACTTTGATATAACTTGCTTATAGTTGGCTTCGTATTTTCGTATCTTTATTTTGTATTTTAACTTCCATTTTGCATTTTAAGGGCACTTTTGCCACAAAAGGACCATAAAAACAACAACAGAACAGAATAAAACGTGTGTTCCAAATAGAACAAAATTTTGTTCATAACCCAGTATAGAAGCAACATATAACAAGCCTAAACCTTAATGTATTGACTCATGTGTAGTACACTACACTTCAGTGTGGAAATGCTGGTTATCTGATAGTACACAATACAAAGATCTGGTTTCTACAATTAAACTGAATTTTCCCTGGTCCAGTGTATTTGGGAATGCATGTACTATTTTTTCTATTTGTATATTTCTAAGTAGAAAAAAAATCAACATGTAAACAAGTCTATTAGACTGTAGGGAGGCATAGGTGACCAAAAAAGAGAATGCAGAGATTGATTTAACAGACTGATCTTCTTTCGAATCCATAACTACTTCTGATTTTTGTGTGAGGAGCTGCAGCATATAGCTTCTGGAAGAATTTTCATACAGCCCATTAGCTGCACTTACAAAGACTGTTGACACTATATTTATGACATTCAGATGCTATTAAAAATACCTTACAACTGAGCTGGTTAAACTAACTGAAGCTATAAACAGACATTTGGAAGAAATCTCTCCAAGATTATTGCTGGATTACATTTGCTTTTAGCTGAACTTCAAGGAATCAAGAACAATCATGAGATGTGTCAGCACAAGCAGGTTTTAAAACCATCACAGAAATTCGTACATTAAAGGATTATTAAGTCATCTGGCCTGTCCTTGGTTTCATGCACTTTTCTACTATTTTGAAAACCATCTTGGTAATATCCATCCTGTGCTTTAAGCAATTATAGTGATACAGCACAGATAGTATTTCCAAGAAACTGAAGTGGAATTCAGTGAGGAGGGGATCAATTTTTGTACAATTTTCAGAATCCCACAGCCAACATTCTGAGAGATATAGATCTTTCAAAGTAACTTTTCCGAACTCTGGGCTGCATCTGTTATTCACTTTATGAGCTTGCCTGAGCTTAAGATCTTTAGAGAAGAGCTTTGTCTCAGTCTTACCACCAAAGCAAGTATGTTTGGTGAGGTCATGGAAAAAAATCTTCCCCATGGCTGCTCCCAAGCTGTGGACTTCCCTCTCATAGGAGGTTCAATTGACCCCTTCTTTGCTCTCTTTCACCTCGCATGCAAAGGCTTTTTATTTAGGGAAACCTTTGCCTCTTAACTCATATGTCTGAAAGGTCTTTTAATGTGGTACGTATGCTTTTATCTTTTAAATTATGTTTTAAATGTGTTTTGAGCCACTTAAACTTTGTGCTTTTAACAGGAAAGTTCATTTAATTTTTAATAATAAGTAATAAGATTTTAATTGTATTTAGTTTTACTTTGTTGTAAGCATGGCAGGAGAAAGGCAGAATATGAATTAAATAAATAAAGTGTATTAACAAATCTGTCTGAGATATTTTGAATAGGGAGTGGCCACCCCAGTCCCCACCCACCTCCAATGCTAAAGCCCTTTCTGCAGGTTACCAGATCCCAGTGGTGTCCCACGGGGATCCCAAAACAACCTGTCCTGAAATGGGAGCACAACAGGCGCATTTCCCTCCGCATGGGCTGTCTGTGGGAAAGGAATGGAGGAGACACGATGGCCACTGCTCTTCCTTCTGCAATGCATCTGGGCACTGTTCCAGGCTGCACTGGGCCAGAAGTGCAGCCATTGAGCTTCCTGACCCTCTGCAGCTCAGGTAAGTGAGGGAGGGTGACGAGAGTGTGGCGCGATTGCCAGTCACTGACAGGAAGAACCCATCAACGATTTACAGTGATCGCTCTGCCTTGGGACAGGAGAAAGACAGGACACTTCTGGAGGTGGCAACTGTAGGAGTTCAATAGCACAGCTCAGCAATATGGATTTACCACAAGATTTACCACAAGTTGTTGGTAGATCACCATCCAAACACTGACACATTCCTGGAATTTTCCTGCAACACTGTAAGGTGTCCCTCAACCTACAACTTGTGTCACAGACCAAAAGTTAATTGAGCGGACCATCCTTTAGCGGAAGTGTGGGAATCCTCCACACATTATTGGACTGCAAATCCCAGAAGACCTATCCAGCATAGCCAGTGATGAGAAATTGAGCTGGTGTTAAAACAAGGTGTTAAAATTGCTAATAGTAAAAGAAAACTGGAGGGCTGCATTATTCCTACCACTGATTCAGAAGTTAGCACCACTCTGTAATGCTAGGGTCTGGCCTAGAATACAGCTGATTGGGTGGAATATTTTGGAGCCCATTTAAATTGCTGAGACACAAATAACAAATGAGGTCCCATGTTCACAGGATGGGAGTGGGCATAGTGCAACCCACTATGTAGTGTTGGACTGCAGTCCAATCAGGTTTAGCCGGTGAAACAATTGGTGAGCAATGCTGAGAGCTGTAGTCAAGCACTGTCTGGGAGACCATAATTTGCCTATCCTCAACATATAGGACCTAGTCACTATTATTCCTCACAGGAAGCTGACATTCACTCTCCTGCTTCAGGATGCCCTTACTTCCGGGAAAAAGACAAAGGGCCCTTTCCCACTGCACAACTATAGTGCTAGGATGACACTTCAACTGCATTATGTTCATTCTGTGGAATTCTGGGATTTGCTGTTTCAAGATGGAATTTAGAATTATCTGTCAGAGAGTGCTAGTGCCTCACCTCACTACAAATCCCAAGATTTCATAGCATGTGGCCATAGCAGCTAAAGTGGAATCTTAATACAATAAATGTGTAATGTGAAAGGGCCCTGTGTCTAAACAACAAATATTGTAGAACACTGAAATCCTGCATTGTGGCGTATCTGTTCATCACCCTGCTCCACCTCAGCTGTCGCTTTTTTCTTCTTTCTTGTATTAGAAACAAGAATTATAGTGTGCTTTATTCAATATTGTATTATTTTATATTTTGTAGTGTATTTGCCTAGTGATACAATGATAATTTGCCTAATTGTTTTGGATTGAAATACTAATTGCTGTCATTTCATATGTTGTGAGCAGCTGTGGGCACAATTATATGGAAAACAACATACAAATAAACAGAAGATCAGTAATTATCTAGCGCTAAATAGGTATTTAAGCCTAGGTCTAGGTCTAAGCCTAAAACACAGATGTTAGTCCTAAACCCTTCAGATTAATTGTTGAATGATAAATCAACACTTATGTAAATCCTGTTGATTCAGTGAGTATACTTCTATTTTGGCTAGCAATTGGGTTTGAACCATTTGTGTGGGTTTAAGCCATTTTTATGAATTTATGGAGCACATGTTGCATTGGTTTTCAATTGCCCAGTCATAGAACATTTCCGTCCTACACTGCTATAGTGCTATTATTCCACTTTCAATATCCTGTGGAATTCTGGAGTTTGTAGTTTACTGAGGCCAAAGAGCTCTCTGGTTGAGAATTCTAAATGCCCCTCCTTGATCTGCAAATCCCAAGATGCTATGGGATGTTGAAAGTAACACCACTGTAACAGTGTAGTGTGGAAATGGTCATAGTTTTAAATGATTTTATATTGCATTATAATATTGCTGCTCTAATATGGTATGTTATTTGTGTTTTAGCTTTTTTTTTTTAACTACTATTTTAAATTCATATACCTTGTTTTAACTCATGTGTGAGCTGCCTTGGATCCCATTTGGGGAAAGGCAGGATGTAGATTAAATAAATAAATAAATAAAACAATTCTTAATTTTAAAAAATGCAGTTGGATTATTCTCTGGATTTGTTTTTGGATTTGTTCTTATGTGGTAGGTGTGTGGAGCAGCAATAGCTCACTGGGATCATAGAGAGGTACGGAGTGTGCCATGAGCCTAGATTATATTGCAAGGAATGATGGTATCTGGTCACCTGTCAAAAAGATAATTTAGAACCAGAAAGTATGAAGCCATACTGAGTTGCATTTCTCAGCTGTAGCTTCCCTTCCCCAGGATGTCCACTTGGCAAAGTCTTTTTATTGTCTTAGGTCTTTTAATTATCTTATATTTCTGCTACTGAATTGAGTTTCTGAGTAGCTCAATCTCTGATGTATTCTTAAGGTTTTTTTTTTCCTAGCATGCCTTTGCTGCTCTTCACTTTACTTCTTAATTTAAAGCTTTTATTGTATTTTGATTTGAGTTATATGAATTTGGGAGCCTTTTTTTGGCAGAAAGGCAAGAAAAATCAACCAATACCAGCTGGGCCTTCAGGCTCATTTTTGAGATGCCAGGATATTTGCACAGAGACAAACTGCTGTTGGAAATCATGGAATTCTTCCCAAATCTGTAAATACCGGTTGCAATTCTGTATCACAGTCTACACTGTGTATCTTTATACATACTCAGCTATGTAGCAGAGATGCTATAGAACCACCACAGTCAGTCAACTATGAGGATGCATATCAGAGCACTGTCACATCAGCATGCCCTAGAAATGAGAACTGGGCTCTATCAGTGTGCTTTTTCATGCCCTAGCCATTGTCCAGATTGACATCAGGAGCATCCAAAGTGTGTCAGCACCTATCACACATTGGTCTCAGTCCACAACGGTCACTTTGCTGGCTTCCCTATGTAATAATGTCACAGCAGCCCCTTGGTGAATACAGATGCTGTGAAACTGCTCAGTTTATTTTCTGGAGATGTAACTCCACTTACTTTGACATAAATCCCATTCCAAATTCCAGGCACTGTGTGTACTACCTGGTGAAACACACACACACACACACACACACACACACACACACACACACACCAACCTTACACAACTCACAGTGCCCAAACAATGGGAAAGGAACCAAAAGAGAAGAAAAAATAGCCATCCAGGAATGAATCCTCAGAACAGAATAGACAGATAGACAGACAGAAGGACAGATAGATAGAAGATAGATAGAGATGGGGAAGGGCACATATAGGTATCTATCAATTGTCCCTCTGCCTGAATGTTGCCATTAAACATGGCCTGCAGATATTTTAGATAAATGTCATATAAGGTTAAAGGAAACACTATGTATGAGAAATGAGATCACATTTTCTCTTTTAGCACAGTTTCTGTATGTGCTGCATGAAGCTGTTATAAGCTTTCGGGTGGAAATTGAAAGAGATTATCTTATACTTTCGTGGTGCATCCAAATGTCACGCAAACAGCTTATCTAGACATATGGAATGAATGCTCCATACAGTGCTTCACAGCACAGCAAGTCGACAAAGCTTCTTTTTTTTAAGAGGAGGTGTGCAAGAAACATATTAACAGGGCTAGCAACTGAGAGGCAGCCATTTCTACAGCTTCTGACAGATCTTAAGAATGGACCGGCAGCTTTCCAAAATCCATGTACTACTAGCTGCTTTTCTGTAAAGGCAAGTAAATATCAAGGTGTTCCGGCTATTTGCTGAACTTACATTGACTGGATGTAGTTCAAGATTGCATCCTGTGATATTCTTTCATTTTTCAATGTTAATTTCTAGAATTTACTATCATAGTGTAGAATGATGATCACTAGTTTACTTTTTAGAACAAATTACTGGACCTTTGCTACTGCCCTGAGGAACTGAACTACAACTCTCACTATTCCTGACCATAAGCTACGATGGACATGTAGAGGGCATGATGCTGGGAAGGTTAAATGAAACCTCTGAGTATCAGATTCCTGACACAAGAATGGAGTGAGCCTGTGATGTTTGTGTCGTGTCTTTGTGGGCTTCCAAAGGCATCTGAGTGCCCACTGCTGGAAACACAATGCTGGACTAGATGCATTAAGGAGGAAGGGTTTTGAAATGCATGTTCTCATACCTGTAACAATCTTCATCCTTATAACTTCTAGGATAGTTCAAATATACAGTAAACTTTGTGGGTTCATATTCCAAAGCGCACCATAACATAGCACCAAATAATACATTAGGGTAAACTGACCGTCAAAGAATAGTAAACTCAGCATATTCTCATGCTGGATTTTGTCTGGAGAGCCCTGGGACTGCAAGACAAAGGAAAAGAAAGGTTTACAACATGTCCACGAGACACAGAACTTGGAAAATTTACTCTACTGGAGAGAAATCTCCTGAGCAGAGGCCTTCCAGCAAAGTTTGGATAATTTATTGACCATGCTGTCTGGGCAATTTTTGTATTTATAAAAAACCCAAATGTTTCCAAGCTACATCTAAACAACCTATGAACATCAGCTCAACATTTTCCGGGAAGCATTCTTCACCTCTGGAATCAACAAAGAAGATCATTTCAAAATCAGCAAACCACCTCTAATTTAGAGTTAATGGGTTTTCATTGATTATTCAAAACAAAGGCCCTTTCCACATGGGGAGAAAAACACAGGGTAACATGGGGTAGGACGACCTCACCCGGAGGTTGTCTACACCGTGGAATGCGCTAGGGCGGTTAGAAATGTGGAGTTTCCCCACCTCAAATCACCCTCGTGCGGCCGCAGGGGTGGCGCCGCGTGTTTTATAAAGACCACATTTCATGTGGTCTTTATGAAACGCACGCGTGCTAGCCTGTCACAGTGCCCCGTGGGGAACTGCAGGGGCGCGCAAGCGCATCCCTGCAGAGCTTCCCGGGGGCGGGCTTCCAGCTGGTGTGCTTCTCCGATTGGCGGAGAGCTGCCAGAAGCCACCAGCTGCCATTTTGGGTGCCGCCGGGCACCGTCAGCTGCCGCCACCGTGTAGAGCGGCAAACATGCGCTGCTCCCCATGGCGACGGATCGAGGTAAGCTCCGTTCCCGCATGCGCCGCCCCGTTTCCCAGCATTTCACACGCCCCCTGTGTGGAAAGGGCCAAAGTCACTCTAAAATATTTTGCATTACCACACAGACAATTCAAAACAGGGGCCAAGAGGAGACATATCTCCAGTAAACAACTATGATTATTTTCCCCAGCACAAACCCTCTATACCTATCTTTTCATTGTGGTGGCCTCATCCCCCAAGATGGCCATTTCCATGTCAGTAGAGAACAGAGGGGGTAGTGAAGCCATGTCCAGATATTTTCCTTTAGCTGGACACACATCAATAGGCATCCTCAGGGATTTCTCTGGAGTCCTCTGGAGGTCACTGAAGATGATGTTATTGCTATGTATCCAGCTGAAGGAAACAAATTGCTTCCCCAGCTCTCCACTGACATTGAAGTTGCTGCTTGGTTGCCAAACTGAAATGGTGGGTAACTTGGGCTTTTCATCATTACATGGTCAGAGCAGAATTCAAACCTCTGCTATGACAGTGGACATAAATTAGACTTGCGCCATCAAAACTCACTAAGACAGTGGTTGGGAAGACCCATCCCATGCCACAGCTACTGTGAGGTTTGCAATGAGCAATCCTGTGATGAACAAGGAAGGCCTAGAATGACCTTCTACCTAGAATGGTAGAAGATGTCATTGTGCTATCTGATCAAAACATCATGGCATTTTCATCCTGTGATCTCTGGCTCCACTACACTGGCTAGATGAACTTTGATCCAGGGAACCAAGTCTGAACAGAACAAATCTATGAAGGAAAGGGAGGAGACCAGCACTATTCTTTCCTGCATCCAAACTGTACAGGAAACAGGACTATCTTCTTCTGGTGGGTGTGGTGAGCATAATTTGGTTAGCCTTATGTATAATTTGTAAGATTAATACTTTGCACCGTGACAAAGAAAGAGCAAACCTCTGTTTTGCTATATTCTATCACCATTCCTATGAACAATGGCCTTGAAGGGTGTGCAATAATACCAAAGCAAGTGAGTGTATGCATAATTAGCAAATTTAACAACAAAGACCTCTTATGCCATCTAAATTGGGGCAGAGGGGTCCCTGACTCAAAATGTAAAAGCAAAATCAGAAAAACAAGGAGATTATGCTGATCTTGGCTTTTTCTCTTATATATTAAAAGGAGATTTGGAGAATGAATAAACATTGGTTTACACATCAGAGGTTATAATGTCTTCTGTCATGCACACTCTGTCTCTCTCTTTTTAAGGCTTACTGTTATCTTATCCTTGCAACCACTAGGATTTCAGGGACAAAATTTGTGTGATAATGCATGTCTAGGTTCCCCACCCCTACCTTAAAACATATTTTCCTTTTAACAATTTAAACTTCTTCCTTTCATTGTGCTTGCCCTGCCTGTGCTATGAGTTAGCAATATCATTACAGGTTTGACCACAGGTCAAAGCAGACAAAGGGTGCTGAGGATGCAAACGGGGGGGTGGGGAGGCAGGAGTAAATGATCAGATGGAACTGATACAAATTAAATAAATACATTGTATTACTGTTTGTCTGGCCCAATAAATTTTTCAATAGAAGACAATAAACTACAGGACATTGTAACACTAAAAAGCAATCGGGAACAATTGGGCCAGCAAGCAATTATAATAGATGAGAAAATTCCCTCAGAATAATTTTCCAAGAGGAATAAAATCTCCAGAATTTTTTAAAAAAGGTTACGGTAACATAGTATCAAAGATATTTTGGCCCTTATCACACAATGGCACCATCCCAGCACAGGGACGCATTGCTACCAGTCTGCGATGCGTGCCATCGCATGATGTTGTTGCGGTCCCATTGCTGTTGCATCCCCAGCCATCATGATAGTGCCATATATCATTACCAGAAAATCCCCATTAGTGGCATCCCGTTGTAAAATGATCTCATTGGCTGTGGGCATGTGGGAAGGGTGAAAGCACTCTCAAGTGTATCCTGTACAGCCCAAGAAGAAGCTGGCTGTACTGCAGAAGAAAGGAGCATGTCCCAAATGCTACCCATCTGTCAGCAGCTGACCGGTGTAGTGGGGAGCTTTCAGGCCCCAATCCCATCCCAGTAATGGCATTGCTGAGATCACAACTGGACAACATGGGATCGTGCCATAGTGCAGTAAAGGCCTAATCTGCCCAAAGAACCAGGTAAATAATGACAATGCATAATCTACATCTCATGATCGATCTCATACTCCTGAATTGGGAGGACTTAACCAATACAATATGCAGCACAGATGAGAGCTACTATTGGGCCAAGTGTATCAGCAAAAGCACCTCCCCTGAGATCTATTCTGTGGCAGGAACTGAGGCTGAACCAAATATAGCATTAGTCATGTAGCTCTGCTTCTCAGTCCAAGGATGATGATCATTATCTCCAACAATAAAAGCAAGAACAGCAATAACAACAAAGGTGGAATAGTCTGACCCATTTGCCACATGAAGTCCACCAAAGTCATACTGAAACATTTCCTCCTCAAACCTCCCCCATCTCTCTACTGAAAAACAGATAAGCCTCAAGGGATAGGATTCTTGGCAAAAATAATGCACATCTACCACTCCTTAGGCCATTTCTGCACTACACTCTTATAGTGTGATTATTCCACTTTCAACATCCTATGGAATTCTGGGGTTTGCAGTTTAGGGAGGGGCGCACTATAAGAGTGTAGTGTGGAAATGGCCTTAGTTTTGGCCCCAAAGCACTTTAAGCAAAACCTGAAATTATCTTCTAGTCACTTCTGATTTTGTCACAGCATGAGCAATGTAGAGCTGAGGAGATGGACAAAGGAGCAGGTGTGACCTGCCTGGACCTCCACAGCTGCAAAAGGGTCTGTTTGGACCCTTTGGGTCAGAGGTAGCTGGTCTTATACCTTTGGACTAGGTCCTTCCTCTGCCTGAAACTGACTTGGTGACAAAGGAGGTATAAATAAATGCTCCCCACACTAGGTTTTTACATTAGATCTGACTTCTCCCATTGGCTAGCTGTCAAAAATACATTTACCTGGAACTGAAGAGCTGCATGGCAAATGGCATGGCAAAGGGCCCACACTGCTAGTATACTTTCCCTTGGTTCTACAGCTGTGTATCAACTTGAGGAGTAGGACTGAGTCAGATAGGTTTTCCCCCTCCAGGAAAAGCCCTCAGCCTTTTCTGCATTTATGCTTTTCCATTGTCAGCCTCTGACTGCTGATGATTCTACTACAGCTTTTCCTAGCCACCTGCCTTCGTGCAGGAGTCCTTTAACAATTTAGGACAATGTACAGCAGGAGAGAAGTTCCTGAAGACTAGCACCTTTCAAAGGTCTCAGCTGGTTGCATTCTGAGACATCAGCTTTCTTTTTAGGAGCACAGTCCAGCTAGCAATTCCTGTAGCATGCTGTCTGATTCCTCTGCCCTACTTGTGCCTGATTCCTATATTATTTACTCTGTGTGTTTCATTTTATATGTTTACTCATTTATCATTTTCTCTTGTGTTGCAAGCTGCTTTGAACAGATCCTGGAAATGTAACATGTAAATCTATAAATCAATAAATAACATGTACAAAAATCTTTTGGAAAATGTGTTCAACTCCCATTTTTTTTTAAAAAAAAAATCATACTGTTTCATTGGGTACAATGGTACATTATTTTTTGTTACAAAAAGGATATCAAAAAACCCGCCAGAGGCATTCTTGCCATCAATAGAAAAAACTCACAGCCAAAACGAGGCAGCAGGCTAACAGTCTTTATTGCGGGCAGTAAATCAAGCAAAGGCGATTAAGTCACAGCGTAGCGAGCCATCTCTAACAGAGTAGAGAAAAAGGGACAAGAAGCACAGCCTGTTCAGAGACCGTGTTTTTAAGTATACATGTTCAACAACAAGGAGCTTTGCAAACCATAACATGAGCCCACAGCTGCAAGAATCAGACGACTTTGGTACATTTAGCTTCCACATGGGAAACACTCTATGTAGCTAGTCTAAACAACTACAAGCAGCTTTGCTTTCTCACTCTCTGGTGGTGGGAAAATGTGCAGCCAGGAGTAACAACACATCTCGTAATGTGACACTCCCCTACTCCTTGCGTAACATTTTCAGCCACCATGCACTGGTGACTCCATTAACCCCAGTTTGCTAACGTGTTGACCAAATGCATTAGCAGGAAGTGGTTTAGTAAACACATCAGCTACGTTTTCTTCTGAAGACACATAGGTAAGGGACACTTTTCCTTCTTGTACATATTGTTTCACATTGTGAAATCTGATGTCAATGTGTTTTGATCGAGAAGACACCCGGTCAGACACTGCCATTTGAATGCAGGCTTGTGAATCACAACATATTTGTATTGGCAATGGCACAGACACGTGCAGGTCTTGTAGTAACTGCAAAAACCAAACCAACTCAGTACAGAGCGCAGATAGGCTCACAAATTCTGCCTCTGCAGTTGATAAAGCAAGACAAGACTGTTTTTTAGACTTCCAGTCGATTGTTACACCACTGTATTTGACAAGAAAACCAGTTGTGCTTTTGCGGTCCACAATATCCTCAGCAAAATCACTGTCTGATGAACAGACAAGATTTGGCATCTGATCAGGACAAATGCTTAGGCAATAATCAAGGGAACCTTTTAGGTACCTGAGTACCCTTTTCACACCCTGCCAATGATACTGGGACACGCTCTGCCCAAAATGTTGACACTTAGAGCAATGTCAGGCCGGTTAGTACCAGCTAAGTACAAAAGGCTCCCAATGACAGACTGATACAGGCGTATATCAGGAAATAATTCCTCACAGGTATTTTTCAGAAAACCTGGCACCATTGGAGTTTGTACCGATTGCAGTCAGACATTTGACACAATTCTAACAATTTTACAATCTTTTGTTTCTGACATAGCAGAATACCATTTTCAGTTCTCTGTACTTCAATTCCAAGAAAGTTCTGTACTAGGCCTAGGTTTTTCACCTGAAACTTTTTCCCCAGCTCTTTCTCAAACACTTGTGCTTGTTTTTGTGTAGTACTGACCAAGCACAGATCATCCACATATGCAAGGAGAATTTCCAAACTCTCCCCTTTCCCCCGAACATACACACAGGGATCAGCAAGGCTTTGTTTGAACCCTGCACCCTAGTAGGGCATTGTGTAAACAAATATTCCAACACCTGGCAGATTGCCGTAACCCATAAAGCGATTTCTTCAAAAACCAAACTTGACTTCTCTCCCCTCAACTACAAACCCATCAGGCTGAAGCATGTACACTTCTTCCTCCAAATCCACATTGAGGTAGGCAGTGGAAATGTCAAAGTGTGTGAGAACAGCTTTTTTCTGAGCTGCTATGGAAAACACCAACCTGATGGACTGTGCTTTCACAGTCGGGGAGTAGATCTGATCCAGATCACTGATGTCTTGCAAGAACCCGCGTGCCACTAGGCGCGCTTTATATTTCACCTGTCCATCAGCAGTGGGTTTCAACTTGTAGACCCATTTGCTGTCAATTGGCTTCACACCCTTGGGCAAATCACAAAGAGAATACACATCATGCTGAATAATGGAATCCATTTCACTCTGCATTGCATCCCACCAGAGTTCTGCCTGTTGCTCAGGCATTTTCACAACATCAGCAAAGCACTGAGGCTCACAGTTTACAGCACACACACGAACTGCAAGAGACTCAGGGGAAAACGTTTAGGTGGAATGCCTTTCGTTTTTCTTTGAGACCGTCTGGGGATGGGACGATCCTGCAAAGGCTCGTCCCTGTCCTCAGCACTGCGAGACCTCTTCACTGAGCCCTCACGTTCTCTCTCCCCTGTGCAAGACCCTCGCACATCACTTACAGCTCTTCTCCTCCACGTGCCTCTCTCCTCTTCTGTTTTGACCCTTGAGGAACTGGGAGCAGAGGCTGGGAGTGGAGCAGAGGCTGAAGGCTGTACTGGCTGAGAAGCTGGTAGACCAGCCACAGGGAGAAAAACTTCAGACGCTGCCTGAACACGCGACCAATTAGCGTGTTCCTCAAAAGAGGCATTTCTAGACACCACACAGGAATTGCCACCAGCATAAAAACGATACCCTTTGCAGTTGGGCTCATAGCCAACAAAACGCATACGCTGGGCCTTAGGTTCCCCCTTCCTCCTTTGCCCCTTGGGGATGTGCACCCAAGCAAAACTCCCAAAAACTCTAAGATGTGCAATGGAAGGTTGTTTACCAAACAAACATTCATAAGGAGTAGCATTAACCACAGAACTCCACAGCTTGTTGTGTATGTAACAGGCAGTCAGAATTGCCTCACCCCAAAAACTCAGAGGCAGATCTGCATCAAGCAACAAACTATGCATTTGAGTCTGCAGAACCCCTGCATTCCGCTCAGCCACTCCATTTTGATGAGGAGAATAGCTGGCAGTCGTTCTGTGAACAATACCTTGTTTTCTGATCCATTGTTGCAAGTTCTCTGACAGGAATTCCATTCCTCTGTCGGTTTGAAGCTTTTGCAGGGAATAACCAAATTGCCTTTCAACCAAGGAACACCAGTTCTTGAGAACTTGACACGCATCAGACTTTTGTTTCAACAAATAGCAGAAAATGAACCTGCTAAAATCGTCTACGAGAATGACGAAATATCTAGCTCCCCCTAGAGAGGGTTTACTCATAGGACCCACAATATCACAGTGTACCAACTGAAATGGGGCGGTTGGTACACGAAAACTAACCCTCGGTGCTGGGAGTTGTTTAGATTTAGCTTGCTTGCAAATAGCACAATCAAGAAAAACATTACAAGGCTTCAAAGTACACCCTTTACAACAACCAGCAAGCCTCTTTAACAAAGGAAAGCTTGCATGTGCTGCGCGCCAGTGGAGGAGATGAAGGCACTCATCATGTTGTGGGACATTGCCATACACATTACACACAGTGTGTCGTGGCTCAAGAAAGAACAGCCTCCCTTCTCGTGTAGCCACAGCACATACCACCCCATCTTTGAGGATTATACCTTGCTTCCCATAGAACTCAACCTTGAACCCTGACTCTGTTAGTTGCCCCACAGAAAGCAAACAGAAATCAAGAGAGGGAACAAACAAAACATTTTTCAAACCCATGTCAAGGGCAGGGACAAAAGCTACACCTTCGCCACAAACTTTAGCCTTTGTCCCATCTGCTAATGTCACAGTGGAAACACTGGCAGAATCCAAACAGTCAAATAAATCTTCAGAATTGACCAGGTGCTGGGAACAGCCGCTGTCTAGAAGCCAAACGGAATCACCTGCCTCCTCAGAGTCCGAAACAGTGTCCACAACAGTATCTCCCACAGCAACAGCAACTCTCAGCCGCCCTCTGGCCCGACCTCCTCTGCCTCCTCTGCCACGGCCCCTGGCACCGGCGCCTGTGAAGCTTTGCTCCCCTTGCTTCAGGAGCAGGCAATCATGCTTAAGATGAGAAGCAGACCCACAGCGAAAGCACCTTCGCACAGCATGGGCTCTTACCAGCCCCTCCTGCCTTGCCTCAACAGCCAGAGAACTCTTCCTCCCAGCACAGGCCTCTGCAGCTGGAGCCATCTGTGTGGGAGTCACTGCATTCCTTGCGCGCTTTTCCTCTTCTTCCAGCAGACGGGCAGAAACCAAGGGAACGGTTAACTCCCTCTCTGGCATGGATTGAAGTGAGGACACCACCAGATTCCAGGAACTATCAAGAGAATTCAAGATGCAAAATACCTTGTCACCTTCAGGCAACACTTTGCCTCTCTCCCGAAGTGACGAAAACAGCTCTAACATCTCAGCCAAATGCTGCCTCACCGGGACACCGGGGGCCAGTCTCATCCCATATAAACGGGCGCACAGGGCGTACTTGGCGGCTGCTGATTGACTCAAAAACAACTCCCGCAGCCTCGCCCAGGCTTCTCGAGGGGTGGCAAGATCCCTAATATGCGTGAGCTGGTCATCCTCCACAGCCAGAAAGAGGACCAACATGGCACGCCTCGTTGCCGCTGCTATCTCCGCAGCAGTCCCCTGCAGAGTCGGGGGAGCTGTGAAGGCACCCCACAGCCCCTCAGCTTGCAAATACTTTTCCATTCGAGCTGACCATGCCAAGTAATTAGTTGCATTTAGCTTAACGAGAGGCAGGCCCCCAGGCACCACATGAGCCATTGTAAAAACACTTCAAAAAACACCTCTCAAAACCATCCTCTGCTACCATATCAAAAAACCCGCCAGAGGCATTCTTGCCATCAATAGAAAAAACTCACAGCCAAAACGAGGCAGCAGGCTAACAGTCTTTATTGCGGGCAGTAAATCAAGCAAAGGCGATTAAGTCACAGCGTAGCGAGCCATCTCTAACAGAGTAGAGAAAAAGGGACAAGAAGCACAGCCTGTTCAGAGACCGTGTTTTTAAGTATACATGTTCAACAACAAGGAGCTTTGCAAACCATAACATGAGCCCACAGCTGCAAGAATCAGACGACCTTGGTACATTTAGCTTCCACATGGGAAACACTCTATGTAGCTAGTCTAAACAACTACAAGCAGCTTTGCTTTCTCACCCTCTGGTGGTGGGAAAATGTGCAGCCAGGAGTAACAACACATCTCGTAATGTGACAAAGGATTTTATGGAATTGGAAAATTAGGTATTGGTTATGATTTTGGAGGCAGAAAAAATCTATTAATTAGCTGATCAAATCTCCAGAGTGGAAATGGGCACTCCTGTAGATGCGAAAGAGTGTTACTAAATTGTGAAGCAATTGGGCCTTGGTTTTGTGCCATCATGATCAAGGTCAGAGGGGGAAAAATGAATGCACTGCAGCACAGATGATAACTATTTTTTCATCTCTAAGCCACTGATTTGAGTTGGGATGATCAATTGATATGAAGATCTATCTAAAGCAGGAGAGACACACACAGAGGACTTCAAACCCAGGTGATATGTTGCAGAGAATTCTTCACCACCTTTGAAATCAGTCCATTCTAGTAAAGAACACAGCTTTCTTGGGCAATGAGGGACCTGGATGAAATAGCTGTAAGACACTACATTCTACACACAGAGAGATGCATACAAACACAAGCCACGGTGTGCTAAGAAAGGATGGTTTGGAGTTTCCTTGGCTGAATGAAAATCTTTGTGTCCCTCATGCAATTTGAAACATTGCTCCTGCTGTCAAGGAGGGCCAAATCAGTTAACACTGCCACAACCATATAAGGAAGGCGTAAGAAAGAACGCCAATAAAGGCAACTCAGTGGCCAGATTAAATAGCTCACCTTTTCCTCACCAAATGCAAAACAGCCTTTCTTCATATCCCCAGTAGCACTACATGAAACAGTAAGCTTTCTATATTCCAAGCGTGCAAACTCAACACTGCTAGTATTGTACAAACAAACATAAATTTTAACAGCTTAAAAATCCAAGTGGGTTCATGGAAAGCTTAACTGCAGCTCAGATTGGGAGAACAGGGAAGTCAATGGGGAGCCGATTATAACTCCTTGATCTGCAGCCAGACAAACTTGAACATCTGTTAGTTAGATCAGTTTAGACACAGGATACTTGGATTTGAGCCTTTAAGTGGCAGTAGAACCAGGAACTCATCCTTATTGTAGGGCACTTCAGAAGACACTAGGTAGAATTTACTTGAGCCAGAATTCATGGAATATGACCATTTAACTTTTTGGCAAAGGCAATCTATCAGTTTCTTTATTTCTGGAAACTATAGACTACTTTTTCCCATATAGAACACAAAAGGCAAAGAGAAATGGGATGAGGCCCACAACTGTATTTTGCCTGAGATTTTACCAGACACTCTTCTACCTTCAAATATTTTTCCCTCTCCAGACACACTATATCCTGGAAATGTTTATTTAAAACAAAACAAAAGGACATTCAGATAAGTAGGTTTGGGTTTCCTGCTTGTTTTGCTGCTGAAAGACATTCATGGCGAGAAAGAAGATTCTTGTGAAGAAGCTGGGTTCAGTGGGAATCAGTGCATCTCTATGAGAGATTCAAGGGTCTGGTAGCCTGCTTGTATGCTCTGGTTGGCTGACTAAGCAAGGCATTGGTGGCATTACTGGAAAATCTCCTCCAATCAGGGCTGTTCTCACTACTGGTCCTCCCTTGGACAGCCACCCTGCACACAGTAGCTTTCATCCCACAGCAATCCCTTCCCTTTTCAGGAACAAATTTATTCATTATTATTGGTATGCAATCATCATAAAGAGCCAAGATAGTGTAGTGGTTTGAAGGCTGGACTAGGATTCTGGGGTCGCAGCAATGGAAACAAACTGGGTGGCCTTGGGATAGTCATCCTCTCTCAGCCTTAGATGGCAAGCCTTCTCTAAATAAACCTTGCCAAGAAAACTTTGTGACATGGTCCCCACAAGCTGGAGTCAATACAAAAGTGTGTAACAACAAAATCATCATCTTGACTGGTCTAGGCATGGCACAGGTTCAATTTCTCTCTTTTTTAAAAAATTTATAAAAATGACATATTGAATAACTGTTCTATACTATCACTAAATTTTGTCTGTAGAGAAGGCAAAGATGGGAAAGGGTGCTGCTAAATAGGTATGGTTCAAGGAGGAGATACAGACTACAAGATCAAGTCCAAAAATATGTGCTATACTTGCATTTCTTGTTTCTGAACATTTTCTACTTTCCAGTTTTGACCTGGATGAAGAAACAGGAAAAAAATCTGTATCTAAGAAAAGATTGTTTACCAAGGTCAGAAATGCAGTTTTCATCTTGCCATGGCACAATCAGAAACTGCATTTGTGACTTGGCAGACTCACACTTTCTCTCTTTGGCCCTTTCCACACGTGGGAAAGGAATCGTGAAAAAACGCTACTCACTGGACTTCTTCAGCATCCAGGTGAGTCTGTCGGGATGAGGAGCAGTGCGAGCTCATCGCTCCGCACTGCTCCGGCATCCAAAATGGCGGCTTCCGCTTGGTGGAGGCTCTCCACCAACCGGAGAAGCTCACCAGCCGAAAGGCCACTCCCGGCAGATCTGCAGGCACGCACTTGTGCACGCCTGCAAATCTGCACCGGAGCACAGGGACGGAGTGACATGGAGATGCACGCTCCATGCTTTTTAAAAACCTCTAAAAAGAGGTTTTTAAAAAGCACACTGCACGACCAGTTCTCGACACTCTGAACCGGACTGAGGTGCGGAACTACAAAAAGTAGTCCACCCCAGTCCACTCTATGGTGCAGAAGACCTCCATCGGAGGTCGCTCTGCGCTGTTTTAATAGCCCGGTGCAGAAAGGGCCTTTCTTTTCTCTCTCTCTCCATCTCTCTCTCTCCTCCTCCCCCCACATAACCCCCCACATAACCTCCTCCCCGCACATAACATCAAGTGTGTGTGTTTGCACTTGTTCACAAGGTTCCACTCATACAGATGTTCAACAGGTGGTGGTTTTTGCTAGCTCATCCTCTTTCTGCCACCTACAGACCATCCTGGAAAGAATGTTTCCTTACATGGTTGTCTTCCACCTGCCACATACTTTTTCCTCCTGTGCAACAGAATGCATATTAAACTTATAGGTGACTTGTCTAGCACATACACAAAAAAATCAGATCTATTCATTTACTCTGACCATCTGCAAAGGGACATTTATGTGTAAACTGCTGGATTTGCTCTGCATAGGAGCAGCAGGATCCAGTGCATTACTTAACAGCTTGTCTAAGTAGCAAGGCCAGCTTCACCATTTGGCAGAGTAAGATCCTTATCACACAACTTTGTTATAGTGGTATGTTTCAGTTTAACTATCATGGCAACATTCTGCAACATTCTGAGGTTTGTAATTTAGTGAGGTCCAAGAGCTCTCTGGCTGGGAATTCTCAATGCCCCTCCCTAAACTGCAAACCCCAGGGTTCCATGGGAAATTGCCATGGCAGTTAAAGTGAAATACAGCACTATAAGAGTGTTGTGTGATAGGGTCCTATGACAACTGCCTTGGGCAACAAATGCTGGGTAGCAACTGGGCAGTATCCCCTCCTGCGGCCCTCCCTCCTTCACTTCTCAGGGATATTCCCTCTTCTTGGAAGACAGAGCTGGATACACCATATATGACTTTCTTTCACCCCCTCCATTAGACCTGTTGTGCTTAGGTGCAATGGGGGGCACTACACTGTAGGTCTGACGAGCTTTTGACCATAGAATGGGGAAGACCTCCATTTTTTCCTTTGACTCAGGCTGCAACATGTATTGGCCTAGCACTGAAAATTTGAGGCTGGAGTGAGAGAAAGCTATCTGAGGTTAGGTCTAAATAAACCAGGATTGAGAATTCTTATAGGATGGGTGGATGTCCTCCCTACTTGCCAGGGGACTAAACCACATGGCTCAAGCAGTGCTCCTTGAGTCCCTACCTTACTCGAGACCTGGCTTTGCTCCTCATCCCTCCTCAGAACCTTCCTTGATCAAGCAACATACAGGCAGCAAAAGAGAGCATATAATGACACTGTTAAACCTCATAGGTTTTCTTCAACTAACTGTTGGTCATGTACTGTGGATAATGCTTTCTTGTTGCATACAATGTGGCATGCCTGGTGGTTACCCTTCTTTGGTTGGTTGTTGTACAGCGTATCAGTACTTTATTGGAAAAGTCTGGCATTTGTAGAGACCTATGTGCATTTAAATTATACCCTCATATTGTGGAATTTACACTAATGATGAGTATGCCTGGGTCCTACATATTGCTAAAAGACTTATACTCCAAGATTGGAAAGATAAACATTTGCCATCAAAAGATCTCACTGCTTTGGCTGTTTATTAATATTTATTTTATAGATGCCAACTTCATTAAATCAGGTACTCTAAAAGATGCTGTTAGTTTCCTCCTTTTCCCTCTCCCACTTTCCTTTTTAAACTTTGAGAATTTTTTTTAAAAAAAAATATGGTCAGCTCATATTGATGTATTTGTTTAGCCCATGGTTCTATCCTATGTACTGTCCCCAATTTTTCTCCTCCTTCTTTTGTTCACCTTTTCTTTGTAATTATATTGTGTAAAAATAAAAATCTAAAATCTAAAAAATCTAAAAATCTGTTGCATCTCTGTACAGCACTGTTATCTATACAGTTCTGTATTCTAAGCAGCTCAGCGGAGAAACAGTATAAAGAAATTCTGTCCTGGAGTCAGAGCAATTGTCTTGTTTATTTTTACCCCAAATGCTAAGAAGCCGTTTCTTACAAATACAAAGCAAAAGACTCAATAGCTTAGAACTGCTATTGCTTCAGAGAAGGCAAGGTCATAGCCTGCATTTGCACTAAGCTAGTTTGCAGTTTTATTAGTTAATCTTAAATTACTAGCTGGCTTTAAAGATGTAAACAAACTATTCATTGTGATATTTTACATAAGGCAAGTACTATGCTCAGATAAGTCTGTGGAAAGCGAATACAGCTCTCCTTCCTGTCATGCAGTGTGCACACAAATCAGCAGGAATAAGCCTGTTTAAGAGGTTGCATCAGTCAGCAAGTTTCCATAAAATGAATGCATTATAATCATATGCTGAAAGTCTCAGAAATGCCACGCTAAAGCCATGTTGATAGAAGACTGAAAATATTTTGAGTTGGTAAAATGCCTGCCTTATTTTGAGTCTGACAGAGTAATGCCTTTGACAAGTTGTGATCCCTCATAAATTCAACTTATCAAAAAGAGAAAAAAAAACTTAGCAATGATTATACACTATGGCTGAAGCACAATTGTTTATATTCATTGTCTTCTTGCAACCTCAGCCTCTTGTGAAGCAGGCAATAGCATTTCATCAGCATTCCTCCAGTTCATAAACCTAGAATCAAAGCTTCCTCCGCAAGGAGGTAAGTGAGCCTAAATGCACATTGCTTTGTTTCTGTGGTGCTGCTTGTACATGTACATGAAATGCATTGGCACAGCAGCAACTGGAACCATGGGTTCTCCCAGACCCTTAGGTCAGTTCAGGTGTGATGTTTGGGCATATTTCTTCATGCATGGCATTGGTGTCCCTCCTACTAGCTCCCAGGCATAAACATGGGAGCTAGTACCAGGTGTGATCATTTTCAATCTCTCTATCCACACAAAATACAGTCACCAGGGTAACCTTTGGATTGGTCCTGAGTCTAACTGGGGTATCAGCAGATATCAGGATCATGTGATTTACATTGCTAGTTTGTTTGGACTCCAAGATCCAATTATTTGGGGATGGGACAATTACCTACCACATCCCCAAAGGCATACATTATGGTCATGTATAATTTAGCGACATAGCCATAGCTATGACTCCCAATGCTAACCCCAAAAACCTAACTTTGTAAGCAGTGCAGGCCCCACCCCCACCCCCACACAGCCACTTCCATGTTATCAGACAGCGGAGGAATGGGCAGGGATGCATCGAGCTATTTTTCCATAGCTGGGCAAGCTACCACAGGCCTCTACAAAGACCTTAGGATGTCATTGCAAGGTCTCTGCAGAAGAAATCCTTGAACCACATCAAACTAGAACAAATTAGCTGGACATATCCCTACTTATCCCACTCTCTCTGACAACACAGACGTTGCCATGTTGGAAGGACTCTATTGCATACAAGGTGAGCATGCAGGGGGGATTTTGGTTATTACGTATTCAGAACAGAATTCAAACCTACACAACAAACATAAAAGTGAGTTGTGATGATGTATTCCTCTTACAGGATGCCAACCTATAAATTTAAACACATCCTGCATGTCACTTTCAATACCACAGGGATTCTGAAACAAAGAATCAAAGTGGCCAAGAAAACTGCATGAAGAGTTGGTTACAGGCAATCAAGCATCAATCAATATTCATATTTTGAAGTCTAGAATGAAAATAGCACAGAGCAATCCATGACAGAGATTTTTCCAGTATAAACTGTCTTACTATTATCACGCTATCAAAAGTCATAACTGTGGCTGACTTATTACGAATCACCCTGATATCTACTAGTAGTTCCAGATCTCCATGATTTAATAATTTTCTAGTGGAGCTGCAGTATAGCTAGCAAGATCTCGACAACATGCTATACCCCATTTCAAGACTGCCTGTAAGTACACCCTTACTAAAAACACAATAGTGGGATTGTGAGATTATATGTTTGGGTGTATTTTACTCACTGAGGGGGAAAAAACAGAGTTTAGAAAGGTTGGATGAGAAAATCCTGAGCAACATATGAAAGTTGAGCAAGTGCCACAGCATCTCAATAGCTACATATATGATCATCACATCCACCAGCCAAAAATTACCACTGGCCAAGTTGGCTGGAGAATTCTGGAAGCTGTAGTCCAAAAACCGATTTATGTATTTTTTCTCAAGTACTCCCTTGGGAGTGCATCTCAGGTGAATGATGACTGGCTGTGGCCCTTTCCACACGGGGTAAAAAAACGGCTTAGGGCGACCTCACCCAGAGGTCGTCCACACCGTGGGGTGCGCTAGGGTGGTTTGAAAAGTGGAGGTTCCACACCTCAAACCGCCCTAGCGCGGCTGCAAGGGGTGGCACAGCGCATTTTTTAAAAACCACATTTCATGTGGTTTTTAAAAAATGCGAGCGCGCTAACCCGTTGCAGCACCCCGTTTGAAACTGCAGGGACGTGCTGCAGAGCTGCCCAGGGGTGGGCTTCCAGCTGGCGCACTGCCCTGATTGGCAGAGCGCCGCCGGAAGTCGCCAGCCGCCATTTTGGGCGCCACCGAACACCGCCGAAATTCACCAGCATGTGGAGCGGCGAATGCGCGCTCCCCACAGGGACAGAGCAACCCATTTTCAGGTAAGATCCGTCCCTGCGTGCGCTGCCCCGTTTCCCCGTCCCCCGTGTGGAAAGGGCCTGTGATTCCTCAATTGTGAAAGAAACCATCAGTTCATAAGCAGTACCCAAGCATGACTGAATCTCAGCTGCCTTCATTTTCCTACTTTAGGTTATACTAATCATCTGTAGGAGTTAGCTGTATGTTTTACAAGTAACTTGTCTTTATCAGTCACCTGTCCTGAAAGCTAGAAAAATAAACACTGGTTGGATCCTGGTTTACAGCCAATCACAAATCATTCAAACAAAAACATCCACTTAGGTTAATTATAGAACATTTATTTCGTACTTAAAATAAGACAAATAAAGCAAATTAAAGTCAGTTAGAAAAAAAATTGCCAGTTCTAATTATTAATAAAATAGTTTCAATTTTTCTGGAAGATCTGAACAATTATCCTGACCACTCCATAGCTGTTTATAACAAATAATTTGATTCATCATGAATGAAGGCCATATCTTCTTTCTCTGTTGGGCAAATGATAGTATTTAAGCTGACCTGGCAATAATTCATACCAGAATCAATATGTATATCACCACTGTCCTATCACAAATAGTTTATTTGATACATAGGAAGTGTGATATTATTATTCAGTTACAATTTGAAACCTATAATTACTTTTATACTATTCACTTTACTCCAGTATCATTTAATCAAAGTTCAATACTGCTTAACTGAAATCTATACAACTGGAATTCTGCTGGTTAGTGTCAACTGGACTAGGCTCCCTGAATCAATTGTTGAATACTGAGTCAACACATGGATAAATCCCACTGGTGCAATAGGTCCAGGAGCAATGGGAGCAAAAAAAAAAAAAAGAGTAATAAATAAATAAATAAATGAGGCAAAAAAAAAAACAGGATTTAGGTCAACATGTGAGCAAATGTCCCTTTTCTGTTTGTACACTACTGACAAAGGTTTCATGCTGCTAGAAGCATTTTAGATATTTTAACCAGATATAATATAATACAAGATAATATAACATAACATAACATAACATAACATAACATAACATAACATAACATAACATAACATAACATAACAAACAAACACTCCTGCCCCATAGATAGGTAGGCAGGTAGAATTTAGAAAGCCCCTCCTCCATTTGAGGAAATTTGAACATGCACACTTCCATTCTACCTCTGAGGCTGATATTCCCACTTTGACCGCTTCTTTATTGTTGCATGTATACAATAATATCCTAAAAAGTAACACTTTTCATATTCCAGAGTATGATAATTGCTCATACGATATGTATGAATTCTAGCTGCATCTACTCCTCTAATTTCATTTTAGAATACAGGTCCTAATCTAGAAATGTAAGATGAAAATTAACTTTGTCTTGTATTAACTAAACGTAAGAAATTAGCAACACTGACAGAAAAGTCATTGAATCTTGTCAATTAGTTTCTTACCACACAGAGTTTACTAACTTTCTGAGGGTCTACATTATTGATTGTAAGGCCTAGAGGAGGTGTTGCTGAGGCAAATGTGGACTTATATATTTCCCTCAGCTTTCACTACTGTTTTCCTAATGCAGTTCTGTAATGCACATTCCTTTTCATGATCTCTGAGCCACATCCATTCGGCTAAAGGAATGTCTAGTTCAGTTGTGTAACCCAAGAAGGAACACTTTCAAAATATCAACATTGATGTCTAGTAGAAGTTCACAATATTAGACACTCTCCTGATCCTGTTATAAACTTGATCCTCCTTTTATACTCATACTAACCTCCTACTTATACTAATTTCACTTAATTTTTATACCCAGAGATCTTACAACATGCCTCTAATCTACTTATAAGAATAACACTTCATGGTCTGATAATGTAAACAGTGTCTCATTTGCTTAAATTCAAAAACACAATAACCATGTTATTATGGATCAATATGTTAGTCTGGATCAGTATGCAAAGGGATCTTGCAGCACCCTTTGAGACTAATGAAGTAGACTTAAGTCTATGAAAGCTTATGCTACCAACCTCTTTCTCTTAACGAGTCTCAAAAGGTGCTACAAGATCCCTTTGCATATTCATCTGCATAAAGCATGATGTTATATTCATGAGACCCAAGCTAATCTCCTTTATATCATCATCCTCTCTAACCTCCTGACCCAAGGTTTCAATGTGTAAATTAAACAAAAACAGGGCTGTATAATCCCTCTTCATATATAAATAATCATTTATGAATAATCAATGACATTGTGGCCATGGGAGCTGTGTAGATGAGCTGCATGAAATTATAGAAATGTGAAGCAAAACCAAAACCAAATCTTCTCAAAGTGTGTAACATATAATTCCATTCTATGGAATCAAAGGCTTTTTCTACATCCACAAAATAGGACAGCACAGATTGCCTTTTCTTCTGAGTTTTTTTCAAATGCATGTATAATTTTCTCTGTATTCTATGTTTCTTGTATACCTTTAATAAAGTTCGTTTGATCCTTTATTACACAGTTCTCTACAATTTTATTTTCTCTATGAACTAGAACAACTCATTTGGATTTTTAAGACACCTTGGATTCCATAGTGGGAAAAAGGCAGGTGTTATGCTGTCTTTCAGATTATTTTAATATCATTTCACAATTCTTTTCCACTTCTTTCTTGCCATATATCTCTACTGTAATGGGTACTTTAATTAATCTTTATGTCTTGGATATCAAAAAGATGAGTTGCTCGTAGATCATTTATCATGGTATCATATCATAGAATCACGGAAATATAGAGTTGGAAGAGACTGCAAGAACCTTTAAGTCCAACCACCTGCCATGCATGAATACACACGTAAAGTATTTACAAAAATAATTCCTTAATTTCTTGTCTTAACCTCTCCACGAAGCTCCATTTTCTTTAGCAATAACACTTTTAATTTCTACCTGAAATCATTTTGACTGAGGCATACTTAACACAGATTTTTGCCATTTGGTTTATTATTTTTTCAAGTGTAAATTATGTAAAAAATAATATTTCTAGAGCAAGATATATGCCTGTGACAATAGAATTTATAATCTTTTTTTATCATGGATGCTGATGTTTCCGCACAACCACTATTGACAGAGTTTTGGCTAAATCTAATGTTCTGCTAGTGGAAGCTTTGGACACTTATTCCTCTCCTCTTCTACCTGCATCCTTCCATGCCCCATTCAAAGAGAGTTTCGAGAGAATTCCTAAGCCCTTTGGAGGCACTTTTGGGGATATGCAAAACAGTGTAGTGGAGAGAAGGGAATTTCGCCCCCTCCCCTTGCACTGGATTCTGTCTTTCCACTAACAACTGTTTACCGCTGGATCCTGTCTTCCATAAACTATTTTGAAATATTTTCAGGATCATATGTGTTCCTGGAATATCTAAATCTTGACTGAATATAACATTCAAATCTGCAGAAAGTATACCTTTGTCTTCTGTCCAATAATCATGTTTTGAGATTAGAATTCCATAGAATTCTGGCTGTCCAAAGTTAAGACTGATGAAGACTTTGACATGGCACAAATTGTGAGCTCCTGTATGTGTAGGGAATATCTGCACTTTTGGTGGTCCATAGACTCATGGAGCAGAGGAACGATCATGAAAAGCCAAAGAATATATAACATTTTCCTACCCTCATATACTGGTTTCACCACTCTTATCCATTAAATTACAGACTAAATATATAAACTAAAACTGTAGGTGACACAAAATATTTGCAGGATACTGCCTGCATGGAAATTATTTTTGAATAAATTAATTTTAACTGAGGTAAAAAAAAATGGACCCCTGCCCAGAAGCCAAAATTAGTCAATAACATTTCAATTGAACATATTCTTAAAAGGTATCTACAATGTATATTCTAAGCAAGGAAATGGTATTTTACAATCTGTCTTTTAGAAAACTGACCATTCCCACAAAAATGTTTTTTGGACAGGAAATCAGCCATGGCCCCAGGGATAACAGCCTTTTTCAGACAAAATTATTCGTTGTAGGTGCTTCAGTACCCATGAGAATTAATTAAATTGATTTAAGAGGACTTGCTTTATAATTTCCTGATTTTTATTAGTCTATACATTAAAATTTAGCATTAAATCTATTTTTAGCATTGTAACATAAATTAATACATATATATCATAAAAGCTATTTTTAATGTATTTGCAATGTGCATACATTCCTCACACCATAGGGTATTTCCATTTCACATTCATCAGTGCCGCATAATGCATATGACAGAAAAATTCATTCTTGACAAAATTTTCTTAGACAAGATCCCCTTTTCCTAGAAGCATGTTCTAACTGATTTATGTCTCAGTGTGTTTTGAAAAATGTACCTCTCTGAGAAGCTTCCTAAATATATTGCTGCTATCCAGAATGTTATTCCAGATGGCTGTGTCCTTAACACAAAGCAAAACTGGAGAGTTTGGGCCCTATATCCTTGAAGCTTTCTGTACATAGGATTCCTATCTTGAGACTCTATAGTCCTCTTCCACAGGCTGTTGCCCAAAAGGTCACAAGCAACTCATGGCTTTCTTTCTCCATCCCATTTTTTGTTTGTGTGTTTGTGTGTTGTTTGTTTGTTTTTGTTTTTTGGAATCTTCACAAAACAATAGCCTGTTTTTCACGATGGCTATGATACAATAGGTCCACATTTCCCTGTAGACCCCAGAACTCTCCACATGCCCTCCAACTGTCCCAATTTGGCAGGGACAGCCCTGATTAATCCTCTATTGTCCCACCTTTCAACCACTTTTAAAATGTCACGGTTTCTCTTTCTTTCTCCCACTTCTCCCTTACTTAAATTGCTGCAAACTGAGTTCAAAATGCAAAAGTACTTTGCATTCAGTTAACAATGGTAGGAAAGGAGAGGAAAGGATGGAGTCATGGCCTTCTTAGTGGTTTTGGGGAAAGCAAACTGCTGCAGCTTCTCCCACTTTGTCTGTTCTCCCTCATTAACAACATATGCCATCTTAACTATGCCCTGATGTCTCCTGCCTCCATGTGTCCAGTCTTCATTTGTGAAATATTGGAGGGATTGTCTCTAGAGGCTTCATGGTCTGCTAAAAATGAAGAAACAAAACCAGGAGTTTTGGCATTGAAAAAATAGGAAATTTTGATGTCAGATAGTGAAAGAGAGTGGAGCCTATAAAAGAAGTGAATTGCCTTTCCTGGAAGCTACCAAGAGAGGCCATTTCCCCTAAAGGACTAATTAATGAGTCAGTACCAGTCAAGGATCACAAAAACAGCCCTAGGGTGTAATCCCAGACCTACATCTTGCCCATCTCTGCTCAAGACCCAAACATAATGATCACTTCAATGTATTGGGGAGTATTCTGTTGAGTTGTTATGATGGATCAGAAGTGTTATTCATCTGGGAAGAACTGTTGCATAGGAGCACATTATTCTGCTGTGACAACGGGGGGGGGAGGGATCCATGTAAGACACTTCTATGCTCAAGTAAGAACTATTCCTTTCTTACAAAATTCTGGAATGCCCAGTGCAAAACCTAAGAGTGATTCAATCAAATAACAAAACAACTCTTATTCCAGATTGTCTTTTGAGCCTGATAGGCTCGCTGACCTTGAGATGAGGAAGCAACAATTGCTGTCTGAAATCACTGTCTCTTTAAAGTGAGTCCAAGGGTTATAAAACTGCTTGAACTCACTACTGCTGGCATGAAGCATGCTGCCATAAGCACTTTGCTAAAAAATACAGTAAGGCTTGTGCTGGACGTGGTGGAACCTGCTCATTAAACAATCACAGCAAAGAGGCCACTTTGACTCAGGATATTTGTCAGTATTCAATATATAATAAACCCAGCCTTCCTATGATTCAAAATCTGGGAAATTTGTTTATTTGTTTGTTTTTTACCCAACTTGCTGCTACTCTTCCTGACCCCGGTATTTTAGAATTTGTGCAACTTAATTTTTTAAAAATTCCACAGCATCAATATCATTTTTTTTACTTTGTTTTGAATAGCTTGACATATATATAGGATATGAAGTTAAAGCACAGGTGCTTAACAGTTACCCTCTACAAACAGATCACTTGCCACAGATAGTGTGTCATTCTTGTCTAGTTACAGCAAGTTGAACATATGAGCACCGTAGTAAACAATATTTCACTTTTCTGAGAAATCACTATTTTATGTTTCAAAAGATTAAGTAATATGTACTGCTGGTAGAACTTGGATTTCTGTGTCAGTTTTTATTTTCAGTCATTTTTTTCAGTAGTAAATACATCAGAATTACAGACAAACACACTGATAGGGTCATGTACTATACTGTATAAGAAGTGTGTGTGTGATTGTATAAGCCTAACAGAGTTGGCTGACACAGATGTTGGCATCAGTGACTCAGTCAGTTTCTAGCAAAAAGTTTACACCAGTAAACACAGCTTCCAGGAGGAAATTTCCTCTTAATGTTAACTCACCTGGTAGAGCTTCCAATGTTGAGGCAATGAAGGTGTCTCTTCTCAGCTTGCCCATGGTGCTGGCTTGTGAATCAATCTGTAGAAATGAAATACCATTGACTAGTCCCTAGCAGTGCTTGGAAAATCTACTTTTTTGAACTACAGCTCCCAGAATATCCTAGCCGACAAGGCCACTACTCATGCTTGCTTAAGGATTCTGGGATCTGCAGTCAAAAAAAAGCTTTTAGAATTCTGCTTCTTAGCAAGCACAATGAAAATACTATATTATTATAAAAGAGAACAAATCTGAACTCTTAGCCATCAGCCTGTCATGCAGATTTCCAGTGACAGCTACTCATAGACTTCTAAACTATTAGTCATCTATAGTTGGCCAGTGAATTTGACCTGGATGCATCACTTTAGATTAGCACTATAGCCATAGTGCAGATCTAAAAAGTACTTGATCCTCTCCATAAGAGTAATTCCAATGCGTTTGATCAGAGTAAATATACCTGCAATCAGAACATATCGTTTCAGTGTTTTGAAAAATCTCTGAAGGACACTAACTTAGCTAATCAATAGTCAACTTCACAGCAATTCATTGTTTTATTTTTATCTTGTCTTTCTCTCAAGTAGAGACCTAAGGCAGCTCACAATATACAATAAAATGAAATACAGCTAAAAACCAATCATGATAGGAGCAGCAAAAAAAAAAGTCTGAAAACCATTAAATAAACAGTGCTATTTAAAACAGCAAGCTTGAATGATGTAGTGGCTTGAGTGTCAAACTAGGAGATTATGGTTCAAATTCTCACTCTAGCATTTAAATCCACTGGGTGACATTGGTAGGTCACACTCTCTCAGCCTAAGAGGGGGCAATGGCAACCCCCGCTGTATTTCAGAGGAAGGAACTGGCAAAACCACCTCTGAATACTCCTTGTCTATGAAAGCCCTATGAAATTTATGGGGTCACACCAAGTCAACAGGCAATGTGAAGATACACACGTACACATTTTTACAATATAAGGGTGATGGAAAGAGGGTACACGTGGGATTTCCTGTCTACTGTGCCAAAATAACTTGGTTGGTCTATGTATGATGACTGTGGGAGGTACCTCATCTTGGGCTAGCCCTAGTGTGTACACGTGCCTTCAAGTTGCCTATTGACTTATGGAGACCCCACAAATTTCATAGGGTTTTCCTAGGCAAGGAATACTTAGAGGTTTTGCCAGTTCCTCTGACTAAAAAACATGACATGGATCCAAACAAGGGACTGCACATGTCTCTCCTCTAAAAATCCATAGTTGCTTGGTCTAAATAAAAAGTAATTTGAATAATAGGGACTGGAAGGATTTACATTTTATGGCTACCCAATGGCTTATATAAAGCTTGCATTCAACATTATACATCTGAATGTTTGACCTATTGCATGCCATCTAAAAATAGAAATGAAATAGATTTAAAGGTTTAAACCCAATTAACCCTGTATTATCACCAGGAAGGGAAAATAGATCTAACATACAAGACAGCAAAGAAGGTACTATTATTTCATGGTCAGCAGTGTACAACCTGAGTAATGTTAATCCATTCTATAAGCAGCAGGAGAATACACAGTTGCCTATTTGATACATTTCTTTTTGATTAAAGAAAGTTAACTGTTTATTACCCTTCTAACAATTTTTTCTGTTTCCAGAGCAAAATGATAACTTCATCATCCAGAAAGGGATTAATGCTTACTTTTTGCTTGCCAGCAATCAATATGCTTTTCTGCTATTTTCAGCTGAATACCATAGTAATATCTTATTCACTTTTCCACATGTTTTATGTTCAATTGCCACTCCATTGATTGACTAGTAATGACTGGAAATGTTAACATGGAATAATGGCATTCTCCAACTTGATCAATAATGTGCATTTTAAAAGATTAACTTGAGTGTATTTTCCCCCATTGATCGTTAATTGCCCCAGGGATCTTAAGAGCTTGATGTCTAGGGTGCAGTTTTGTTAACTTGCATTAACTCCCAGTTGGCTCCACAAAATAAATAAGTCCCCTTCCTCATGTTGAACACAAACATGAAAGAAAGAAGGTTGGAAATTACCAGACCTACCTCCATGTGTTACCCTCCATATATATTGGACTACTACATCAATCATCCCCAGCCAGCATAGCCAATTGATAGTAATTAGGATTTTATTAATTTTCTTTCTTTAATTTAAATCCTGCCTTTCTCCTAATATGGGAACCAAGTTAAAACAAGATAAAACTAAAAACCTGATGATAAAGAAGTTAAAACACAGGCTATCATATTAAAACAGCATTAATTTAAAAAGTATGGCTGAGCTCCCAGACGAGCTACTTATGCCCTTTTTGCACGGCATTTTCAATGCAAAAGGGTCCCTTGAGTGTAGCGTAAATGTGAGGAGCGGTGCACACCACACACTCACATTTGCGCGACGCTCCAGGGTCTGACGCGCACTGTGTACACATTTTTTCATTTTTGGCTTGAAGCTGAAAATGCTGTGTGGTCACGCATCGCTCTGGGGCCCCACATGCACTTACCTTGTGTGCAGAGCCTCGGGAGCCGGGCCAGTCCCACTTCCTGTCCACTGCAAGCTGGGAAAGATCCAAGCTGCACTGCGAAAGGAAGAGGCAGGGCTCTTGCACAAGCAGGAAGCGCGTGCGGAGTCGAAGGAGCAAGGAAGCGAGAGCCTCTCTGCGGAGGCTGCTCACACAAGCACCACATCCCAGAACAGAAATTGGGTGAGTTGCGGAAAGGGTTTTAGTTAAGTGTGCTTAACTAAGGGAATGGCCCATCCCCCACATTCTGTGTAACTGGGCAGCAGCCACTGCAAATGACAAAAGTCTGTTCTTCTGTTGATAAGAGTGCAACAGACTAATGTATCTGCCTTCTCCCTCCAGTAATCTCTGGAATGAAAATCAGAAGCAGGATTTCTATTGCAGTTTCTATTCTCATTGAAGTTTGCTGGCAGAAACTGGGAGGAAGCATCAGTATGCTGTACTCCGATCAACAGGAGAACAGACCTCTGCTTCCTTTAGCAGCTGCTGCCCAGTAAAACAAGATTAGGGGACTTTTACAATCACAGCAGTAGTTCCACAACTATGAATATGCTGGAACCATGAATATAAATCAGTTATGCATACGTAACTAGTTACTCATCCAAAACTGAGAGTGAATTCAAGCCACCAAAATCATTTTAGCATATTACAGTGAAGATTTTAATAATAGGATGGCCAATTTCTGTAAGAAGCCTTTTTTCTACAAAATATGGGTGCCTTATTACGCAGATGAAGAACAACCATGGTATCATTGTGCAAGTAGAAAAGAGTAAACAAAAGCAGCAGTCAAGGAAGGCCAGCTAAGCTATCTAAGAGTTAATTAGGCAAAGATCAGAGTACACAGCAGAACTTCAAAGAAGACTAGATTTCCAAAAGGTTTCAATCAATTCACATTGTCTAATGCTAATACCATAATGTGACAGAACCACTTGGAACATCCCATAAGAGGCCTGCTTCTAGATTACAAAACAAGGTATTTTTAGAGAAATTGTTACTGGGTATTCATTTTCTCATTTAGATGAGTGATATTTTGTTTGTGGCACACTCCTGGAAATCAGATTGAGGCAAAAGTGATTTAAAAACAACAACAGAGTAACAAAGAGTTTCAAATACATATACAAAAATGTTATCCCAGCATTATTCAGTGTAACTTTCAGTCAGAATTGGAGTTCATGATTCATGGTTCATTGATTAAATTGTATGTGTTTATTTGTCTCCCCTCAGTCTTCCCAAAGTGTCCAAAAGGCAGGACTGGTGTCCATTTGGACATACAATTCTTACTTTAAAATAGCTTATTACGAGATCACTGGAAAGAATAATTAGGTTCAAATGGAGAAGGAAAGGTTTGTAATACTGTAATTCAATAGAGTGTTGAAAAGCAGATGGTGCAAGCCGAATTATCGCGTGAAGTATGCTGCTGCAGGTAGCACACTGAATATGGGAGCATGTGTTTGTACAATCAGAAGAAGCTGGACGCCATTAATGATGGTTGACACAGAGAGCCAAGGTCACCCACTGGAGTCAAAGAAATTCACCACCAAGTTCGTTTCCTCCAAATGGTTCAAATGGCATCAGAAAAGTTACAGATCTTTGTCACTGCCAGACTTTTTGGGGAAAAAAGTATGTTCAACTAATTGGCTTCAGATTATGACAAGAAGAAGAAGAAGAAGAGGAGGAAGAAGAAGAATTTATTTAATCTGTGTCTGCTCCTCCTTATGGATTGAGAAGCGAGAAACAGTAGGTTGAAATACAGCAATAAATTGACAAAAAGCCTTTCCACACTACACTATTATAGTGCTATTATTCCACTTTCAACTTTCTATGAAATTCCTATGGAATCCTACGGTTTGCAGTTTAGGAAGGGGCTTTTAGAATTCTCAGCCAGAGAGCTCTTTGGCTTCAGTAAACTACAAACCCCAGAATTCCACATAACACAGTTAAAAACATGAACTACAATTTAAAAATACATAATCATTTAAAAGACCAGAACATCGGTTTTAAAAAGTACATATTCAAAACCAATTCATAATTTAAAAACCATCCGGATAGGTCTGCTAGACGAGTTTGGTCTTCAATGCTGTTTTAAATACACATCCAGCTGTCAGAGGTCATTCCACTATCTGGAAGCAGCTAATGAAAAAGTCTTCTGGTTAACAGTTGCCAAGCTGATCCTGGCTGAGAGAAGAAAATGCCCCCCAGAAGACCTGAGTGTATGAGGTAGATTATAAAGAAGAAGATGATTCTGTAGGTAACCTGGACCCAAATCATATAGAGCTTTAAAGGTAACAACCAACACTTCGTACCTTGCCTAAAAACTAATTAGAAGCCAGTGGAGTGATTTTACTATAGGTGTAATATGATCCTTCCTAGATGCACCAGTAACCAGTCTGGTTGCCATGTTTTGCACCAATTGAAGTTTCCAAATGTGGTACAGAGATAGCCCAAAGTACAGCATATAGGAGAGGTCCAACTTTGAGGTTACGTGTGTGTGCATTACCATCTTTAGGTTCTCCAACTAGGAAATATAACAGCTCCTCACAGGACTGGCCAATCAACAAAGCAACACAGTCAGGAAATATACATAAATATTCTGTAAAATAAAATGATCAATTTACAACAAATCCACATAGAAAGTCAATGACCTATACTAAGACTTGATGCATACAGTTTTGTAACACATGAGCTTCTCCAGTTTCCTCCAGGTTTGGGCTGCAGAACCCTCATGGCAGTGGAAAAACTGCAAATAATTCCCCCCAACAATCCCCCTGCCATTCCCTTGCATTTTCTGCACCAGGGCCAGAGGCAAGGGAAAGGTGGTGGGGAGCTCCAGAGGAAAGAAGGAAGGCTCCCCCCACCTTCCATTCCCTTGCTTTTTCCTCAGCATGCATTCTCACTGCTGGGGCCAGATTCAAGGGAATGGGAGAAGGGAGCTCCAGAGAGGGAAAGGAAGGCATATGCATGCCTACCACTCTGCCATTTCCTTGCCTTTTGTTCAAGTGTTTGTCTTCTTTCTTCACATCTGGCAAAACTCAAGGGAATGGGAGGAGGAGAAGCGGAGAAGGCATACGTGGCTCGCAAATAATCAAATTTACAAAGGTCAAGCCCACAAATGTGAAAGGAGGAGTGTAACACTAAAGACATAACACTATGCATGCGACGATCAGACTGGCATAAATCTTTGCACAGGCAGAAAACTGTTGACCATTGGTATAAACAAGTCTGTGCTTAACAAAGGCCAGATATTTTTGACACAACTGTCTTTCCCAATGACCAATATTGAAGTCTTTTAGTTTTACAAAACTTCTAATACTTTCCACAAGTCAGACAAAAACATTGCTCTGAAGTTCCTTGTACAATAGGAATAAGAAAATGTCTCACTTTCCCCAGGCCCAGCCTTCAGATCAAGCCAGTCAGTTACAACTCATGTAATAATCAAAACTTACACTAAATAATGATCACTTCCATTTAATCTGCTGTAGGTTTTCCAACTTTCTTCAAACGTGTTTCCATTCCAAACACCTTTGAAGGAAAAGGAAGCAGAAGACCTATAGTCAATCTGCAATCCAAACTTCACACAGTCTGAAAAGAAGTATGCTAAAGCATAGTCACTAGTGGAGGTGGGGGAATAAACTAACATCAAGTGAATACTGGTATTTTTGGCTGCCTCACTAGAAGATCTCAGAAAGAAAGAGTGCTTGCCTGATGTTCTCTGCTGAGATGGCCTCTATGCTATGTACATTGGCTTTGTTGGCCGAGAGTTTACTGGCAAATCTCCCCTCTTCTCTGTGCCAATGCAAATAATAAAATGCTGGTAGTGAGGCTGCTGCACTGCAGATAAAAGAGAAAGGTAGCCCTTTCAGCTACCTGCAGAAAGTAGGAAAGAGTAAATACAGAAATATTAACACATCAGCCTGATTTGAAGCATATTTATTTTATTTTCTCCAACAGCATGGTTCAAGAACAGACCAAAGGCTGCAGCTTTGTCATGACAGATTAAACAAAGACAGGTATATGGGAATGTTAGATCTGTCCAGACTCATTATTGTAGTAATGAATGATATAGGTTTGTTAATAAAATCTTCAACTTGGGTGCACAATGCTATCTGAACAACAAAAAAACAGCTGTTACAATATCATTTCCTAGGTGAACCAGATGTCCAAGACAGTCTGGGAACTGGGATATATTGTCCCGTCTGCTCTATTATCTTACACTGTCCTGTCTCTACAAAGGTATGACCTGTGTCTCACTTCCACTCTTTCTTTCTTACACCTAAAAGTTAGAGGTATCTTTTGCAGGTAGATGATTGGTGATATCAAAATGGCTTCAAGATTCCAAAAGTATGTGAATATAGTAAGGATTCTGATTTGTGTTATCAGCAGTGATTTTGAAGTATTTTGAACTAGTTTATAGGCAGAGAGAGAGATGCCATAGGACTTTTGCAATAATCATTCAAAGTTAAGGCCAATACTACATAACAATTTGAGGATTTAATAGGCAGGGACAACTCCTCCATGCTTCTAACTGTTGTGAAATGGACATATTTGTATAACACCTCTTCTAAGATGTGCACTTGTATGTTCTAAAATGAAACTGCTTTTGATTGTCTGGCCAAGGATACAGAAGGGTTAGCTGGGAAAGTGTCATAAGCAGCATCCCTATCAGAAGGAATTATTTACCATTATTTTATAAGACCAGTTGTGTAAAGAATATTGGTTGAATTACTAGGAAAATGAATACCCAGTCACGTAGGGACATGGGGTGGCGGGGGGATTTGCCCCGGGCGGCAATGTTTTTGGGGCGTCCTGGCATGTAGCCATGCCCCCGTGGGCCCTGGCCACGCCCCCACATGCCACGCCCATGCCCTTGTGCACAACGGCCATGTCCCTCACGCTGTAGCCCTGCTCCTCTCCCACTCTTCCCACACATTCCAAGCTCTGCCACTGTAAATACCCCCCCCTCCAGTAGGGCTCTTTCTCTCCCAGTTGGCAAACAATGCACTAGAGAGAGGAAATGGCATTGATAAGAAATGTCACCTTTGGGGCAAGGGTGATCAGCTCAATGCTTCTGTGGTGTCTGTCTTCAGCAGATGGCTATCTGAAGCTTTATTATCTTGTAGATAAACAAGATATTGGATAAAGGTTCTCAGGAAGTCCAGAGGGAGACCCTTTGCTTCAGAGAAGTTCCTGATATCACACTTACTTTTCCCACCTCGGTTAGGGAAAATATGGATTAGGGAAAATACTATATTGTCCTTAGTTTCTTTCTCTCCTCTCTTCCTCCTTTTAACAATCTCTAAAGCTCTACTTTGTTTAATTCCAAACTTAGAGATTCTTGCAAGCTGATAATAATTTATCCCACACTTTCCAGTGCAATTGTACTCTAATAGATATTTATTTATATTTTCCATGGACTGCCATTTATGAAACTCCACCATGGTGTTTACTATTTTCCATTGCAATTTTTAGGGCCTAAATACCCTAATGGCACCAGATCTTGTTTGATCTTGAAAGCTAACCCCAGTCAGCCCATGTTAGTACTTGGATGGGAGAATGCCAAGGAATACCAGGTGCAGAAGGTTATATTTCAAGGAAAGGAACTGGCACAATTGCCTCTGAGTATTTCTTGCCTGAGGAAATTGTATGAAATTCATGGATTGCCATAGGTTGAGAGGCAGCTTGAAGGAACATACACAATGCAATTAATGTGTATATCTCGATTTTGTGTTTGTGTTAGACAAAATTCCTCTTTTAGCGAGATGTAGTTATTGATTCCAGCTTGCTGAAGACAAGCTATTTCCAAGATCATAAGATCACTCACAGGCATGTGTACTCAGAATATGTATGAGTTCATTCATGTGCTCTAAGAGCGTAACTGGTAACAAAACTTCAAGGTTGTGGCCTTGCAGTTGGGTGTTCCTGTTCATATTGTCTCTCAAACTGTCAAAAAAGCAGGGACCCAAAAGGCACAGAGTCTTCTAGCTTTTGTAAACATGATACCATGTGACCATACATGATGTGAACAGGCTTTTATGGCAGTTTTTTGCTGTGAATTTTTGCAACATAGGAAGCCACAAAGATATCATGGGCCCTCTGCAGTCATCTGAGACACTCTTCTCATTCGTTATTCTGCTGCTCTTTGTAGAACAAAATAGATTCTTGAGCCAAGGTGTCAGGTGACATCAACGTACAAAGTATGACTGCAGGTGTACAAAGAAACAGATTGTCCACAGCCCTGCATAAGAAATGCAATGGAAAGGAATAACTTAATGCTGCATTTGAGATTGGGCAATATTTATTAAATACTACATAAAGTTTTTGATTGAGTAAGCTATTAATTAATTGTTTACACTGTTCTATCCTGACTCACAATCCAAAATCAGGACTAGCACCAATTTATCTGCTCTGCCTAATAGGAGATTAATATTCCCTTTACTATCATTAGTGCTTAATCTAGCATTGGACCTTTTGCTTAGCTCTGTCAGAAATAATGGTAAGATTCAAGCCATTCATATTAAAAATACAGAGTAAGCAACAGCCTTTTGCATTATTCTGATCATTCTTTTTTATATATATATTATTAGTATTGGAATATGAATACAGACACTTAATTTCTGCACCCTGCCAGACTGTGTGCTTCCACTGGCTAATAAGAAGCACTGGCATGCAGAAAGCCTAGGAATTTGGAAAATGACATAAAAAAACATATTAAGCAATGGAATTTTGGCTGGCAAAAGAAATATGTGGCATATAAAATTATTAAAAGTGAGCAGTTGGGTATGCTGAGCATAAATTCAGCCACAAGAGAATATTCTGGAAGATTTGCTCTGTCTGTCTGTTACTCATCCCAAAAATAATAGTTAGAATTTTTAGGCCCAGTATCAGGGGTTGATATAGCAAGGAAGCTGACTGGGACCAATGGCTTAGAAAGGGCTATCCCTCACCACGATACACCTAAAATAGTGAGAGGCAGGCATGAAGTGGATCCAAGCACCAATATGGCTACTGTCCCAAAGCACTGCTATCTGACTACAGAAGAAGCCACTCATTCCCTCACCATTCTGCAAAGCTCCTCAAGAGTAGGGGAGCAGCAGTGCTTTTGAGCAAGAGCTGAGCTGAGCTGACACTCCATTCTATACCATCCTGCCTTACTGCAATTTAGATCGGCCCAAATGTAATTCCAGATATCAATGATGGGGAAGGGCCAGTGGCAGCAGCAGCACTGTGCTGAACAGCCCCCAAAAAGTTTGATACTAGCCCTAGCCATCTTTCAGCTATTTGCTCAACACTTTTATTGACAGCAACTCTGGATCAGAGCTTCATGCCAGACATGATGGACTGGATGACACTGGTAATAGTCATTTAAAATGGATCAAAAGCATGTGCCCAATCTTCTTTTTTAAAAAATATGTACACACATATAAACACACACAGAGTTCTGTCATATCAATCAAGGTAGAAGTAATAAATTCTCCCAAGAGTAGTAATTTCTTGTAGTGGTTCTGTCCTTTCCCTATCCCACCCCAAAAATCCCAAGGGATTGAAACAACTTGTGCTCAAACATGAAGTTGCCACCTAATTCCAACTGTTTCAAAGGAAGATTAAAGAGATTCTACTGTTATTTAATAATTGCCACTGTTGGTGGCATAAGATCAGTGGATGGCTAATGGACATGTTTTTGTAATACATTACATCTATTGACTTTAGACTGGATCCTTAGGACTTGAGAAGCAGTATGTGAATACATGCATATATCAGGATTTCTAGTTAAAGAAGCATCTCCCAACTGAGGTCCTTTGTTGGATAACAAGTCCTCCATTTTCACTTTTGTCTGATTTTTCACTGTGGGCGGGGGGAACCCAATGTAAATAAGAACAAGAAAAAAGTGAATTATAGCCCCCTTTAATCATAAACATATTCCAGCTGATGCGGGCTGTTACAACCGATCGGAGTAGACATTTTCCAAATTAAGCTGAAAGAGCCAGAGATTGTTTTTCCATATGCCTCTGGATATTTGTCTATTGTCTCTGCATGGAAAAGGAAGGTCAGCAGGTGTAAATGAGATGGAAAACGAGGCTGGCTGTTATGAAGTACAGATCTGTGTATGATGTTATGGCCAACAACTGAATATTTTTACTGCTAGGCAGGAATTCTACATTCTTAAAATATAGCCACTTCTATAATAAAATTTGTTGCTTGTTAGGTCATAGCCGCTCTTCCTGCAGAACGCTACAAGCACATCACTGTTCATCCTGTATTGCAGAATGTTTCTTAAACATATGTGCCTAAGGCCTCCAACTACATTCTGTTGTTGCTTAGGAACATGACCTCACTCCAGAGTGTGGAAAACTTGTTTTTGGATAAGAGCTATCCCACTGAGCTTGCCAACTAGGGGATGTGGGGAGTTAACTTTTCCACACTCTGCCTCATGATACACGACACTTTATAGAAAATAATAGGAAAGGATTCCTGTCCTAAGGTGCTGATTATCTAAAAGAAATAGAAACAATAGAAAGAAGAGAGGGCAAGGGAGAAAGATACAGATGAATGTGACCAAATCTGGCTATGTGGACCTGAATTTAGCTTAGGTTGGGAAAGAGGATTAAGAATGCACTAGGAACTGTACCATCAAAGTGACAGTTAATGGTCAGGTTTCTACATGGTACAGCATAGTGCAAAAGTTCCACATGTGGAATTACAGCTGCCCATTCACCGCCCCTAAACTTACCATAGTGCCACTGAAGCCCCCCTCTCACAGCTATTTTGTGCCTGTTGAAAAGCAAGGGGAGACCAGAAAAGCACAGGGCTATGCCCATTAGAAAGATAACTATGAAGGAATTAGACAAGACTCTGATATCTAAAGATATACAATTGAATATTGAAGTCAGGATTGTCCATGCCATTGTATTTCCAATTTCTATGTATTGTTGTGAAAGCCAGATAGTGAAGAAAGCTGATAGGAAGAAAAAGAACTCATTTGAAATGTGGTGATGGAGAAAAGTACTGTGGATACCCTAGATTGTATAATATAAATGAATGGGTCCTAGAGCAAATCAAATCTGCATTCTCTCTAGAGGCCAAGATAACTAAACTGAGGCTCTCATACTTTGGACATGGCTCACTAGAAAAGACAATAATGTTTGGAAAGGTAGGAGCAGTAGGAAAAGAGGAAGATCACATTGCAGATGGATAGACTTGATCAAGGAAGCCACAGCCCTGAGTCTGCAAGATCTGATCAAGGCTTTTGAGGATAGGATGACTTGGACGTCTCTCATTCATATGGTCACCATATATCAAAGTAGTTAGCAACAACAGTTGTTGTCAACAACAATAATCAGCAGCTAACAACAACAGACATCTCCATAGCAAGATATGAAATTACTACATCATTCACTAACATCCATGCCGTTCCTCTGGAAGGCCCTTTCTCCTTGACACACCCAACCCACCATGGGGACCAGAGAAGGATGGTCCCGTTCTTCTCCCATCCCAGGCAGCACAATCACACTGCAAATCATTGATGGGTTTTCCCCATCAATGACTGGCAATTGAGCCGTCCTTCTGCCACATACCCACACTTACCTTGTCTGCGGAGGCCCTGGTGGCACAATGTCTTGCTTATTAAAATTTGCTGTATGAATCCAACATATTTTTTGGTTGGTCTAGCCCAATAAAGACAGCGTTCTTTTTGGAAATCCCCAAAGTCTCTTTTAATCTTTAATTGGTCTATCTGAGCAATGGCTTTTTGACCATACTCATATACTACAAAATGTTACAGAATAGCAGCTGTGGAATAGATCTGAGCATACTCTCCTTCCATTATTTCTCTTCCCGGATCTGCCACCCCTTTATATAAGTCAGGTCTCCACTGAATGTCCAATCTGGTCCATAATAATTGTTTTCCTGGTCCCAAGAGACAATCTGTAAACATCTGTGTTAGAGTAGATCAAATGAAACTATAACAGTCTCTTTCCAGAATTCTTTATAGAGAATTAGTGGTTGAAAATTGGCACAATGTAAATTTAAAATTTGACTTCTCATTCGTGCACTTTCCCAGAAAACAACCTTGCAACTTCAGGAAGTGGTTCAGAGCTTACTAAGACCACCAACTGGAGTCAGTTCTCCATCAGAATTTGCTCTTCAAGAAATTTTACAAGGTAGTCTAAGAGCTACCTTTTTATACTATATATGCTACATGTGTTTATGCATGCACATGCACGCACACGCACACACCCCTCCAAATGTCCAGAAAGCCAACAATCAATGGCCTTGTGTCCCCAGTTTTGTTAAGTGCAGTAGCAGGCTTATTAAAAGCAGCCTTCAGAACACCACAGAGGTGTTTTTTGCTAAACAAAAACTTTTGGTGAATGGGGGAAGGATTAGCACTTTTATTTGGAAAGAGGTTAGAATTGGCTTCCTAATGGAAATATCTGCAGGTGAAACTACTCAGAATTAGCCTGACCACCCCTCTGCATCTTCTGCTCTCCAAGAAAGTACACTGAGTGTCTACTTTGTTGTCTGTTGTGTTTTTAGTGCCTTTTTGTTACTTTAACTTTTGAAAAATAAAAATAAAAAGTAAGCCACTTTTGAATCTTTTTGGTAGAAATGTTGTAGCAAAAATAATCTGAATAAATAAATCATCCCTCCCTCTGTGGCTAATGAAATATGTGCACTGGCTACCATAGAAAAAACTGTAACAGTGCAGTGTAGTCTGTGGTCAAAGACTTGGGAAAGTTCCTTTTACAACCACAGCACAACTGCTATCACAAAGTTCTGAGAGTTGCAGCCAAAATATCACTTCTCTGAATTTGTACAATGTCAATGGTGTAGTGGTTTGAGCACTGGACTAGGACACTGGGAGACCAGGGTTCGGATTCCATTTAGCCATGGAAACCCACTGGGTGACCTTTGACAAGTTACACTTTCTCAACCTTAGAGGAAGGCAAAGGCAAATCCCCTTTGAAAAAGTCTTGCCAAGAAAATTCTGTGATAAGGTGACCTTAGCGCTGCCATAAGTATACAATGACTTGAAGGCACACATCATCATCAACAACAGTTGGTTAGTCCCAGTTTAAATAAACCCACTGAATCAATGGTTTAATGGTGATTCAAAATTTAGCTGACTCCAATTGGCTCAATACATCTACTGTACTCAGGACTGGCAATAGGATTTAGGCCAGTATGTTTCTTTATACTGTCGTGGCTATGTCCCATAGAGCCCTGGAGTTTGCAGTTTGGTGAGGAACTAGAGCTATCTAGCTGAGAAATCTATAGACACCCCTCCAAAAAATGCACATCTTAGGATTTCATAGAATCACAGAGTTGGAAGAGACCATATGATGTAACCAAAGCCCTGGAAGAGGAATCACAGTGCTATAATTTATAATTGTATAGTGTGAAAAGGTCCCAAATGATAGACAGCCAATCCAGCTCATGAACCACATTAGCATATCCTTTATTCCTTCCCTTTGGATTACCTTTTACATTGACAGTAAAGCTTGGGATATTTTAATTGGGATCTTTTACGAAGGGAAAAGTACACGGAGGTTCAAAAACGAATAAACAGTGATGATGAAGAACTGCCTCACCATTTCCCACATTTTCTTCCTTTCCATGTTCTTCTAGTTAAAACAGAAATGCCTGGAGATGAATGAACCCAGACCATTTGAGCCTTCTTTGTCCTGCCTTCAGCAGCAACCCTGCTCTGATGGCAGTCTAATCAAAACAGGAACTGCATTTGGTGTGCATGTGCACAAGATTAAAATATTTGTCCTCTCTCCTGTCTCCCTGCCCAAAGACCAGCTACCTTGGTGCATTCTATCTCCTTTAAGTGTAGCTCCCTCCTCCACCATCTAACATGACCACAGGATATAAGCTCTACAAGTGCTTAAAAATAGGCAGAGCAATAACAACCTCCTGCCTTTTTTCAGAGCCAAGTGAGAGACACTGTTTAATTAGTAGATTGTATGTTTTCCTTTGCATGGATAAGCCTGTGTGGGATGTGAGGTGTCCAGATTTCTTTGAAGAATTTTAGGGAGGGAAAGGTAGATCAAAGAGCTACACATTCTCTTTGGAGGCTGAAAAGGGGTTGTCCTTTCCGCTGAAGGAAAACATCAAGACTCCCCATTAGCTACCAGTGAATTATCCAGAAGGAGAGCCTGGCCTGACAGGGCATAATCCTACGTCTCTAATCTATTAGGTTTTTATTAACTTCATCTGAACTTAATTTCCTGGGTTACTGTAATACATTAAGAGGCTGCACTTTGATGTGTCTCCCACAAGCCCTCCTAGTTATGGCCACACCTTCTTCCTCCCCATTCCTAGCCCCAGGATTTCTCTCCACAGAGAGGTATTGGGCTGTGTGCCTTCCCAGTCACATTAAGTTGCTGGAGAACACGAATCCAAAAGAAACAGCCAATAAAACCAGAAACAGCTGTAACAATTTTACACAGCATGGTTCTGATTTCCTTGATTTTGGGGTCTTCCCTTACACATATCAATATACAAACTCTCTTCTCCTTCCCCCCACACCCACTGCTTTCTCTCCCAATCTATCTCTAGAGATCACGGTTTTCAAAATATTGTGGGTGGGGAGGAAATGAGTTGAGTTCCACCTTGCCAGTTATCTTCTGATTTTAGAAACTGGCCCTAGTTTATCAGAGGCAGAGGCAGCATGCCAAACAAAGAAGGAAAGGGAGAAAAAGGAAAAGAGAGAGGCAGTAAAAATAAAGGAAGGAAAGAGATGATACCAGAGGGTGGGGAAAAGTTACTTTGACTCCCATCCACAGGTGCAGGATTTTATATTTGCTTAATAAAGGGCTCTGTTTTCCTAATCTGTTCAGATTTTTCTTCTTCTTCTTCTCTTAAATCATGTAATGGATAGCTGTGTTTCCATTATGTTAGGCCACAACCAAAATTAACAGTTCCTAAAAGATGAGTGAGTGAGTGCCTTGCACTTTGCAGCACTATTGTTGAAGTTCATCAGCATATTAGTCAGCACCAGGCTGGCTAAGGAGCAAGAGTGCCAGCCAGTTGCAGGAAAGAGCAATAATGACTATGAAAGAAAGAACAGCCATAGACTGCATAATCAACTCGGTTGAGTCAGTGTTGGGCAGGTTCAGTGTACATGGCTGGCACTTGTTTTTTCAGTGCCTAGGTGGCAAATTGTATTAATGTTTTCCTGGGAGCAAACCCTACTAAACAGAGTAGGAGGTGCTTCAAATCTACATACATTAATTTGTGTTGCATGTGATTTGCTGCTGAGTATCTGAACTGACTCCACTGAAAAGCATTAATTCAAAGGTGATATGTCTTCCTGGAGGGGTGCTTGGCTGCTTATGATTCCTATACAAGTAATCTCTGAGAGACTTTTTCACTTCTGTAATATGAAAGGTCTTTTCGTGGACCATCATCCCAACTAATATGTCAAGCTCCATCATGCCAACCAGTATGCTCTTGGAATGATAAAGGTTGTACTCCAATGCATCTAGATAGCACCAGGTTGAGGAAGCATGTTAAAGAGAAAACAAATAATTGTTCCTATGAGCACCAACTAATGGTCCATGCTACAGGATCAAATGCAAATGGGATATTATATTTACCCAATGACTGTTTTCCCCTCTGTCACTACTTTGCTGGGCCCCCATTTGATGTTTGCCTTTGAATATGAACAC